>JAOTRH010000023.1:1963887-1980317 GCA_034768845.1 Heliamphora exappendiculata
TTGAAAGTTTAATAAAGATGTATTTTCTGGATTCCCGAGCATGAATTTTATGTCGGCGTTGGAAATTCTCCCAACATATACCGCGTATGCTTTTCAGATGGTATTTATTTAGTATTTGTTTTGCATTTTATAGAAATACAACTCAATATTGCTTATGTAATATGAAGTTCTTCGTTGTTATAAGTTGGTTGATTTTAATTTGTGATTTTGTCATGGATTTATTAAAAATAGAGATTATTAGGATTTTGAGTTCGCTACATGTATTAAATCTTATTCAATCTAAATTTTTTCTTTTGCTAAAAAATTAGGTTATCTTAATATCTTAAAATTTGCACCATTGTGAAACTCTTATGATTGTTTGTAGTTATGTTCTATAAGAGTTTCTTTTATTTTGAGATTCTAGTGTTGAGAGCTTATATCATTTCAAAAAACTAAAGTACAATACTTGAAACTTGAAGTACAACAAAGTAAAGCACCTTCAAAAAGTGCAAATGGTGTAGAATTTTTCTCTGTCAAATCACCGCTCGAGCGAATAACAAACAATTTCAATTTAATTAAAACTCAAATTGTTAATTTTTCATCCCTATAAACATAGAAGCGATTTCTGAATTACGAGATCATGAAAGATAATACAGATTATAAAAAAACCAATGCAATTTAATACTTCATCAGTTCTCTCAAGTTATGGGAGTTTAAATCAAAATTTATTCTTGTTCATCTTAGGTTGATTCTTTATATCACATTTGGTGAATTCATAAGAGTGAATTCTATCGGTATAAAGTATTAAAAATTTGATACTTTAAAAAAGTAGTGAGGATTTGATATGGTGGTGATCAAATACGAAAAATGATGTACATGAATTTGACAAGTGAGGCTTAAGGCGTTTAAGTTGAGAATTCGATTGAAATTTATAAATGAGTCATGTAACTGTTGATTTGGTATGTTGTTGGATTTACCAAAATTTGGATTAATTCTGTAATTTTTATTTGAGTTAGAATTTTTTTAAGTAAAAGTCACAAGTGTCTTATTCTTGTTTGTGATTAGTTTATTTTTTATTGCTTGTGACTGCTTGGTCTAGAATAATCAATAACTGACATTAGTTCATTTTGTAGTATATAAAATAATTTAAATATTATTATTTTTAAATTCATTGACAGAACAAATTTCAAGTCTGTGACCTTCATATAAATTGCGGTATAAATTTGACCTATTTTAAAATAATTGAACTTTGCTTTTGTTTGAACTAATTTTTTTTATTTTTAATAAAAAAATTTCAGTATTAATCCAAATAAATGTATTTTCTAAATTTTTTTCGTCATGAGAAAAATAGAAAAATAAATTTTTTTAATCAAAACTTAAAAAAAATTCATATAAGACGAAAAAGGCTAACTTAGCAGGTTTTTGACTTTTTAGCTTTTTGCTATCCAATTTCTTTGATTTTAGTAAACTTTTTTCAAATTTGATCCGGACATAATTTTTAGAATCTTCACATAAAACCAAAAAAATAAAAAATTTAAACCAAAATATAAAAAAATTAAAAAAAAAACAATAAAAAAGCTCTAAAAAAAGCCACTAACCTTTTTTAATCCAAATTCATTCCCTCAAACCCTAAATTTGACTCAAAACTAAGCGCGCCTTTTATTTAGGGTCCGATTGGCAACTAGTTTAAAAGTTAATTTTTTTATTTTTTTACATTTTTAGTCAAAAAGTTAAATTGAATTCAAATGAAATTATTTGGCAACTTAATTTTGAAAAAAAAAAATTTAAAATTAATTGTTTGAGTAAAAAACTAATTTTTTTTATTTTTTATTTATAGTGAACAATTTTATCTATTTATATATTTAATATTAATAATTATATTAATTGGTAGTGATAGTAAATAAGTTATGAATAAAGTGTATTATTGTATTTTAAAAAGTGATTAGAATTTGAATAAAATATTTTTAAAATTTGTTTTTTAATTTAATTTTTTAACCAAATAATTAACTTTAATTTTTTAATATTTTTAATTAAAAAATCAAAAAGATAAAATTGCCAATTCGGGCCTTAGTTGAGCATATATATCAAGAAGAGATAACAAGTTCAACTATTCATAGATAATCTAAATTAGTACTAGAATGAGAAATATTTTTATTATAAATTTATAAATTATAATTGAGAAAATGTGATTATAATTTAAAATTTTTTATAAATATTGTTAAAATTATAAATTTTTATTTTAAAATAATAAAATATGTATTTATAAATTTAGAATTAGAAGAATAAGCAAAAAATTATCAAGCACAGTTATTTTTTAAAATTTTTTTTATTAAATTACAAATTAAAAATTATAATTTAAATTATACCACACACCCCACCCCATAATCATAATAATCCCACGTGGGGTATAAAGTTAATTGGCTGAGAAAAATTCAAGTCCTTAAAGTACATATAAATTGCGCTATAAATAGGAAGGGTAAATTAGATTTAGACTTTCTGTATTTTTATTATATATTATTATTTATTTTTTTATTTTTAAAAATTATATTATATTTTATTATTTTAATAAAATAAATAACACTTTAATTCTTCAATTAGTCAACTAGCCAACTGTTTAGTTGACTTAACGAAATAACATAGCACCAGCTAAATATTAACTTAAATTTCTAATTTTACCCCAACTGGCTCACACCACTCTAGCTCACCCACTCAGACCAAAAATTATTCCTAAGTGCCACCGCCGGAGGCAGCGCCATCGCTTCCACTGCACAAACACCGCCACCCCTTCGCCCCCTTCTCCACCACCGCACAAACACTTCTCCCTTCGCAAACCCTCAAGATCGGTTGCTCAAGCCTGCACAAACACCGCCATCGCCATCACTGCACAAACACCGCCATCGCCACCACCACCACCACCACCGCACGAACATCGCCATTGCCCACCGCGCAAACACCGTCGGCACAGTTAGGCGCGAACCTGTCGCCGGCGCCAATCGAAATCGAAAATTAATCCAAAACTGTCGAAATCAAAATCGCAATCGCAATCGCTAAACTGTCGAAATCATAATCGAAATCGTTTTGCTCATTCATGGAATACTCGTTTTGAAATCGAAATCGAAAAACTGTCGCCGGCGCCAATCGAGCCCTAACTAAGCCCCTCAACACCCCCGGTTGAAAAACTACAAATTAATCCAAAAAACAACACAAGAGAGAGAGAGAGAAAACGGTGGTGGTGCGTGGTTCGGGTAGTGGTGGCGTCGGTGGAGAACGGTGGCGGAGGTTGGTGGTTTGGCGGCGGTGGACGGCGGTATAATATATGTATATATATTATACAATCCCAAGAGAAGCCCACAGCTTCTCCTTCTTCCCAAAAAGCTTCACAGAAAAGAGACGTGACGCCGGCGCACCAGTCTCGTCTACCGCCGTCCACCGCCGCGATAGCAGAGATGAGAGAGAGCAGAGGGAGAGCAAAGGGAGACAGACGCCACCGCCGCACGCCACCGCCGAGATGAGAGAGAGCAGAGGGAGAGAGAGAGAGAGAGAGATGAGAGAGAGCAGAGAGCAGAGACGGAGAGAGAGATGAGAGAGCAGAGATGAGAGAGACGAGAGAGACGAGAGAGCAGAGATGGCAGCTGGCGGATTGTTGGGATTAAGGGTATTAACGTCATTTACCTTTAGCAGTTAGCTGACGAGGCCCAGTGATATTTTTGTCATTAAAAAATAAACAGTAATATTTTAAAAATATTTAAAGAGTGTAAGTGTAATTTATTTAAATATAAATTATTTTAAAATAATCAAATTTTATGTTCTCTAAATCCACTATTTAATATTTAGAGCACGTTTGGATTGAAATTTAGGCGGGTTAGATTAGACTAAAAAATACGTAGACTTTATGTGTTTAATTTTTTTTTTAAATTACTAATTTTACGTTTGTATAGTGTAATTGAACTAATAATTTAATAAATACTAAATTATTAATACTTCATTCATAGTATTAATAATACTAAGCCCTCTTGATATTATTAGTACTAAATTTTAGATTATATTTTTTCTTCATTTAACAGTAAGAAATAATTTCATAAATTTTATCTCGCTCTTTATTCTACTCTAATTAAATATTAATTAAATTTCTCACTGTAAATATAATTTATTTAATAATCTCTCAGTATTAAAAAAAAATATGTGAGACTCATAGTATTATTGATCCCTTTTATCTTATCCAATCCCATCTGATACCAAACGAGCCTATGATATGTGATGACTTTAAAACAAGTTATGTATTTTTTTTTGTTAGCAGAATAAATAAATAACATGGTAAGATATAATAACTATAACTATAGCTAAAAATTATTTTACCTCTTTAGATATTCTTGATAAGAAAATTCAGAAAGGCAAATTTTCTAATCATATATATATATGATGAAAATAAATAATATTTAATTTTATTTGTTGAAATTTTAGTTATTAATTTTTGAATGCAATCAAAAGTACAATCATACAGTGAGGTTGAGACAATGGCTCCTCTCCAAATAATGTTAGTTGTATCGTATAGGTTTCGAGCTCTACGTGATTAATTATATTATTTACTTTGTGTAAGTAAAAGTTAATCCAAAGAGATAGCTAATAACCAAGAAAAAGAGGTCTAACCATGCATCCATTCGAGACCTATGGGCTCCTATGAGCTCCCAAGAACAAGACTTTAGAGATGCAGTACAAATTGTACTGGTACATTCATTTCAGTCGGTTTCTACATGGACTGGTTTGAAATAGTTTTCGATTTTTCATAGATTTTATTTTAGTTAGTTAATTTTGATTTGAAACCCCAACAATGTTAGGTATTTTAGCTGTTCTTCTTTTAACTTTTTTTTAATTAATTTATTTTTTTAATATTATAGGAGAGAGAATGTATTTTTATAAATAAAATGTTATTTTATGTGTTTAGTTAGTGAATAATAACTCAGTAAATTTGTTGAGTACTTATTTTGTTTGAGGCTAAATTAATTGGTCTATATTGAGACTGGTGAAATATATATATTTTTTGTATTTGACAAATTAAAATAGCTAAAAAAGTAAAAAACCATTTTGACTAATTTGATGGGAATGCTCTTAGGAGGGTTAATTTGTAGCATAACAGACTTTAGGTGGGTCCAAAATCAATACCTTCCAAAATTATATAATAATCATGTAAATAAAAAAATAGATGCATAATCCAAACAAAAAAAATAGAATTAAAAAAATAACAGAACATAAAAACATATTTTATAAAAGTAAAAAAAAATAAAACTAGAATAAATAGTTTAAAATAAAATAAAATAAAATTACCTTCAGTTAATAAGTTTCGGAAGAGAAAGAACCCAGAGAGAAACTGAAGAGGAAGAACCAAATAGTGAAGACGGCAACTGTCGTCGTTGTCGGTCACTGTCGTCGTCAGCTCCAATAACGCAATGAAGATGAAGCTAGAAGCAAATTTGCAAAACTGAAGCTTGAAGAGAAACTGAAAGAATAAAGATGGAGCTTGAAGCTTGAAGCTTCAAGGACCCAGGCGCCGTTTGCGTTTTGAAAGAGGCTGTGAAGAGGAAAGAGCTGTTCTGCTGTTGCTGAGATGAGTTTTAGGGCAAAATTGATAAATTAAAATTGATAATTATGGATTTGGATTTGGATTTGGATTTTTTTGGGAGTGGACCTTTTTAATTTAATATATATTATTTTGAATTTGTATTTGGTTTCTTTTGGACTAAGCTTGTTAATTTTTATAAGATTTTAATTTTATAATATTATACAAAACATAATAAAAAATATTACAAATTTTAAATTCTTATTTTTTAACAAAAATTAAAAACCCAAAGCAGCTACTTTACCAGCTACACTAGAGGGCCGGCTCTGCATTGGATCAGGTGATCTGCAGCATTTTTCTACTACCATTATTTTAGAAAATCTCCAATAATTTTAGGGTGGGGCCGGGTTGGTAAGATGAATCAAAAAACATGTGAACTGGGCGGCTTCTCCTCAAGGGCAAGTATGTTGAAACTTTCACCTTTGGAAAATTATTAAATATTTTTGAAATAGCATGTGATGGAGTGATCATTCGGTAATCTCGAAATATTATGCATTATTGTTTATGTGATATTTTTATTTAATTATATAATAAAAATACTTAACATAAAATAATATTGTCTATTTTTATTAGGTAAATAAAAAATAAGAATGACTCACTAAGTGTATATCGCATATTTTTATTTATTAAAAATATTACATAAATAATACCACGTAATAACTTCAAGAGTAACTAATAATTTTTCCCATGTGACTTGCTTTCAATGAATGAAAATACTTAATATGCACAAAGTGAGTAATTTGTTTTTTTCTCTCATTGGCAACTTGGATTTAAGCTAAGCTTTTCACTTACAATTATTTTAAGTTAAATAAGTAAAAAAATCGTTTAATAAATAGTATGAATGACTTTAAGCCAAAAGACAAAAAAACTTGGCTTAAAATTGTTATAATTTTTTAAATTTATTTTTAGATAATTTTATATTTAATATAAATTTTGTTGATAGATTTTGCATAGTAAATTTTAAAAATATAATTCTTACAAAAAACGGATATTATAATAAAAGTTGCGATATTTTTAAAAAATATATAAAAAATTTATGTAAAAAAGCAAAAGAGCTAAAAGACTAAAAGCTTTTGGTTGCCAAACAAAGCTTTTTAATTTTTTAAATTTTAAGTAAAAACGTAAAAAATCTGACTTAAAGTCGGTTGTCAAACGAGGTCTCAGTTAACACAAGTGAATCAATATTATCTTACTCAAAATACTTTTTGTTATATTATTAAATAAAAATACTATGTAAATAATGACAAGTTGATGCTTTAAAATTACTGAATAATTGCTATTCTCGCTCAGTAGTTAACTTAAAGAGAAATACTGTGTTTCAACAAAGGAGGGCTGTAGAAAACAACTGAGAAAATTTCCAACATTTTTCTTGACCACAGATCATATAAGGGGTACTAAGCAATGAAAAAACAAATAAAAATTCAAGATATTCTTTATGATTTTGAACAAGTTAATCTTAATCACTCAAAAACCCAAAGTTGAATGGGCCAATTTCTACTTTCTAGTGCTAAGGAGTTCAAGTTGGTCAGTACAAGATCTTAGGGCATGTTTGGATGGGAGGATTAAGGAAAGTTAAATTGAACTAAAAAAACATGTGAGCATCACTTGTTAAGTTTTTGTCTTCGTGAGATTAATACTAGTAATTCGGTGAATATCGGATTAAACTAGTAATTCGGTGAATATCGGATTACTAATACCTTATTTATGGTATTAATAATACCAATGCCCATTTGGTATTATTAATACCGAGCTTCAAATTATTTTTCTTTATCATCTAACGGTTAGAAATAACTCTATAAATCTTATTTACTTTTTATCTCACCCTATCTAAACATAAACTAAATTTCTCACTACACACAATGTTATATTTAATATAGATGTTGTTTGATAGATTTTGACGAGTAAATTTTAAAAATATAAAATTTATTAATTTTTTTAAAAATATCAACAAAAGGCTAAAAGTCTTAGGGTTTCTAAACAAAACTTTTAGACTTTTTTAGTTTTAAGTCAAAAGATAAAAAGCCAAATTTTAAATCCTTTGCCAAACAATGCCTAATTCTTTAATTTAAATATGTACTCTTATCTTTAATCTTAATGTGTTTTTTTTATTGAATATAAATAATATATTTATTTTTATTGTTAAAAATATTGCATTTTGTTAGCAATATTTTTTTTTGTATTTTGTTTGTATTTGGAGTAATGCTAAACAGATCAGATTTGAGTACCTCATAACGTGACATCTCATATATGGAGCTTATCTCATATGTATTGTTGATTATTTTATGAATTCATTATTTTTATTTGAGCACCACACATAAAATATCATATCATGTGACGGTCAAAAAATATGGTGATCATAACATTATTATTGCATTTATTGGTGAATACACACACATATATATATATATATATTCTGCCTCCTAATTTTTTGAGGACCTGTGCGGCACTCGCTAACAGCTTCACAGTTCAGTGTCTGAAGTGGTTGAAATTAATCAAACATTTAATTGATAATTAATTCCAAGAAAAGTCTCCCCATTTTAATTCTCACCAACCCACCTATTTTCTGGGTACATCGGAAATTAATATATAATTTGGTTATCACCTAAGAGGGTAAAAAGCCAAATGCTTAGGGAGAATTTAAACTCTAATCAAATACCAGTAAAATAAGCCGGCTATACTCTTTGACTTTGAAAGAAGCTTTATATATTTCCTTTATTTGGTGGAATAAATTAAATAATAGCCTGAAAAAATAAGCTATATATGCTTAATTTATTAGTACGTATATTTTACGGCACAAAGAATTCGTGTGGAATCTTACTTATTAGAAGTGATAGAGCAATTTGTTAGGCGTGTGGAATCCTACTTATTAGAAATGATAGAGCAATTTGTTAGACGCGTGAAGCTTGAATTATTTTTTAGGAGGTTCGATTCATGATTCAATTCGTTTTTGGTTCATGACTCGTTTTGTAAGCCTTTATATTTGTAGGCGTAATTCTAGTTTTGAAAGAACTACGTAAATTGTGTTTTTTTGTGTGTAATTGCCCTCACACGCCTGAACAAAAAATGTTGAACCAAAACATCACATTTGATTGAAACCACCATTGTATTGCTTCGACAAGCTACTCTAACCATCAAATTTTGGTTAGAGGCTTTAACTACTGCTGTTTTTCTTCTCAATAGATTACCTCATTCAGCTTTACAAAATCAGGTTCCTGATAAACTGTTATTCCAAAAAGATCCAGATTACTCCATTATTAGATCATTTGGTTGTTCTTGTTTTCCTTTGTTGAAAACTTATGCTTCTAACAAACTTGAACCTCGATCTAAACTTTGTGTTTTTTTGGTATAATGCTCTCATTTCAAAGGTTACAAGTGTTATGATCCAATTTCTCATAAACTCTTTGTATCTAGACTTGTCAAATTGTTGACAATGAATTTCCTTACTCAAAAGTTTATTTCATCATCTTCCACTCCTTTTGCTCCTTGCTGTTTCACCTTCTTCTACTCATGTTCCAAATGTAGTCATTCCCCCTTCTATGTCAAATGTATTTCCCACAGTTTCTCATGCTCTTTCTGCTCCAATTGTTGCTCCTACTTCTGTTGTTACTTCTGCTCCCATAACTCTTCATCCTATGATTACTAGATCTCGAGCAGGCGTTCACAAGCCTCGAATTCTTCTCTCCTTGCTCTCTGTCTAATCTGCTTCTTCTCCTTTTGATAAACTAAGAAATTTCACTGAGGCAGTTAAGACACTTTAATGGAAATTGGCCATGTTTGAAGAATTTGATGCACTAATGGCTCAGGATACTTGGACTATGGGGTTCCTCCTCCTTCCAATGCTAACATTATTGGGTGAATTGCTAGTTGAGAGGGGTGCAACAACTGCAAAGGGTGGTGGGTGGGGTTTTACTTCTACCTTTCTTTTTTTTTCTAGGAGGGGTGAAGGTGCAACAATTGGAAGGGGTGCTCGAGAGGTTTGGTTTGGCAATTGGGATTGTTGAGAGGTTTCCTATAAAGCTGTGTTTGTTTTGGTAAAAAAATATTTTTATTAATAATTTATGTTTTTTTATAGAAAACATATTCTAAAATTAGTTTTTAATGTTTGGCGACTCAAAAAATGATGGTTCGCTAATGCTTGTAATTGTGTTGTAGCATTAGTTTTGGTGGTCATGGTGGGAGGTGGGGGTAGTGGTGGGCGGTGTTAGCGATGACAGAGGCAACAATATTGGTGGTAGAAAGAGATGATAGTGACAGTGGCAGTAGCAATGGTAGAGGCAACGGCGAGGGAATAGTGATGGCAGTGATAGTGATAATAGTAACAAAATGTTATTAACAAATATATAATAACAAAATGCTACCAAAAAATTATATTTTTCTAATACATGCTAACTATTTCATGAGTCATGATTTTCAATCAAAGTGGAACTCAATAAATTTTCATGTCTCGAAATCTTTTGTTAATTGAATTTGTATTAAACCTCTCTAATCGGATTATCTGAGATGTACAAAATCAAAGTGTTTAGAAGAAAATAATCTTTAGTAAGGTGGTGGTGGTAAAGGCCGCGGCGATAGGAATGATTGTGGTGGCAACAATTGTGGTGGCAATGGGGGTGGCGGTGATTGTAGGAGGTGGCAACAGTGATTAGGACGGTGGGGGAAGGTGGACAAATGGTAATAGTGGTGGCAATGATTGATGGTGATAGCATTGATGATGGTGAGGTGGTGGTGGTGGTGGTAGGAGCAGTGGGTGGTGGCAACGAATGCGATGACAACGACAATGATGATCGCAGTGGTGGGTAGTTATGTGATAGGAATGGTGGTGATGGCGGTGCAGACATGATAAAAGTGGTGACGATGGTGGCATGACAAGGGAGGTGGCACCAACCCACCACCCATAGTCAACAGCAATGCTACCATCATTGCTGGTGCTACCATTACCACTATTATTACCACCACACTATCACCACTATCTCCCACCACCACCACTATTGCCGCCGCCACCACCCTCACCACCCCACTATCCCCCCCTCTCTACTACCCATGCTGACGCTACTACTACCACCATCTATCCAGCCACCACCACTACCACCACTTCCCACCACTGCTAGCTATGCTAACACAACTATAACCACTAGCACCATTTTTAAAATTACAACTAAATACAATAAAAATATGTTCGTCGAAATAAACTGTGCATAAGTTTAATTTTGGATTGTTAGTGATACATCGTGTGTGCAACTAGAATTCGGATTGATAGTCATACATCATGTGTTGAAAGGTTGATCCACTCATGGGCAATGAATCAAAGCGAGACAGGCGTGTCACTATGACAGAGAAGGAGAAAAAATGCACAAAATGATCGACACTTTGCACATATTCTATTCACAACACAATATTATACATGGGAAATATACAAATTTCTCTATAAAGAAGATACAACCAACAACCATAGGGGTACATGGATCTCTTACTTTCTGCAAGCATATACTCACACCATAAACAGAAGAATAAGAAAAAGAAAAGAAAAGAAAAGAAAAATAAAAGACTGCCTATAGAGAAAATGCAGTCAACAAAGCTTGATATATCCATTTTGGGAAGAGCAGGGCACTGTCAACAGAAGGGTAAAATGACTTCAATTTGAAGCAACAACTCTAGTTCTTTCTAATTAGTTCCACCAATAATGTAAACGTGTTCCTCGGGAATTCACGGGCATTTTCTCAGGAAACAAGCACTAAGAACATACACAAATGTTCTACTCGCCACTTTCCTTTGGTTCATCTAAAACAAATTCAGCATACAAATCCTTGAGAGCAATCACAACCGTAGTCATCAGCGGTCCCATTATTGCTCCCTGTGCAATAAGTCCCAATAACCGGCATTAACCACAGTTATCAAATCAAATGAAACATCATAGACATGAAAAAACTTCTTTCGCTAGAGATTAACATCAACAGTAGCTGTTCTGTTACCTTCTATTTCATGACAAGAAACATTTAACTCACCGTTTTATTTTATTTTCGTCTACCAAGGGTTTAATGCCTTTTCACCAGGAAGTGCAGAAGATATTATTAACAAGTTAACTACCATGTAATTCATTTAAAAACTTCTTTACCTAATCATGTGTATAGAGAATATCACCAAAATTATAAAGGTTGAAATTGATCCTCAGGCATTTTGCACATCAATTATTATTATTATTATTATTATTATTATTATTGTGTTAACGAAGGAACCCCCTCAAGATGGGGTCCTTGGGACCCGTTCTTGAGGTGTAAACCTCTGAATATTTGCAATCATCGACAAAACACAGGTATCGATAAAGTCAAAATGCTTTTGACGGAAGTCGAACACAAGACCTCTCGGATTCACGGTTAGTCCTAGTGACAACGTTAAAACGCTGGCCACCCTCCACATCAATTATTTATGAGCAAGGCTCGGAAAACACCTAGGTTATTTGACGAAGCAGAAGATGAAGGAGCTAGCATAGGAAGACAAAGAAGAGCAAATTATGGAGAGTCGTGATGAACAACGAGAGGGAAAGAATTGTTGGCAGTTTACCTTGACTGCGGAAGGGAACAATGTCATTCCACCAATTATGCTGAGCCCAGTAAGATAAGCACTCTTATCAGGTATATCCTCCAGAATTTCAGATGTGCCATAATCCATAATCACAAGATGAATAATGGACAAGCTAATTGCCAGTATATATCTACCTTCCAATACCAATTGCAGAGCTGCTGGAATGGTTGAAAGCCAAGAGGGGAAGGTTAGCAACAACAAGGGCTTATGAATGCAAGTACAGTTGACATGTACAAGAAGTGTATTGATTATAACCTAAACAAAAGCCAAGCGAGGCAAGCGAGGCATCCCTGAAAGAATGCAATCTCAGCAGTTGCCAACAAAATGCCGGAAATAGCTTTATCAAGAGCTTCAACGCATCGTATCCTTGCAGATTTCGAGATGGGAAGCATAAACAAAACTTGTTCTGTTACCCACCGAACTATGATGTAATAAGATAGTACAAAACCCAGAAGAAAACCATTGACCGAGACACAATTTTGAAAAGACCTGCTGCTCCAGAGACGATGGAATTACCAATCGATAGCATAAGCTTTGCACAGCCGCCAAGAACAGATTTACTACTAACAAATATATGCTGCATCATGTCCATTCCTTGAATGGCAAATGCTTTTTCCTTCTCAATCAAATCCTCCCTGGTGATCAGTAAC
Organism: Heliamphora exappendiculata; assembly: GCA_034768845.1. NCBI lineage: Eukaryota > Viridiplantae > Streptophyta > Magnoliopsida > Ericales > Sarraceniaceae > Heliamphora > Heliamphora exappendiculata. The sequence continues at coordinate 1,976,710 of JAOTRH010000023.1, forward strand.
TTAACTCCCTAAACATTACGTCCAACTCGGTATAAATTTGGCCCCATTCATGATCCCTAACCCTCTTCTTCAAAATCAAAATCTTTTCACTATATGGAGATGGGGTTATCAGATCAGTGCGCTCGGAAGAATTCACCGAGGGGGTTATCACAAAATGTTTGATCCCAGCAACGAACTCAGTCAAATTATACTGCATTGCCAAACTATCAATCTGCTTGGATACAGTTCCATAAAACTTCGTGGTGTACGTATCCACCATCCCGGGCACGTCATTCTCATCTATCCACTTCTTAACCCCAATCTTCTCTGCATAATTACTACCTTCTACATGAGATTTCAGCGAGATCACCGCATCCTTCCCCTTAATTCTGATCTTATAGGAAAAGAAAATCAAGCCTGTCAAAAACCCAACAATCATTCCAACTATCAACCCAATGGCCACGATTGTTTTCAGCCTTTTCACTGTGCCCCAGGTAAAAAATGCACTAATGGCATTACGACGAAAACTATGGCTCCTAATCGATGAAACTGCAGACATTGTCGACTCCACAGTGTTGGAGTTGAACATAAATCCGAATACAATAAGTGCTATAGATCCAATAGCCCCAATTTGCTCGTATGCCATTACAAAACCCCAAAACGATACAAGCAAGCGGACCAGTTTGGAAAACCCACTTCGATTTGGCCTCAAAACGCCAGATTTGTTTCTACGGAAGAGAACCTGAAAGCACCCATCACGAATATCGACGAGGATACTCACAAAAACCCTAAATATAGCGATGGGGACTGCTAATACAGTCTCTGTTATCCCCAATATCAAGGGTTCGGACCAAAACCCAACTAGAGTTTGCTGAATCCCTCTCAAAGGGATTGAAGAAAGCACGGCCCATTGAAGGGGACATAGATATCCTCAAGGATTTTAGACAAGCTGTAGAGAACGAATATGGTGAAGGCGAGACCTGTGTGGGCCATGGCTATGTAGAGCGCGAGACGTACTTGAGGGTCGTTGGAGAGGGCGTTCTGGTGTGGGTCGCGACGGGTGGGTGGCTCTGGCGACTGGTCTGGCACGTGGTTCTCCGGCGACGGGGAGTGGTTCAGGGAGGGCGCGTCGGGTTTTCAAATGGAGGTTGATCGGAACATGTCTTGCCACGGGGAAGAAGAGCAGCTTGATTTGGCGTCGGGGTCTGAATATGGGACAAGCTCCATTTTCCGAGAAAACAAGTCAGGAACTGCCAAGAGGCAAAATCTCGATGGTAAAACATACAACGCTGAATTGGAAAGAATGAGAGATTGAGTAATTTTATGAGAAACCGGTCAGGAACATGTCTCGCCACGAGCTATGGTATTTATAATACTGTGACTGAATGATTAATGGCCATGTTTATAATGGGGAATTAGACCATTGGATTGGATTATTAATCCAAAAGATTTTTTAATCCCATACTTGTTTAGTAAAATAGTGGTGGGACTAATTATCACGGGTGACTCTCAATCTTATGAATTGGGAGATAATTAGTCCCATAGGGGAGGGGATGGGATATATAATGCCTGGATAACATGTTCCATGGACTAAATGTAAAATTACTTATTTACTCTCGTATTTATACTTCAAATTGACAGCCTTAGTCATTTTCATCTGCTTTCAGTCATTCACCACGCTCGACAACCCTAATTTCAAATATCTACTGGCGGTCCGAGTTCTCAGGGTCCTGGAGGTCTAGGGGTCTGAGGGTCCCAGGGGTCTAGAGTTCTTGGGGGTTCGGGAGTCATGGGGGTCTGAGGTCTTAGAGGTTTGTGGGTGCTGGGGGTCCGAGACCCCGGAGTCTCGGGTCCTAGGTTCCAAGGGTTTAGGGTCCTGGGGGTCTGCGGGTTCAGAGGTCCCGGGGTCCCAATATCCGAGGGACCCGAGTCTCGGGGTCCAGGGTCTCGGGTTCCGGCAGTTCTAGGGTTTTGGGGTCCCGAGATCTCAGGATCCGAGTTTCCGAGGTTTAGGGGTCTAGAGCTCTTAGGTCTCGGGATTCCCATGGTATGGGATCCCAGGGGTCTGAGGGTCGCGAGGGTTGCAAGAATTGAGTGTCCTCACAAAAGAAAAATGATACTCGTAAGAATTTAAGTAGACTACTTAATAATTTGAATAAAAAACCTAACAAATATAATTCAAAATACTTAAATTCAAGTTATTAATAGTATCTCCCTTATTTATATATGCATATATTTTTGCCAATGAAAATGAGGTATCACAATTTACACTCCCACAACAGAGTACTAACTTTTTACATAAAGTGTGTAAAATATGTGAGAGTCCTATACACTCGTGTTAAAAGTTAGTACACTTTTTAATTAAAAAAAATATAAGTGTTAGTAACATAGTAGCTCCAAAAATTATTAGATAAATGATAAAGCCAGTGAAACGCTCAAAATCAAACGACTAAAGCCACGAAAATTATTAGGGTACACATTGGTATGTTTTTTCTACAAAAATAGTAACAAAATTGATACAAGCAATTATTAAATATTTTTAGAGCGATGTTTCACTATAATTATTAAATAGACACATTTTCATATTAGGTAAAATGCTAATGAAAAAGTCATAAATCTTATTAAATGTCGATAATTGTTAAATAGATATAAAATTAAAACACTACTTGCATCAAGAAATATTATAAGATGCTTGTGAAATATTATGTAGATGATACAACGTAGTACTCTTGATAAATAAGTGATCTCTATTCACGCTATGTGGGTTATGTCGTGTCTCTTAACTACCCAACAAAGATTAATTAATCATGTTTCTGCCGTAAAATTTGTCGTTATAATATTTAATAGGAGTACCAAGTGAAATTGCCACATAGTACTCCGGAAACAATAAATAATTACTAATTGATTGGTCGGTCATATGGTTCAATTGATTCGGCAAAACATGATATAAATGAATCGGACTTCACTGCACCAATCTTCAATTAGAATAAAAAAAACATTTGTTGGAGCTAAAATTATGAACTTATAAATTATAACTGAAAAGATATAATTATGAATTTAAATAAAAGTCGTAAATAATGTTATAAATTTATAGTTTAAAACAATAGAACTTGCATTTGTTAATTTACAATAAGAAACTATAAGCAAAAAAAAAACTATAAATACACTTATTTAGATTTTTTAAACTTTTTACTGAACTATAAGCTAAATGCTATAATTTAAGCATTGACAAACACCCCCATTAGGCTTGCGATGTGGGGTGTGGTGTCATCTCTAACTTGATTGAAAGTTGCGTATAAAGAGGGTATTTAAACTTATTTTAAACTTTCAGTGTATAGTTGGGTAAAAAGTTAGAAATATTCAAACATGCTCAATAACTGGGCTGCTGGTATTTCTGGGTGAGAAAATTGTTCCTAGGTTTCCCATCTCAGCTCATTACTATTTGTACTACCACAATACCAATACTTATGGGACAAATATAAATTAACTAGCTAAATAAAGCCGCATTTGGCGACATAAGCTAGCTTTCTCAGATTTTCTTTAAACATTTTTTTCCTTTTAAAAATCCATAAGAAGTAAAGAAAATGATATTATTATAACATGCAAATAGGGGGGGGGGGGTGGGGGGG
>JAOTRH010000023.1:1992767-2002959 GCA_034768845.1 Heliamphora exappendiculata
TTCATATTTTGGCTTATATATATATATATATATATATATATATATATATATTATTTTTCTTTACTAGAGGACAGTAAAAAGGAAAAAGATACTGAATTCTTGGAAAAAAAATTCACTAAATATAAAAGGCCACAGCTTAGAAAAAAAATTTAGGTGCCCATTGAACACCAAGTGGCAATGTCTCATGTATCCTGTTATTGAGTAAAACACGAAAGTGATTGGGGTCACTCTATAAACTAATCATATCAAGGTGGGTATCACATGATAAATACTATATTTGCATGTAAAAATGACTTCACCATTTGGCTTTGAATAAACTATTTGATTTTTTCCCCAATTTTTACTAAAGTCTTTGTTTCTTGAATTCCTCCACGAAACTAATCAAAACTAATCACCGATTTAACCACAAATAGGGACAAATATTGAATTTTTTAACTGTAAGAATCTCAAATTTTATGTTGGTATGTAATTAAATAGGTGATCAATTGTACACGCGAATAGCATTTTCAAAGCTAAAAACAGAATAATTATATATGGAAACAAGGAACAGATCATATTACCCTGTTTGGGCTAAATTTCCTAATTTTAGTTTACTTTTGACTTTTGTGATTTTATTTTTATTTTTTTTGAGTAAAAATATTTATTTTTTCAAATTGACTTGATAAAATAAATACGAGAAAAAAGTTTGATAAAATAATCAATACACAATTGAACTTATTAGTTTATTTAGATTTATTTTTGTTTTTTTTAATTTTTTATATTTTAATTAAAATTTTATTTTTTTGAATTAACAGTTTAATTAAAAGTAAAAAAAATTAACAGTTTAATTAAAATATATAAAAAAACTCACTAAAAATTAAAATAATTCAAAAAATAAAAATAAATAAATAATTATTTCAAATAGAGCGGAGAGAGAGAGAGAGAGAGAGAGAGAGAGAGACCTACCTTGAGAAAAATGGGAAGGGGACGATCTTGATTGCTCGAGTGTGAGTTATCGTCCTGGATGTGAATATCGATCTCTGCGCTCCTGTTCCTAATTAGGTAGGGTTGGGACATGAACTCTATGTTGTGGCCGAAGCCATTGCTGCCTGTGATATTGTGGAAGGACGCCGACATTAACGAGAGATCGTCATGGATTTCATCGTCGTCGTCGTCATGCTTCCCAACTGGAATCTCCATTGTTGTCTTGTGGAAGAAATTAGAAGCTCCTCACTCAGTGCTCTTTCTATTAATGGTGGGGGGTTGGTTGTGTTCGTTTGGGGGTGAATCAACGGTAATTAACCAAAAAATGGGGGAAGAATGTCTATTGTTGGGCCACATGCTTTCTGTGCCTTTCAAGTTTGGGAGTAGAAATGAGTTTCACCTTCCTTCCTTCAAAAGGTACCCTTCTTGGTGCTACATTTTAATTGCTTAATTGCCAAGAACATGAAACATTAAGATGAAATGAATCAAAAAGTGAACATGAAAAAAGTTTATTAAATACGAACACAAGTAATATAAAAAAGATTATTAAATTTTGTTTATTTTGTTTATTTTTATCTTTTTTTTAACTTTTGCTATCTTTTATTTATGAGTTTTTTATTTTTTCGAACCGTCTCGATAAGATGAAATGGCAAAGTAAAAAAAAATTAACTGAAAAATTAAAAAAAAAATCACTAAAGATAAAAATAAGTAATATAAAATTTGACTTATTAACTTATTTTGATTTATTTATATATTTTTTGAAATTTTTTTATATATTTTGTGTTGGGAGAATAACCAACGCCAAAATAAAATGCATATTCGGAATTCAGAAAATATATCTTTATTAAACTTTCAACAATTTACAATAATTTGAAATTACAGAAAATGAAATAACAGGAATAACATAAATGGAATTTACAAACCGAGTCCTGCAATTGCAGTTTCCTTAAAAATGATTCGCCGCCTACCGAGGGTGTTGTAGGTATTCCACCGGCGTCACTCTCCCAGGATAAAACGGCTCCACGATCTCTGGAACACCACCAAGGATCGGCTACGAACGCTCTTCGTCTGTCTTTCTCTCTCTTGCAGCTTGCTCCGTAATCTGAGAATTGTATCTGTTCTTTCTCACCTTCTGTCTCTTGGTATATTTGTGTATCTCAATCTTGTTCTGTCCTGCTTTTTTTCTAGAGGGAGATGACCCTTATATAGCCCCTTCAAGAAGAAGAGGGGTTACAGAGAATTCAATTGCCATAGAGAATTCAATTGCCACTTATGGCTATTGAATTCCAGGTGACCCTCAGAGCTCCTGACTCTGTCTCTTCCTCTTCTTTGTCTCTTTCTCTTACTCTTCTGAGACTCTATCTCTTACTCTTCTCTGAGTGAAGAATGTAACTAACCTTTTCATTATGGAGGGTTTTTCCTGAAAATCAATAGCCACTTATGGCTGTTGGTTTTCAGGTTTCAATTGCAATTGAATGGCCAATTCAATTGTAATTGATCAAGCTATTAAAATTTGAATTTCAATGATCAATGAAATTCACATATTCTAACAATTTGTACAAAAAATTTTATTTTTTTGACTCGTCTCGATGAGAGGAATTAAATAATATAATAATTTTATACTAGGGTATTAAGCTATCAAAATCATATTACTTAAATACTTATAACAGTTGATAAAATTAAAAGTTAAAGTGTTTAATAGATATTGAAGTCAAAAGTTCAGAGTTTTGTGTGTAATTTTTCTCATAATTTATTTGTGTAGTAAGTTATTTCACTGTACTCGAGTACAAATTTAATAAAAAGAACGAAAATTTATAAAATACTAAGAATTTTTTATTGAACGTCTACTTAAATACATGAACTTTGAATTTTATCAATTAATTTAATTTTGAGCAATTAACATTACAAAGTCAAATGCTATCAAAATATAGACGAAAATAGCTTGCGTGACAATTAAGATGAAACCCAAGTTTCATCACGTTATCTAATTTTGTTTATATTATAACCGTGTTTGATGATATAGTTTTAATTGAGCAGAATTGAATTAGATACCTAATTAATAAAATTGAAAAAATTAAGTTCTTAATAGGTTTTGAAATAATAATATAAATTTTTTTTGGAAATTTTGATTTAGAGATCAAATGGCTAAAAGAAGTTGGGTTGTTTGGCATGCAACAAAATTAGCTTGTTTTCTTTATAGTATTCCTTGCTTTTTTTAAGCAATTTGGGATATCAAATGGCGTCTTGAATTTCTTTATTTAAAAGATTGATCTTGTTCGAATGATAATAATTTTTTATTTAAATAAATTAATAATTAATATAATTCAAAAAAACTATTTTATTCAAATTTATTTTTTAAAAATATTTAACATTTCATGTATCATATTTAGAACTTTTTACCTTTTGGTATCAGGTTCGTAATAAAAATATAATACAACATTTGGTTTATAAAAATAAAAAAATTAATAACTCTAAAAATTAATTGAATTAAATTGGACTAAAATATTTATACTACTCTTTGTATTCATCCCTCACTTAAACACTTTCATCGCCTCCGACCATCACCAACAACTACCTCCAACCAATTAAACTTTTGACTAATTAACTATTAACTAATCAGCACCAATAATTAACCAGTCCAAAATTTAAACTATTGACTCTATTTAACTATCAACTTATGGGCAGCTATGGTTAACTAATATAAGGGAAAAACCAAACATTTTATACTTTCTAAAGTAAATATATGAACACATAAACTAGCATGTCAAATAAGTACATAAACTAGCATGTAAGAGAATTTTACAAAAGGTGATGGTGAAACCAATTTTTAAAAATTCTAGCCATTTATTACATTTAGGACTTGTTTGGTTTGTTGGACAAGGTGGGATTAGACTGGATAAAAAAATATATAAGACCCACGTATTTAGATTTTGTCTCATCGAACTTTTTATCCCGCGTTTATATCGCGAAAATAGAGCTAATAATTCGATAAACATTGGGTTACTAATAATCATTCGTGGTATTAATAATACTAGGCTTTCTTAATATTATTAATATTAAGTTCCATATTATCTTTTCTCCTTATCTAACAGTCAAAAATAAATTTGTAACTTTTATTTCATTTTTTATCCCACCTTAACTAAACATGAATTAATTTTCACACTGTATACATAATTTATTCTATAATCTCTTAGTTTAAAAAAAAAACATGTATGATCCACAGTATTATTTATTCCTCATAACCTATCTAATCACATCCAAAATACCAAATAAGTCTTTTGTGTGATCAGTCGTGTAGCTGGTTTGTGTACCTAAAATTATTTTTTATTTTTTTCTTTTGAGTTCACTATTTTATTCAATTTTGTTGTTCTTACATTGTCTGCCTTCTAGCTAATTTTTAAGTTTTAATTCTTTTGTCTATTTTAAATTATTTTTTAAAGTTTTTATCCTCAATCCAATTTGGAGGAATTTTTTTTTTAAATGATCAATTCGTGAGTTTGTTCTGTCGAAATTTAAATCAGAATTCACTTATCAATGCTCGAGTTAAACAGGAGATAGACGTCAAATGTGTAATGTGGCCTCTAAGCACATTGTCAAATAAGTACAATCCACTCATTTGGAATTAATTTGTAATGCAATTAATTTGAAATAAAAAAATCGATTGTATAAATTAAATATATTAAATGAGGAGTGTGCTTTTCGATAATTACCCTGCTTTTTCGATTATATAAATTAAAGAGATTAAATGAGTAATGTGCTTTGCGATATACAGATTTAGAGAGTGAGGATCGCAATTCAAATTCCACGCAATTGTGTGCCACAGCCCAGAGGACATGGAGGAATCACAAGAAATTCTACTCGAATCACTGGCGAATTCAGGAGTTTCGATACCACTAGGCGTGTCTTCGATCAGAGACCTCACGCCGGCGACGTTGGTCTCGATCTGCTCACAGTCGGTCCACCTCATCGACCCCGCGTCCTCTTTCCCCGCCTCCCTTCCCGACTCCATGGCCGACCGCTTCAAGATCTGTACAGACCTCGCCTCCGCCCTCACGAACCTTGGCTTCATCGGCGACATGAGTTTCCACAAGGTACAAATCAATCCTCCGTTTGGTTCCTGAGAAATCATCCGGAAAAGAACTAATGAAAACCTAAACTAAGCTGCACAAGCATAATGATTATATATATATATATATATATATAAAATCCTGCTTATTCTTTATTTTCCATGAAATTTAGGTTCATGATTTCATTTTTCGCTTTCATCCGACTATCTAGATTTAGTTGGTAGGTGATTCCGTTAATTTCGACGCCGAAGTCTAATGACAACTATGGCGTATGATTCTGTTTAAAAACAAGCAGCTGGAAGACAAGAGCTCCATGCTGTGATAACCTATCAAGAACCAGAACCAGAGGGACTGTGGTTAAAGTTATCTAGAAGGCTTTAGAAATAGAGTCATCCAGTTATGGTAAAAAAATGGTAGCATTTTGTCTCATTCATTGGAACTGGGAAAGCAGTTTCGGTCAAGTTGTGCGAGAGTGAGTTTGTGTGCACAATGCTATGCAAGATAGAAGGAAAGAGATTAAGCCTCTAAAAGCTCATGGAGTTGTGCTTCCATGGCTTTTTAGTTAATGGCAATGAGTTGTATTGGTTCTCTCCTGGTCTAACCCTAGTTTTTTTATTATGTGAAATCAAACTATTCACTTAGAGACTCATCTAATTTTTGGAAAGAAAAAATGAAAAATAAAGCAAAGTAAAGAAAATGTTTAATGAGCGAGTTATTTGGGGGGAGGGGGGGACGCCCATGTAGTGCCCCAAAGTCACTGGGATGGGAGCCACATTATCATATGCCCCACCCCCTCTACTTAGGGGTGAGCCCCACATGATCACGTGGGGGTTCCCAGGGCTTGACCTTGCCCCAGGGAAAGCCGTTTTTCTTAATGAGCATAGATGACTGCACATTTTGTGACCTGTCATCTCATTCTTTCAAGGAAACATGAAGCCGTGGTAATTTCTGCTGAATCTGGAGATCATTTATTTCTATTGTTCTCAAATTATTCTTAGTTACTGAATATGTTTTGGTACGTACGGCAGTTCTTGTATCCGTCCGAAGAGGACTTATATAAGTTGGTGAGATTCTTAGAGAAGAGGCTGTCTGTATTACCAGAAGAACTTGGAGAAGCTGACAAAAGGAATATAACTACGAGTACAACAACAAAAGAAAATGATATTAAAAACACTTCTTTCAAGGAATGGACTGAGAAGGCTGATAATCACAGCGTAGATCTGAATGTTGGTGGAGTTGAAACCACATTAAAAGATCTGAGACTGAATACTGAAATGCCAGAATCCTCTAATTCCAGGTCTGAAGATGCCTTTCTCAGTGAGTCTCACGAGACTCGTCTTAATCAACAAAAGATTGACGAAAGCAAGGAAGATATTTCAATTGTACAAGATGACGAGTCAATGAAAAGGCTTCTGAACTCCAAAATTGAAGAATCCGTAAATGAAGAATCTGCGAGGAAACTAATTGCTCCAAGAAAGCAGTCATCTGAGGTATGTATTTAAATAAATGTGTATTTCAAAAGATACACTTGACTAGGGCCAGCATAACTCTTAGTAAGCTGTTGAAATGCTACTGTTGATTTGAATGTGTAGTCTTTCACAAGATGGAATTGTGTGTAGTGACCTGTTACGGATATTAAACTTACACAGATAAGACACAAGATTGGAAAATTACGAAGTCAAGAAAAAGTGCTCATGTTGGAAGCAAGGTCAAAGGCCCTAGAAGCACAACATCAAGAAGAAGAGCATGAGTTGTTGAAATCAGCAGTAGAAATGGCATTTGATGACCAACATACCACTGACTTCCACATCGCACAGCTCAATGAGCAAGTAGATGCAAGAAGGGGTTATCTTATGGAACTGGAGACACAATTGTAGGATTTTCTGTCCCCTTCATTCTCATCGAAATTTCATCATAGTGTATTCAGAAATGGCGTTAGTTTGTGTTTTCCTTTTTCTATTATGATGGGTTGTGGTGACATGGTATAATCCTCCAAAATAATGCCAGCATGCGGAGGCAAGCATTGATTTCCCCTATTGTGGTATGCCAGGGATATCCTAATAAAACCCCTGGAAGAGAAAAGGAGAAGCCTTGAGGAGGCTCTTTATGCATCAAAACCCGAGGCTATGGAAAAGCGGAAAAAATTGAAAGAGATTGACCTGGAAATAGAAGCTGTCCTGTCTGAAATAAAAAAGAGGTACATTCCCCCCCCCCCCCCCAAAAAATGGTATTATATATGTGCAAAAATGTATATTTTATGTAGCCCTTTTAAATAATTCATTTTTTCTCCTGATATTAGCTGCCTATTTTCACCTCAATTGGAGGCCTCTTTTTTGGACTGCTTAAATAAATCCACTTCACGCTTTGGGTGAAATTGTAACGACTTTACTTCCAGATGGCTTCACTCTAGGCTAATTAACCATGCAATCACCAAGTGACCTTTGGTCCAATGGCATAAGTGTATTTGTCTCCAAAAGGGAGATTGGGAGTTCAAGCCTTACTAGGAAGCAAGGTGTGAGTGTAATGAGTGTGTGAGTTTAGCCGTTCAAAAAAAAAAAACCATGCAATCTATATTCGTACTTGGGTAGTAAATTGAAAGTTCAACAGAGAGAGTTGGTAATATCTTAGAGAAGTCTAGGTTAGGTATTGATATGGTGATGTACGATAACGAAGGTTTTGAAAAATGTTGGAGAGAGTGAGGAGCTTACCTTGATAATGCTTACGCGAGGCATGAACAATTATCCATTAGTTTTTGAAGATTTTATTGCTTAATTATTAATTAGCTGGTTCCATATAGGAAGATATACCATTCATTATGTTCTGGTCTACACTGTTCACTCTGTAATCCCCCTTCTACAAACTTTCAACTATTGCCTTGCATGATTGAACTTCAGGAGTACTGAGCTCATTACACATCCATTGTGAAGGTACAACGATATTAGGCCATAGACTGTTGGAGGCAGGTGCCAGACGAATCAAAACCTTGTTTTGGCTGACTACGTCTGCAGAGTTTAAATAAGTTTCCACGCGTTTAGTAGATTGTTTAATCTGTGTTTTCTTAAATTGGGTGTCTTGTCTTGTCATAGGGAGGAGGAACGTTCTAAACTGTTGGCAGATCTTGAGAATCAGCCCAAACTGGCATCTAGGAGATCCTATATTCAGCGGATCACAGAGATCACTAAGAACAGCCGGAAGCAGGATGGAGATATAGAGCGGATTTTAAAAGATACCAGGGAGCTTCAATTAGAGAGTAATTCTATCCAAGAACGGTTACATCGAACCTATGCAGTTGTAGACAATACAGTGTTCAGGTATTCCATAACAATTCTTCTCCCTATGCAAAACTAACCATACAACCAACCATAGCCATGTAGCCCCCACATGTATATGGATGGTTGAACGCATTTTCTGTTATTGGTTTTGAGGTTGGATTCCGTGTACCAAGGATTTTTCATTCCATAATGTGGGTTTGACATTCTATATTGGTAGTGTTTGGCAAAGCTACTAGTAGTAAATTATAGTTTGTAACTTGTAGTAAAAGTTGTAAATTTTTGATAAAAATTATAGTTTGTAATTGAAATAGAAAAAAAAGTAGTTATAAGTTGTAGCATAAGTTGTGAGTATTTAGAAAACTTATAATTTATAGTTAAAATTAGTCGCAGGAAGCTAAAAGCTACTAGTAGTTGTATTTCCAAACACTCTCAATTGTCGACACATTCTTTTTCTACTTTATTTTTCTTTTGGGGGGGGGGGGGTGGGGTTGTGGATGTCATTGAGGGTAACATGTGAGAATTATGTTGATTTCTTTACACAATTGTTGTCCAAAGTGGGTTGACTGTTTACTGCTTTATAGCAAAATAAGAAATATGTTTATGTAGGGAAGCAAAAAAAGACCAGGTGGGGCGGCAAGCTTACAGGCTCCTAACCAGCATCCATGAGAGTTTTGAGCAGATCTCGGATAAAATCCTCAGCGCTGATAGAATAAGAAGGGAAGCGGCCGAATATGAAGCCAAACTTTCAGCCTTGGGCCGCAGAAGCTTTAACGTTGACAAACTTCAAGCCGATCTTGATGCCATCAGGAGAGAAAATGAGTTCTTAGAGCAACGCATCCGGGATTCTTAAAATCTGTAAAGTCCTCCTCTCTTAAACTTTATGCCTGCAATTGTAAGCAATGACTATGATTCTGATTCATTGTAGACTGATTATGTAGTATGACTTCTGTCTCTAATGAATGAAATTTGAGTCCTAGTAAAATGAAGGGGAAAAAAGGAAAAAAAAAAAAAAAGAGGGCTTTTTATCCATAATAGTTGAGGTTTAGTACACTTTGAAGTCATTACCAATAAAAAAGAATTACGGTGATGTTGACCTCAGATGAGACACAGTTACCATTAATAAAGAAAAATTGAAAATCTAATGGCCCTTTCTGTTAGTAATGTATCATCACGGAATGCATTTGTATTCAAAATGTGGTATGATGAAGTTTAAATTTTGTTGCAAATTTCGTGGTCCCCTTGATGAGTACATCACGGAATGCATGAATATTCTCTTATATTCTCTCATCTCAAAGGTTTTAAATATCTATAGGCACCGATATTTTTATTGGTACGGTATGTATAGATAATTTGTAAAATATTGGGTTTTGTTTCACATTTATTGTTGGAAAATAATATATATACATTTTAAAATATTGGCCTTCAAAATAAATTAGTATAACATAAATATTTGATTAATTTGTTTAAATTAATGTTTAATTGCATTATTTATGATGAGATTATTAATTTAAAAGCAATATAAATTTAATATTATTTATAACGAATTAGCATTAACTAATTTTAGAACTCTTCCTCTAAGTTATGATTTTTAAGTTTAAACTACTAATTTTAGAACTCTTCCTCTGAATTATGTTTTTTAAGTTTAAACTAAAGTGAACAAATAAAAAGACTAGAAAATATAAATATTAAGTAAAATTATTTTTTTAAAATAATTATGGACCATTACGCTGGCCAATATTATTTGATATATCTGGTGATGACCAGTACTAATTAATATTTTAAATGGTACAAAATTAAATAATTTCTGTACCAAGTTTGCACTAAAATAATGAATACCGACCAGTACTATTTACACAACTGTGATTCTTTTTAAGGGTCAACAACAACCCC
>JAOTRH010000023.1:2014140-2031645 GCA_034768845.1 Heliamphora exappendiculata
AGGTCATGGTATTGTTATAATTATAGTAAACCAAGTTTTTCTTGGTCATATGTTCTTTATTTTTGAATTTGAGTCTTATCTCTCGCTTATTGTAATGGCATTTTGCTCTGCCAATTAAGCATACATTTATCTTTTCCTATTAACCTGTTCCAATGGTTCAATCTATATTTCTATTTGAATCTGGAAAGCCAAGGGCGTTTTGATTACCAAGTGCTGATTAAAAACACAGTTGTGTTGATCTTCTATTTTTATAATGCAAGTTAAAGTGATGTGACTCAAAGAAAGTGATTATCTGTCAAGATGTATACTTCGATAAGTTGGTGCTTTCTAAGCTTTAGTTTCTCGACAAAGAATTTATAAATTATGGTGTAAATAGTATCTCACTGCACTTTTAGAGCACATGAAATTGAACTCCAGGTCAGTGATAGTGACTCACCTTTCTAACCCACCACTTAAACTTGTTAAATGAGATATGAATAGCTCTTTGTATGGATAATTATATTTAATTTTTTAGTGAATCAAATGATTATCCATACTTTATTTTTTTGTCATTCACACTCTACACTGTGTTTTAGAAAAGAAAGTGCAAATTGTGAACACCAATTCTCAAATGAAACTATTGTAAATTCAAAAAAAAAAAGAAAAAAGAAAATGAAAAACAGTATATTAATAGAAATAAGTTTGAAGTCGAATATGGATGTTGTTATGGATTAATAATGTCCAAGACTAGGTATGTACTAATGTAATTACAAATGGGAATAAATATATGGTTTTGCAATATTATAACATCTTGTTTTTGTTACATCGAAGGCCAGAGATCTTGGGGGAGGGGAGATCAAGATTTGAACTCTAAATTGGCTACACGACTACTACAAATGCAAGGTTCTAATATCACGACATTTAGAACAGCAGAAGTATAAAAAAAGAAATGATTAGAGAAGTTATCCTTTATGAGCTAACATAAAAAATATATATCCGCAAAATACGGAAGATGAGCCTAACGAGGATCAAGATGACGAGATACTCACGTGCTTCGTTGATCGAATTCTTGCAAAATAAATTCTCGATAGGTGGTTGACGGGAGACCTTCTGATGCCAAGTTAATTAGACGAAGAAAGTCACAATGCATTGAAAGATAAAAAATATATGGCATAGAGATCTAAAAAATGGTGGTTCACAGATCCTCTTTCTCCCAAGAGAGGGTGTATATATAGAAACATAAGTAGAGAGATAGAGAGGGTAGAGAGAGAAATCTTTAAGTTGTCATATCAGAATGAAATGATGGTGTGTGCTGTTAAGATTGGGTATAATAAAAAGTTTGGCAAGATGGTGATCTTTTTCCTACGCTTTATAAGATGATACACCTTTGATGCCAATATTACTTTATCTTCTTTATTAATTTATTTTTTCTTTTTTTCCTTCAACTGTGCTTCATGATTTTTCTTTCTTATTCCTTCATTTATTTGTCTTGAGAGTATTTTTCTTCTTTCCTTTCAGTTATGTGTTTTCCTAAAAAACCTACATTTGAGTTTTTGTGCACAAATGGGTCTACCTTTAATCATGTCTTACAGTGTTGTGACGAACTAATAGGTTGGATTGGACGATTAATTAAGTTTGAAAGATATTTGTATTCTACATTTATTTACTTAAACTTGTTCCGAATTATTTATTCGGTTGGGACTTCATATCTCCCATATGGTGAATATCCAAGTTGAGGAAAGGGATGATAATTAGGGTCGGAATTAAATAGGTTATGATATTAATTGTTAAATGACAATTTTACTCTTCACACATAAATATTTATATTACAAAATATATTTAAAATATATATACATATATACGTAACTAAAAAAATATAAGTAATTTTATACATTTTGATTTTGGTTTACATAATTGATCTTTTTTTTTATTTACATATATTTTTTTTATTGTTTGTAATTGAAATTAAGAGTAAGACTAATGAAATTATTTTTTAATATATTGTTGTTCTAAATAATTAAAGAGATTATTTACTATATAAAATTAGTTTTTGATAAAATCATATTTAAATGACTTTTTATGCACTAGTAATTGCTAGTGTATACAACATAATAGAACAACTTGATGTGACATTTATAAACGTTAAAAATTCATCTCTTAAAATGAGATAATCTTAGTTTTTCATTTTTGTTCTCTCTTATTTTTCACGTTTTTCTATGTAAAAGAATAAAAAAAAATCATTGATATTACTGATTCTTTTATTAATTTAATAAAAAATAATTTAATTTTTACTTTTATTATATATTTTTTATTTTCTTACCTCAATAAATTAATAAACTAATAATGCCATATTTTAATTGGGTGTCTTAAAATTAGTTAATTAAATATTTATTAAATTATTGATATTATTTTTTATTTTATTATTAAATTACTAAAATTAGATAATTGGGTGTATGCATAAATAAAGACAACGATAAATAAAAATATAATTTTATTTCGTAATTATTTGTGGATAACGTCAAATTTCTTATACAAGGGTTTTTTTTATTTATTATAATAATATTATTCTTATTTAATTCTTATAGAAACAAACACATGATCGGATTAATTTACCATTGATAAGTTTTTATTCCATAAAATAAACAAACATAATTATAGATTAAAATAAAAATATTTAATCTAAAATATTTGATATCATAGAATAATTAGTCATGTGACTACTAATTCAGTCTAAAACTCAAAACTTAACTCTACGTGACATTGAATTCCTCAATTCCCAAAGAAAATGTGAGATGTTGTTGTTTAAAAATGAAACTCCTTTTGTATCGAATCTATTTTTAATTTTAAAATGAACAGTGATTCTCTCTTTATATTTTTATTTTATGTTAATTTAACAGTGGTTGGAAGATAAAAAGAAAAAAATTCTTTTAATAAATACCATTTGTTTTTTTTAAAAAATTTCTGTGGTGTTTAGTGTTATTGAAATTAGTAACTTATAAATTATAATTTATAGTAAAAGTTGTGAGTGTTTGATAATAATTATTATTTGTAGTTGACATAAAATAAAAAATAATTATATTTTATAATAAAAATTATAAGTATTTAAAAAAATTATAATTTATATTTAAAATTAAAAATTAAAAATTAAAAACTAATTTAGCCAAAACACACCTCCAGCCAACCAAACAAAAAAACAATAATTTAGCTTTTTTATTTTATTTTTAATATTTTTATAATTTTTTTCTCTTACACCCACATACAAAAATAGAGTAAAACTAGAGTAAAAATGAGAATTCCTACAAATTTGGACACAAATTTGGTGAGTTTTATAGTTGTCTATAACTCGTAAAAAAAAAATACGTGATTTTTTTAAAATTTTTTATCTTAATGCTGTTTTATTGTTTTTTTAAAAAGAGTTTTTTATATAGATTTCAATCATAAATTTAATTATAAATTAATTTTTCTTACTTATAAAAATATGCTTTATTTAAACAAAAACATATTCTTACAAATAAAAATTAGTAATTCGTAATTAATTTTGTATATACAGTTGAATTAAATTTTTTTTTCAACCAACGAAAAAAAAAGTAAACATAAAAAAAAAAAACCCTCCTAAAATCTGTTTTCGTGCCCCGGTTGGCCGGTTGCTTCTCTTCCGTCTAAAGCCTTAAACCCTAACCCTACTGACCCTCACTAGAGAGAGAGAGAGAGAGAGAGAGATCATGATCATGGATAAGGTTCCGATATGGAACTTACCGGACGTTCCCAAGGGCCAGCTCCCTCCACACCTCGAACTTCAGAGAACTCGCGTTCTCTGCAATTCTGATGCTCCTAGTCATGTAATCTTCTTCTCCGCCGCATATATTTCGTATTCTTATACATTTTTGTATTTATATGTATCTATGCACACGCCCGAAGACACAGGCAAAGTTGCCTCTACAAAGTAATGAGTTTTTCCGAGTTTCAAATTTCCGTATTTCCTTATTGTTTTGTTGTTGTGTAAGATTCTACCCTTGTTTTTGAATGTTTTGGTTGGAGCCTGATGCGATTTGGGTTTGTTTTTTGGGGTTCTGTATGGTGTTAAAGACCGAGAACATACAGTACTCTGGTGCATATGCATCAATGGGAGTTGATAACAGCTTAAGGTTCGACCAATTCCGCAATAACTTTAGGGTGGAGGTGATTCGACTTACTGAGGAGGACATGGAGTTTGACATGATCGGTATTGATGCCGCACTTGCTAATGCGTTTCGGAGGATCCTTATAGCTGAGGTGCAATTTCTAGTAAAAATTCTACAATTTTGTAGCCTGCCAAAATTGTGTTTCCATACTATCTTAATTTTGAGGAACTATTTCGTATTGATGAGTTGAATTTGTGTTCTCTGACAAAACAATCAAATAACCAGCAGTTGTTGAACAATTTGTTGCAGCAATTATTATTTGGAAAACTTGTCTGTCTTGGCATGTTAACATGATAATTTGTAAAGGTCAAATGACTTGCTGGAGAATGTTGCTTGTTTTCCAAACAACTATGCTTGATTTATTATCTTCAATGCCCAATGTGAAATCAGAATAATGTTTTGCAAGAAATAAAATTTTCAGCTTCAAATTTACTATTGATTAGGTGATTAAATAACTGCACTACTTGAGTTTTCAGACATGTACACAATCACAGGCACAAAGTGGCAACACCAGAAAAGTAGTTCACCAGGTCCAGGTAGGTAAGCAGGCATGGCATGGCTGAGGTGGCCGGTCCCTCTTGTGGTCCACGGGCCCACTTGCTGCCATTTCCCTCACCCAATACATCAGCAATTTCTCGGCATGTTTTTGGATCATTTTCTTTCTTTTCTTTCTTTTTAAGTTTTTTTTTTAATCAATTAGCTCACAATGGGCCTTTGTTTAAGCTTGTTCTGGCTTTACCTAGGTATAGAAACTTTCCAGTTTCCACTGCCTATGCTGTTAACATGGTACAGGTTCAAGCATTGGCATACACCAAAAAACCAGAGGGTTCAAATGACATAACTCTCATATTTCCTAAAATATCATATACACAAAGTTTTTTAAAAGGGTGAGAGGGTTTGGATGAACCCTTTGAGGTCAACATGGCGCCGCCCATTAGTTTGGCTTACGGTTTTTCTTCTCATAGTTTTCATCCTTTATGTCCTTCGTCATCCATTTGGCCACTTTTCATTATTTTATTCTGTTGGTTTGCTGGCACATGGCAGCATTTTACTTGGTGCTCAATGTATGAATGCTTTCTCACCCCTAATTTACTGGTTTTACATGTAGCTTCCCACTATGGCTATTGAAAAGGTTCTTATTGCAAATAATACATCAGTGATCCAAGACGAGGTTCTTGCACATAGATTGGGTCTCATCCCAATCAAGGTTGACCCAAGACTGTTTGATTATATGTCAGGTTTTATCTTATTCGTTGTTGTTGAGTTGATGTTTTGCTCTTTCACACCTACCTATTTTCAGATTTTCTAAATGGAAAAGTTATGTTCCTTCACTTTTTCAGAAAATGATGTACCTGATGAAAAGAACACCATTGTTTTCAAACTCCACATTCGTTGTGAACGAGGTGCTCCACGTCTTACAGGTATTGTTGATTGGTCCTATGTGAGATCCCCAAAGCTCTAAATGTTTCTCTGCAGTTCATTATTTCATTTCTCACATTGTTTTCTTATACAATTATGTTATTTTCTCGATTCTTGATGTATTATTTATTGACGATCATGCCGTTTCGAAAGCAGTCAAATCAGATAAGCTGGAATGGTTACCAAATGGGAGTGAGTTTCCACTAATCACAGAAAATTCAACTTCAAATTCAACCTCAAAACCAAAGACATATACTTCGTTTCGTTGCAGCCAAGATTCATTGCCAGAGTTTTCTAATAATCCAATTGCCCCAAAGCATCCAGATATTACAATAGCTAGACTTGGACCGGGCCAGGTAATATGTTATTTCGCTTCACTTTTTCGTTGTTTATTACCTGTATTTTTGTACCAGTTTTATTTGAGCTTAAACAATATTCGTCATCTTTTTAAATACTCAATTCTCTGAGATGCTAAAACACTGGTAGTACTTAGATAAGTTGTTTCCATGACTGATCTGTTATTTCATTTCACTTTTTCGTTGTTTATTACCCTTATTTTTATACCAGTTTTAGTTGAGCTTAAACCATATTTGTCATCTTTTTAAATATTCAATTCTCTGAGATGCTAAAACACCGATAGTACTTAGATAAGTTGTTTCCATGGCTGTTCTTATTAAGTAACTTAAAAATATTTTAAAAAGGAATCAATATTAGAAAGGTCTTAAAACTAGTTTAATACCGACAATTAAGTTTGACGGAGCTCCTAGATAACTCAGTTTTGGTTCATAATGTTATTGGATGACAATTCATGATTATTGGAAAGATGCACCTATTTCTATTTGGATTTTCTTGATCCTCTTGGATAAAGGGCTGACCGGCCAATTCATCTAATTTCGCTATCCAAACCTCCTAGGTCATAATGTCGGCTTTGTAAGTATTTAAATTAAGGACTTTATAGTACTCATAAAGAGCTTGCATGTTATGGCTGCGATGCCAAATATCAAGTTCAGGAAATTACCATAGCTAAGAGATTAGAGACTAATTTAGGGGTGTCCATGGATTGGTCCGACTACTCAAATTGCCTAACCCAACTGTGATAATTGATAATTTGGTCCATGGTTCTGTTGGGTGACAAGTTTGTAGATTTTTTTTCGTGGTCGGGTTATGAGTCTTGATTATAGTCACCCGTTGTATCCAGCCCGACAATAAATATTCAAATTTGTGTATTTTTGGATTTTTTTTTATGAAATTAAGTTATGTATTACTTTGGTATTATTATGAGGAGCTCATTCTTTGTTGGTGCAAAAATCTAAGGTTGAAAAGAAGTGGAGGAAGTTATGGCGGATGATTTCATTGTGTTTGATGTGGATTATTTGGCGGGAGAGAAATTGTAGGTTTTTGATGGCATTGGAACCTTGTGTTCAAGCTTAGGAGCTCTTTAGTTAGTCTTTTGTATAGTTGGGAGATGGAGTGTTATTCTTCTCTTGATTCGTTTGTAAATCTTGTGATGTTTATGGCCTTTTCGTGGGTGGCCTTTGTTTTGTACATGGGTGGTATTCACTTAATTCCTCTTGTATGGTACTTTTATTATTTACCACCAAATTGAACCTCTCCAACACGGACCCGTCAAACCTGTGGATCTAAACACCAAAATCATTGGTCAGTTACAAGTGCCAAAATAAAAAACCGAATATATGTGGTCAGGCGACAGATTAGAGCTCAAATTAACCCAACTCGACCTATAGACACCCCTAAGATATTCTTAGTTGCACGAAGCGGGAGTGGGAGTGAGAGTGAGAGCGGAAGCATGGGCGGGAGAGCGAGGGCATATAAAAGAATCTAAGGTTGGGAGCGCCTATGAGAACGTTTATATAGAGCGCCTATGAGAACGTTTATATATTTTATATATTCTAAAAAATATTTTTCATTTAATGTAATATGTGTTAAAATTTGAATAAATATTATATATTAGTGTCAAATACATATTATTTTTTGTATATATAAATAAATATCATGTAAATATAAAGTACTTGAAAATGTTTAAGTTAATTTTATTCTATGATCGTATTAATTCTATAGATTTTTTTTTTAATTTCGCAACTTTTTTTTGTTTCTTTAAGATCTATATGTTTGAGAGGTTTTATTTTAGTTGGGAGCGATATTTTTTTTTTATGTGAGATGTTTTTACAAGATTCTTATTTTGGAGCGCGGGAGCGAGGTTTTAAAATAAATTCGTCACCCCAGTAGGAGGATCGTGCAATTAAGAGATTACTATCAATTGACATACTAAAAGGAAAAAATAATAACGCAAATTCAATCCAAAACCATGTTTACTTAGTGATGTCGATATGTAGAAGGATCGCTTTCACGTAACACCTCGAAGAGCTTGCCTTCGACATGAAAATCACTTAGCTCGCCTCCAATACGTGGGCTCTATTATCATGCCTTGCAATGAGAAAGATGATTGGCTTGCCTTAGATAAGCGAGCCACCTAGCGCGCCTTTAATGAGCGAGTCACGTGACAATCGAGCCTCCTAGCTTGCTTCGGATGAGCGAGCCCACTAGCTCACCCTAGATGAGCTAGTCGCCTCAACTTGCCTCACAATGAACAAGCTACTCAACTCACCTCTGACAAGCAAGTTGCCTTAGCTCAACTCAATTCTTGGAAGCCAACTATCTTGGCTTCACTGCCACTTAGCGTGCCAGCTCCCTTAACTCGTCGTCATCCCATAGACGAGCTCTATGGGTGTGTCACAAGCCAAGCCTAGCGTAATCTGAGACTTGTAAACTACCTCTTTATGTTGATTTGACTACTAGTAAGTGCATTGGTGCTCACAGAAGTATTAGAGGGTTAATCAAGTTATGAACAGATCGAATTGTACTCAAAGACAACCTATGTTACACGTACTCGTTATTTTTTGTCGAAAGTACCCGTGTCGACACGACACCACATGGGTATAGGTATAGAATACGTGTCATGTGCGATTACTTGTTATTGGGCATGGCTAGTGTAATTGCAATCGTACGATACGTAATATGTATTGTACAATATGTATCGTATCGGAGCCAAAGCTATACGAATCGCTTGCTGTATCATTCTGGACCACAAATCGTAGGATACGGCTACGTATCGTACGTTTGTATCGCGATTCTGCGAGACACACTGTATCGTGCGATTTCTGATCTCTAAAAAAACTTACCGTTTAATCAATCTTGACGCCTATCTATTCGTATTCAATGCCTCTTTTCTCATTTCGACTTCTCTGTTTCTCCTTCTTTCTGTGCATCGAAGGCCAAGACGAAGAAGCCGCTAGGGTTTGTCTTGTTCGAACTTCGCAGAGACGACTCTACTCTGTCTCCTCTACGCATCGAAGAGACATAGACAAAGAAGAGACACTAGGGTTTGTCGACGCCTCTGCTCTGCGTCATTGTTGAAGATGGAGAAGAAACACCAAAGAAGAGATGGCGCCGACTTTGATTGTCGTCACAGACGCCCACTTCGATTGTCGCCGCAGACGTCGACTTCGAAGGTTTGGATTTTCGACGCCTCTGCTCTGATCTGTTTGGATGTTTGCATTTTCTCATTGTGCTCCACTGCACTGTTTGGCTGTTTCCATTTTATCATTTGAGACTTGAGAGTTATTCTTGCTTTCTTGGATTGTTTTTTGCCTTTGGGAATATTTTCAGCTATTTTGGATATTGAAATTATGGATGAAGAATTGAAATTTGATATTTTAAAGTTGAACTTTACTTTGGGCATATGTAATAGATTTATGTTAGGAAAACTTATTTTTGTAATTTTATAGTAGGATAATTATTTTATCAACTTATATACAATTACGTTAACGTATCTTACGATACGTGATACGTATCCTAATTTGACAATACTGAGCATGGCTAAGATCTCAATCATGAGATAATAGTAAAAATTGAGAATAATATACTAATATAGATCAACGGATTATAGTTTTTATGTACAATAAAACTACTAATATGGATTGCTACTCAACTCATTTTTCTGCCGTATCGACGCACTCATCTAATTTTTGGATACTTTTTAGTTGAGTTTGCGTGTCCTTAGTTTTGAAGTTTTATGTTTCGTGTACCCGAGTCTGTGTAGCATAGATGACAACACAACCGATTACAATTTGGCTCTGTTTGTTGGCCTTCAAGGGAGTCGTGGCCTCATTGTGCTTTTGGTTGCTCAACTTTGCTTCAAGTAAGTCTCTACTATCCAACAAACTTCGCTAAAGGATCAGGCAAAGTATCTTAGGCTGGGAGGAGCTCTATTTGTCCAATTATTTTTGGTCAGAGCATATGGCTTGGAGGTTAGAATGATGGTTTTTTTTAATGGTTTTCGGCTTGCCCTCTACGAGGGAAGCCTCACCTTGATCAATTATAGAGCGTGGGGTGTTGACTATGACACCTGACATCTTGGAGCACATGACATCCCTATCACCTGACGGTCTCCATGACATGCCTTACATATTGTAGCAACCTCTGTAACCCCATGATATGAACTCCGGAGTTTGACGACCCGCAAGTGGTCCATCATCTCAAGTTTGCCGAGTCAACGTAGGAGCCATCTTCTGCATCTTTTTGGCTAAAGCTCTCAATTGCTATCCTTCTCTCTCTAAGGCTGCACCGAGCCGCCATCTCCTCAAGACCAAACCTCTATATTTGAATATAGACTATGATATATTAGTCAACTTTAGTTAATTTATGGTACATGACATGCTGTTTTGTATTGAATTCATGTTTGGACCTTGCCTTAAGAAGTCATTGTTTAGAATGAATGCTTAATGAGGATTTGTGCTACATTGCTACTCGAGCTCTTTCATGCATTGCAATGTATTGATTGTTTACAAGTTTCTAAGGATGTGTAAAACATTTTCTGAGATGATCTTTAATATGATTTTGTTCCTCTTCAATTTGATCTTCAATATGTATTTTTGGTTTTTATTGTCTTCCCATCCTGATATATAGTCTAAAATTTTAATTTTCTTGAAACAGCCAGACTATCTTGAATCAGCGTCATGAAAAATTTTCATTCCAATAATAATTAGTGGGGAGATGTTTATTGGAAGCCTCATTGTCCCTTTTGAGGCAGTTTAATTGGGCCATGAAGTCCATGACACGGAATATACAGTGTATTGAACAACATGGCGCTCTCAACAATATTTTAACAAGTTTCCGTATATAGTTTCATGTATAATCTAAACTTACCTCCATCACATTTCTTAATCATTTAAGAACTCAATTAATGATGAACGAGAACTAGGCAGGTTTTTCTCCCTGGAGTTACAGGTGCATAGGCCCTATTAGAATACATAGTTGTCTAAGAGGCCCCCCCCCCCCAAAAAAAAAAAATAAATAATTAAATATAAAAAGAAGTCTTACATAGTTTCTCTTCTCTTACACCAAACCAATTGGTGCAGTGCATTTCTTTTACTCGTAAGGGGAAAAAGGTAAATGTCAAAATGGAAGACATACATAGTTTCTCTTCTCTTACACCAAGCCAATTGGTGTCTTACATATTCATTATACAAGAAGTCTATTTAAAATTATGTCATTGGAAGAGTTTTAAAGTCTAGAAATGTCTTATGGAATAGGAGTGTGCTTATTGTGGAAGGTAGCTACAAGCATCTTTTCAGGCTTATCAAAGGCAGGTGTGTGATAGTTGATTTCCCAATCCCGAAAACAATAATTAAACTGAACTACTAGTATTACTACTAATACTACTAGTACTATTATAGAATAGTGGTGGTAAACTGGGTATCATACCACAGACAAAACGGCCAATTGACGTTATTTTAGAATTAGCTCCTAGTTCAATTTGAATAAAAGATTGATTTGGTTTATTTAACTAAAACGGTGTAAATCGCATTAAAACTAAATCTAAGGGTTTTCAACAGTGTAGAGAGCCTTAGAGTTTCGAATCTACTATAGCCTCGCAACAGTGGGTTTGCACCAATTAAGGATTCAAAAGAGTTACTCAATATTAACTCGCTATAGTTACAAGCTCTAACGAATTCATCGAGAGGATTAGTGTGACTCAAACCTGGCTTAGACTATCTTGGAATGGCATAGATTGTTCTTAACATGTTCGGTATAACCCTCCGTCTCTAGGTATAGTATAGTCTATCTGGCCTTTCAGTCTCACTCACACAATAAACCATTGCATAACCCGATATTTGTGGTCACATAAAACAAATACAAAAGCCAACTGAGAAAGAATTAATCTACTGAATGTGATAATCCTTAAACTGATTACAAAACCCAAGTTCACTTGGCTAGGGTTTCATCTAAAATCCTAAGAAAGAGACACTAGCCGCTCATGGTTGCAAGAGACACCAAGAGCTGGCCTGAGATCGATCTTGTTTTCCAATGCTCTATGCACATCAGAACTCCCCTTTCGAATTGGGGTTTAGTAACTTTAGTTACTCATTGCGGCTGCGTTCCTGTGAAATTCTGTCTCGTGTCCGGACGGTTTGGTTCTGCAGCTGCTTCTTTGTTCCTCCGCAGGCTGTTTTACTCCATTTTCTCCGAGGCACACCCAAATATGTTCATTTGAACCTCAAATGAACATATTTGAGCACCTATCAATTTGCCCAGCCACTTATATGAATTGAAGACTCAATTGAATAAAGTGTAGTGACTTTGTGCAAAACATTGATGTTTAATGCTTCTGCAATTACAGATTTTGGACCTGTACATCCATGTTTATAGGATTGGAAAGATACATCTAGCTACTTTAAAAAAAAAATGCAAAAATGCAAAAAAAAAAAACCATACATCTATCACTATGGGTACCTAAATGCAGCTTCATCTTTGATTTATGGGATATTGTATCGGCATGGAAGGAATGGACTGCTCCTCAGGTGTGAGCCAGCAAGAAGGCAAAAACTTATGTTTCAAGACCATATAACGTGCACGAAACGATATTTAGCTGGACTTCAAAGTGTTTGTTTATTCTAGAATTTAGATATCTCAAGTCTCAACAAGTGTTCTAAGGATTTACCGGTTCCAGTTAAACCCAAATAAACATGTTTCTCTTTGATTGAGAGATTCTGAACTTGAAATTATCTTTTTCAGTTCTAGAATTCAGACATCTTGACAATTCTCCTGGTGGCGAATGCCTTTTAAACCACAACAAACCTGCACCGGCTAGTAAATGCATCCATATTTAGTTAACCTTCTTGAAATCTTGAACTAATCCAGCAAAAACAATAAAAGAAATAAAAAAGCTGCGCAGCTTAAAAGATTTAATTTTATTTGGAGGTCTCATTTGATGTTATGAAGATTTTTTATTTTTTCTAGGAAATTGAGCTGGAAGCCCATGCTGTTAAGGGCATGGGCAAAACACATGCAAAGTGGTCCCCCGTGGCCACTGCTTGGTACCGGATGCTCCCTGAGGTAATCTTTTTTTTGGTACCCTAAGGTAATTAGTAGCTTTCTTTGATTTCGTATAATAACTACAATTCCAGGTTTTTGAGAAAGTTGCAAGTTTTCATTTTTTAATTTTTTACTTGAGTAGGTTGTATTGTTGCAAGAAGTTAAAGATGAGAAAGCTGAAAAGCTTGAAGATAAATGTGGTGTCAAAGTATTTGACATTGAGGATGTTGGTAATGGTAAAGTGACTCTGTTTTCTCACATGCTTAATTGGACATACAAGTTATTTTCCAGTAACTAAGTGGGATGACACGTGTTAAGATAGTCTAGTAGTTTGGTTGATTATGATATGCCTATCACATTAACTTGAATAATGGTTTGATATTAACTAGGTGAAAAGAGGGCAACTGTGGCTCGACCACGAGCTTGTACACTGTGTAGGGAATGCATCCGAGAGGAAGGATGGGACAAGTATGTGGCAGTACGTCGTGTGAAAGATCATTTCATCTGTAAGTAACCTAGTTTGTGTGCATCTTTTTGTGTTTGACAGGCCATTTACAAGGGTATTGGATAGTGATAGTCTATTGAGTCCACAATACTCTGACTGTCGATAAGAAGACATGTTTGTCTCGGTGGCTTGTCTCATTCTGCATTTGAGGCTAAATTACCAAATGACTATGTAATCTAGATTTCATAAGATTTCCCAATTTGTGACTTTTGGCTATATAGATGCCTATAGTTAAAGGAGAAAAGATAATGGTAAACTTTCAATCTTTCGCCCAAACCACACTTGGTCCCACACTCGGTGTGAGCTTATTTAGCTTTTCATGTGGTCGCTTGGAATTTCTATGCTTTCTCTGTATCAAAGAATCCAGTTAAGTTGGAATAACTAAACCATTGGTAAGAGAGTAGGTGAAGTTTCTGTGGCGGTGTAAATTTCACTGCATCCTGAAAACAAAAAAGAAAAGAATTGTGACAAAGAGACAATATTGCAGTTGTAAATAGTGCATTTAGGGCATCAAGTTTCCAGACCATTTGAGATTCATTTGCTCTTACCTTCATTTCTCATAGATTGCTTCTTCAAACTAGTTTACCATGTGTAGTCCTTGCTGCACAACCGTGGAAATTTAATGTCGTGTACCAACTTAGGGAAGCTTCATACCCTCGTGCCGTTGGGGGAAAAACATTCTAGTTTTGTATGTAAACTACCTATCAATTTGGATATAAAAGTATTGTAGTTCAAGAGTCAATGGCGATATGGCGGTGCACCAAACTCTAGAAGTTGAAGATTTCATTATTGTGAAAGTGTCGGACATCACAGCACTTGTACTGTGATTCACCCAAGATATCATAGTTTATAGCTCATCTCAGAGTTTAAGACATCTAAGCTACCTGTGCAGGCACAGGCCATGTTTCTGTTCCCTTTATTCTTGTGTTGAACTCATCACTGTTACACTCAGTAGTATAAATCACATTTTATTTAGGTGAACTTAATTTAGCACTATTTTATCTGTGGATGGTTTTGAGAATAAAGTTTTAATTCCATGTATTAATTTCCTTTTCCATTTCGTAGTTACCATAGAGTCAACTGGAGCATTACCTCCTGAAGTGCTCTTCACTGAAGCTTTGAAGATTTTGGAAGACAAGTGTGAGCGCGTGATAACTGAGCTCTCATGATGTTTTTTTTTAAACATTTAATATGTTTAATCTAGAACCCCCACTGCAAAAGGCCGAGTGTGCAGAATGGGTTTGTTAATACACTTTTATTTATTTTCGAGGATTAATTATAGATTGCTTTTTGTTTATCAATCTCAAGCATGTCTAAACCTAGTGAGAATAGGGTAGAGCACGAATTGGGCGGGGTGGATGGATATGCTCTCGGCTGATAAGTGTGCATGAAAAAACTATGTAGTATGAACCACGACATCTCTTACCCGGCATAGTCTTAACGTTAAGATTTTATTATGATATTTCTTCACTTTCCTACATAATCTAGTCTTTTTATTAAGATTCATCATATGCGGTGGTTTTGACAATGTACATAGAATTTAATTCAAGCATTGTTCACCCACCGTGAATAAATTTATTTTAGTAGTGAAAGACTACTAAAATAAATTTAAATTGTGGACTCAACTGTCAACTGTGGAACTCATAATTTAAATCAATGAGTGTGTATTGTTTACATGGCATAAAATTATTGGGTGAGAACTGAAAAGGGAATGATTGTGCA
Source organism: Heliamphora exappendiculata (assembly GCA_034768845.1). NCBI lineage: Eukaryota > Viridiplantae > Streptophyta > Magnoliopsida > Ericales > Sarraceniaceae > Heliamphora > Heliamphora exappendiculata. The sequence goes on from JAOTRH010000023.1 coordinate 2,029,342, forward strand.
TGTCTTATCTCTCATCTATGAAAGTACATTTATTATTTCACCTAAAGAGGTGGGTGGACTATGATCATTCTCGCATTGATTTAAATTGTGGGCACATACATTTGACAATGGAGCTCACTATTTAAGTCAATGTGAGAGTGAGTATTGTTTATTTGACATAGAATTATTATGTGAGAAGGGATTGATTGTGCAAATTGTGTCTCTCATCTACAAAAATAAATTTATTCTTTCAACCGACAAGGTGGGTGAACAATGATTATTTTATCATTAATTCAAATTGTGGGTGAATATTATTTACCTATCTTGTCTAGGGTTGGTGGATGAACGTATTAGGGGTTGGTGGATGAACAAATATACCGAGTTGGTGATATGGGGACCAAGAGGATGAACATAATAACCACGCAACACGTTTTTTTAACTAAGAGTGGTTGAATGATTATTACAAAATCTCAAAATGGGTGTCGGGTTTTAGAGCAGAATAAATAAATTAGGTAAGACGAATGTATATGATTTAAAATATTTTGAACTAATATTTATATATTAATAAGTTTTTGCGAAATTGGTATTTCTTTGCATGCAATGTTACACTTGTGCGGCCTAGATGTGCCCTTGTAAATCATCCATACGTGGAACAGCTTTCTTGGAAAGCTTTTAGTAAAGATTGGCAAGCATCGTTTGTGAATCAACTTCTATTTTGAAAGGATTGAGCTTCCCTAAATCTTGAATTTTAAAATTTATGGTAAAGTAATTGTGATGGGTTCATCTCAAATACACTTCTGCAATTTGAACCCACTCGCTCATAGACAAATTATCTAATGCGGCTTTGAGGTGGATCTTATTTTGATTCGGTCGTGGTGGTTTTCGTTTTAAGCACGCAGGTGGTTTAAGTTCTTATGAGGGAGGTTTTTTTTTAGCTCTTGTGAATATCTTTTCTTTTAATGTCTTAAAGAGGGTTTTTCTAACTGATGAAAAGTGATAGGTAGTTGGGCACTAAATCAGTTATAATAATACAATTTCGAGCGGAGTTAGTTGTTGGCCCCCAAATCCATAACAGTTCGAATTTATGGTAAAATTAAAAATTAAAAATTTAGAAAAGTCCAGTCATTGTTTGACTGACGATGCTACCTAATGTTAATGTTGTTTATAAAAATTTGTGACAGAAATAGCATATGAAAATACATTAAAGGCATTTCTTTTTCTCTCTCTTAAAAGTTCATATTTGGATGAGGTAGTGAGGGTAGACCAAAATCAATGCAGTCCTTCCATTCCAGTTAGGCGATCAGAACCCACAAAGGTACAATAATTTTAGTACTCTCCAATTGACAACCCAACCAAAACCTAGGCTGGATTTTAAATGGGAAAATACATGTCTGGATTTTAAATAGGGAAATACAGGTCAAGTTGTATAAAATTAAATTTTTTTGGCCGAATATGCCTCTTGCTTAAACTTGAATTCCAATATTTCCATTGAATTTCGTCACGTACGACCATTAATACAATATTTGGATCCAAATTTTGTTATAAAAACTAAAATTACTTCTAACTTTTTTTTATGGGTAATTGCACAAAAAAATAGATTTATTTGATGAATTCATATTATTTTATTCATGTTTTTCAAGTTCAATAAAAAAAATTAAGTTTTTTTTTTATTTAAAATTTTCTTATATTATTTTCCCTCTATTAACTTATTCTTTATTGGTCCAATTGTATTCCAAATAAGAGGTGAAGAGTTTTTTTTCTTAAAAAAAAAAAAAAAAAAAAGGGGTGAAGAGTTCAATTTTGTTTGAGTTCAAAGTACAGTGCGTATGTATTTATTGATTAAAAATAAAACAAATTACGTACCTATAAAATATATCCATAATTTTATTTAAAAAATAACATATATGGTTTAAACTAGATTGAAGTGCATGCCCTAAGTGAATACGGACCACATATTTTAAAAAATTTTAAGTACCTTTTCTGGTAGCTAGTATTATTATTAAAATATGGGTATATTACACTTACACATTCTGTATTAAATAGTTATATCACTGATATTTTTTCTATTATCTAAAATACCACTGTACTTTTTTATATTTTTATTTTTGTAACATTTAGGATTAAAAGTTAATTTTTCGTTAACTTTTGGACGAAAAACACTGTTTCAAAAGTGTTTTCAACGTTTTAAGTTTTTTTTTAATTAAAAAATCTTATTTAAAAATTTTTAATAACAAAATAAAAAATTACTAATACAAAAATTAGTAAAATAAAAACATAAAATTTAATTTATTAATTTATTTTTATTTTTAAGTTTTTAATTTTGAT
>JAOTRH010000023.1:2054344-2077957 GCA_034768845.1 Heliamphora exappendiculata
TTTTTTTTCTCCTTTATTTTTTGTGCTCTTTCCTTTTCCTTTCCCTTACCAATTCCAAGAACCAACCAAAGCATGGGAGTTTGTCAAATAGTTTTTTGTTGCATCACATGAATTTCTGATGTTTCAAATGAATAGTTTTATGGTCTGGAATTTTATACTAGGAGCCTTTATCTGACTATAGATTTGCATTTGACAGGACCGGTTGCTCTTACTTTATTTGTCAAGTATAACAAGAACGCAACTAAGCTTAGCAGAAAAGTTGAATACTGCTGCTCAAATCCTGTAATCGACATTATGTACCGATGACTGACTCCGTTTTTTGAGATATTTTTGTGACAAGACGGCTTCCAACAGTGATCGGTGATTGTGATATTTATCCAAATTTGAAGACTTTGGTTGTTGGATTTTGAGAAATAGTTGGTAATATCTTTTTTTGTAATCTTGAGCATGTAGTCTGGTCTTTTCAGTAATTGTCAAGTGTTCTTTTCAGTAGTTAATTTGCTATGTAGAAACAGTAACTTGTGTTAGAATCTATGGATGTGGAGCTAAAGCTTTTGGAACGCCTGTTATGATATTTATGACATTTCTTGAAATTGAAGGGATCATTTATTTGTGCTGAAGGTAAAGGATGACTTTAGCATTGCCTCTCTATTGATTGCTGTAAGTGGAATTTAAATCTCACATTGAAGTCATTGCGACTGTGTGGAGCCTCACATATGGAATGGGGAGGCTAGGACCTTTACTCTTAACATTTTTTTACAGGAATGCTAGGTACTCAAAAAAAAAATTACCAAAAAGCTACTCAGAATTCAAGGTAAGTGTGTGGTCAAGATTTACTTAGGTTGTGGTCTTACGCCCTACACATTACTCTCAGGGTCAAATTCTTGGTATATTTTTTTGGGTATATAACCACTTTTCTAAATTTTTATAATAAAAAATTGTTGAATAATGTGAGAATGACTTGCTTCTAATGCACGGGATAGGGAGAATTTCAAGAACAGAGAATTTTAGTGTAGTTTCATCACTTCACCAGGCACTCTATGGTTGGGATATTGCTTACTCCCTCCATGATTGGGATACTGCTTACCCCTTAGTCCTTCCATGTTTGTTTCTTGATAAACTATTAAGTTATTTATGGAATATCAACTGAGATTTTTTGGTGTTTTTGACAAATGAGAAAACTCTATATATATTAAGTTGAGTTTGCATTCGCCTTTTTAAAAAAAAATCTGTTTTTGAATGTTTTAATTTTAATTTTTTGTTTAAATTTTTTGTTTTTGGGTGTATCTATTGATGATATATATGTAAAAAATATGCCTATTTTGGTAAAAGTCGAAAAAAAATTCACTCTGGACAAAAAACGAGTATGTTCGTTTGCTTATTTAGATTTTTTTTTTTCATCTTTTCCGATTGAGGTATATTATTGTGTTGAAAAGCTTGGATATCGGTTCTTAGTATTATGACTCTACTCCACTGCATTTCTGGTATTTCATTTCGTATTTCAACAATAGAAATTTAATTTTTTTTTTGCTTTCAAACTGTGGCTTGAAATTCAGGCTCATTTGTTGCAATGTAAAATATTTTTTATTTAAAATATTTTTATAAAAAAAAATTTTATTTTATTTTTTAGTGTTCAGTTGACACATATAAATATTTTGAAAGTAAATTTTTTTTTTGTTAAATTGAAACAAAATAATTTTCAAACAAAGTTATGAAAAATTTTGAATTTGGTCCAATGTCTCGTGAAACTTCGTTGCTATTTAGATAGCTTTTTCTGTGACTTTTTTTTATACTCTTTTTCATCTTTCTGATTGTTTTTTAATTTTTTGTTTTAGATTTTTTATTTTTTTAATTTATCATGATAAAACAAATTTAAAAGCATAGCAATTGTGGCTAAAGTTGAAAAAAGTTCGCCAAATCTTTCTTTGTCTAATGTGAACTTATTTAAAATTTTTTGATCATTTGTTTTTTTACTTTTCTCTTTTATTGTAACGAGAGAAATTCATAACGATAAATTACACTGACTTCCTATGAGATTTTGGTTAAATACAGTCAACTCTATATTTTTGAACAAATTACACTAATCTCACTTACAAGCTGAAACGTTGTTACACGCTAACCTAAATTGTTAAGATTTCGTCTATGGTTGTTTGTGCCATTAAGCTAAAAAAAAATTATTCCCATTTTTGCCCTCGCAGCAACCATCAAATTTGTTTCTTCTTTTTTTTCTTTTTATAAAGTTTATAAAACGATAATTCTTTTATTTGAATTCACCAGAGTAATTTACCGACGATCAAAACAGTTCACTAACGGCGTTAGGTCGTCAAAATGGTAGTAAACGTTGTTGATCGAGAAATTTACCCCTCAACACAAAAAATTTATTTATTTTATTTATAAAGTTTATAAAATGATAATATTTCGGTTTGAATTTGCCAAGTAATTTATAGGCGATCGAAGTCGTTCACTAGTAGCATTATGTCGTCAAAAGGGTAGTGAACGTTGTCGATCGAGAAATAATGGTGTGCACTGTGGTGGTTGTGTGTATATAGAAGAGAGAGAGAGAGAGAGAGAGAGAGAGAGAGAGAGAGAGAGAGAGAAACGGTGATGTTCAGCGAGAAAAATAATGGTTTGGTTGATCTGTTGGCGCTGAAGGGGCTGTCGGTGAGGGTTTGGTGGTGCAGCAAGGTGTACGGCGAAGGTTTGATGGTACGACGAAGCTCTTGTGGTGCGGCAAGATGGTCGGCAAGGGTTCTGGGTGGCTGTTGGCGACTGGCAGCTAGTGTTTTGGTGGTCTAACGACTGGCGACGACTTCTTGGTGGTGCGACGAGGGTTCTGGGTGCCTTTCGGCGACAAGCGGCTAGGGTTTTAGTGATCTGACAACTGGTGAAAATTGTTTTGGTGGTTCAGCGATTGGTAGCGAAAGAGAGAGCCTAACCGAGAGAAATGAGAGGAACGGTGGTTTTCAGCGGCGAAGGAGTCGTCGGAGGTGGCGATGGTCATGGACGGCGATGGTGTGCTCGTCTCGGCTGTGTGTTGATATATATAAACGTACTCTGAGCCTAACAGTTTACAAAATATCTGAGGGTATTTTGGTCCTTTTAGTTTCTTTGTTAACGCCGTTTTACTGTAAGGGAGATCAGTGTAATTTATTTAATTTAAAAAGTATTATTAGTTGAATTAATGCAAATTTATTTCACTAAAGACAAAAAAAAATGTCTTAAAAGTGGTTTCTTAAAAGCCTTTTTCTTCTCATATGAACTTTTTTATTATTTTTTGGTCATTTTTTTAATTTTTTGATTTTTCAAAATAACATAAATTTGAAAAGTACTATTGTTTGAACTAACGTAAAATTCTTTTACTAAAGGCAAAAAAAAATCACATAAAAATCTTTTAAAAAAAGTTATTCTAAACAGCAGTTACCACCGCTATTGATTTATGTGTCTTCATTTTAAAATATCAACATTAAAAATCTAAAATACTAAGAAGAGCCATACTTAAGATACGTTTCTTAAGAAAACGTAAAACAACTTTTCAGTTTATTTAAAGAAAACAATTCCATCTTATGATATAAAATAATTTACTTAAAAAAATTATTTTTCTTATTTTTTGTTAACCAAATAGTGAAGAATTAATAAAATATTTTACGAAAAATATATTTTACGTTAAAACGAACGAAATCTGCCTAAATTAAAGGACGTGACTTTTTTCTTCGGCTATTGGAGGAAAACTATTTTTTTTACTTTTTAAACTTCTCTTTACAAAAGAAATTTAAAAGGCATGTTCATTTGGTTTTAACTTAAGTTAAAAAATGCCTTTCAACAGTATAAAGAAATAGTCTTTATTATGTCACAGAGTGAAAATATTATGTAAATAATTGGTTCAGGTCCAAAAATAATCTACGCCTAAGAAGAGATTAGCCCATGGAGAGCCAAACTCTTAGTCGTGTTGTCCTTGTCTTGGTCGAGCAACGAAACCACCCCAAGGCAACATCGGCTGAGCTAGTAGAAAGATAAATTGAGCCTCACAGACTTGCGTGCTAGTTGTTATTTTTATGTACTTTTATTTTTTTTGGTTTGGATCCCCTACTGATGATCTGATATTAGGTGTTGGTGAAGATGGTGGCTAAGGTGGTGATGGTGACAATGGTAGAGTTAAATAGTGCATGTCAATTTTTGTGCATTAACATGTATAAATTTAATTAGAATAAAGAGATTTGCTACTTAAAATTGTTTATAGGAATAGGATAGTGGCATGGTGGCGCGGGGAGAGTGATGTGATGGTAGTGGTGAGGGAGTGGTTGTAGCATTAGGGTGGTGGCAACATGGTGGAGGTAGGAGGGCATGACGGTTGTGTCATAGTGGTGTAATTACGATGGTGATGAAATTATAGTGATGGCATAGTAGAAGTGACGGGAAGATAGTGGGTGTGATAGCATAGTGATAATAGTAGCATGGGAGTCATGGCATCATGGTGGGAGTAGGGGTGGTGACAGTAGAGTTATGGTGGGGATGGTGGCAACGTGATGGCATGGTGGTGGTTGAGGATAATGGCAATATGGTGGTTATGTCACCATACTAGGTGTACTAGGTGTGGGCAGAGATGATGGATGGGATGGAGATGGTGACAATATTAGAGTTAAATAGTGCATATCGATTATTATGCATTAACATGTACAAATTCAGTGAGAATTGAGTAAGAGATTTGCTACTTAAATTCAATTATGGAACCACCCCATAGGCTTAGTTTGGGATACAAACAATAGAGAGAGAAAATAAATAAAATAAAATAGCCAACAACCATTATCCCAAACCAAGCCTAAAACAGTTTGATTATCACTTTCATAATTCATTGAATTGGAAATAAGAAAAACATCCACCAATCTTGATGTTGTATTCATTTTCAAACTAACATAATTTTCAAGTTTTAGAAAACATCTTTTAGATATCTACTGGAAAATTAATATTTGTTTCAAAAAAAATACATAAAAACATACCTCAAAAAAAAAATTATTTAAAAAGTATAGCAAACAGAGTGTAAACGATACCAAATAGAACTACTTATTCTTTTTCAGTGTGTAAAAACAATACCAAATAGAGCTACTTACTCTTTTCCAGATAGTGATACTCGGATTCTATTATGAATTTATGATTCAAGCTACTTACTCTTTTTCAGATACTAGTACTCAGATTCTACTATGAATTTATGATTCACATCTGAACTAAATTACACGATTTCAATTCCCGTTTCGGATACGAGATTCCAGTCAAAATGCAGATTGGCAGCCGCTAGCTAGATAGATAAATAAAGAATATTAAGAAATGGCCAAAAAAATAAAATGTACAAAAGAGCGCATTCTTTGAATCTGTTTAAAGATGGCATGAAATTACAAGAGAGAAAAAAGTTTTATCCGCCATTGACGCCAGTGGGAGCTCAGCACCACCACTAAAAAAAAAATAGAAAGCAAAATGTCACCTGCAATTTAGTTGGCGGATTTGGGCATCACGTCCCAGAGATCCTTCCATGCAATTCTGAAGTCCAATTTTTAACTGATTTCTAAACGGATCATCCCTTCAAATTATGATATCAAGGCATGCAACCCGGATCAGTCACTCTTCATCTGCAAGACAAAAACACAAAAATGGAAAAAGGGTAAGCAAAAATTCCATTTCCACAACGTTGAGGGCAAGAACACTGGCCAAAAACAGATACTGAGATGCACTTTTCCAATGCTTATCTATCTAGGGAAACGCCGAGATTACTATTATTATTATTTTGGTTTAGGGGTCAGGGGTGCCCAGTCAGTTTATGCGCACCTCGACTACTCTTCTCCCCGTTTCAGTCAAAAGCAGGTCAGCACCCACACTGGGACGACTAGGGAATTCACGAGGGAGAAATCTCCCATGATCAGCCTCAAGAGGATTTCCAAGTTACGAACTCAAAATGTCTGGGTCTAGGTTTGAATTTATAGCTCATCCCATTCAGAAATTATTTCCACAAGCGCAGCTACTTATACAGAAGATCCGAGTTAACAAATCAGAGTACCAAACAGGGAACCATATTGGAGATGCCATTCATTGAGATGGCATCAGACCACAATGTTATTGTTCTACAATATTAGGCTCACTTTGTATTAGCAGAAATCAGAAAGCATACGCTGAAAGCAGCGACGGACGTGAGGAGGAGCTGAATAAAGTTTAGCTAGTAACAACTAAACAAAATACTAGATAATAGATACACATTCCCATACAAAATTACATGCTTATCTTCACAGTCAAAATGCAACTTAGCGAATACCATGTTTTCTGCAGAATGCCAAAAAAAAAAATTATAATTGTGGAATAGAAAACATATAATATTATTAGCTCCAAGCTGCAAGTACATTCAAAACTATAATTTCTTTATGTAGTTAAAATACAGAATTTATTTATATGGTTAAGATTATGATTTCAATTGTTTAGCGGGTCTTTAAAAGGTAACAAAATATCAAGTTCAAATTCAATGAACAATTCTAACAAAATAGAATGAATTTAACCTTTGTGTGTCACTCCACCAATGCTTCGAATGATTGATAGGACTTAAACAAGAACTGATTGCACATTTACTTGAACAAAAATCAACTACTTGGTAAGGGAAAGAATTGGGGAGAGGAGAGTAGGCAGTGGTATGCCTTTCTTTGCAAAGAAATAGTTGTTTTCTCATATCCCCTCCACTTCCTCCCCATTCTCCTCTTCTTGTAGAGCAATGAATTCACCTTTTGATATTTTTCCTTCTTAGCCCTTCTATATTTCTTTCCTCTCCAAGTAAAAAGAACAGAAATGGCCATATGATTTTAATGTCAACATGAGTTGACAATCAATATAGCTGTTAAGAGGATGTATATGAGAAGGTGGAAATCGTAATTAAATCTGAAAGCTTCTCATACATTCTCTAGATCTGAGAAATGGGGAAAACACAACACTCTATGGGAACACCTGGTGCTCCAGAGACGACCACCTTAACTTCGATTCCAGCCTTTTATCCGAAGGCAAAAATCCCTAGCTCAGGTAAGCACTAAAAGTCCCACCTCACCTATACACTAAAGCCCTAGTACGCCTAGGCATCAACAAAGCCCTACTAAAAGTCCCACCTCAGCTATACATTAAAGCCCTAGCTCGGTTAAGCACAAAGCCCTAGTACGCCTAGGCATCAACAAAGCCCTACCTTGGCTAGGCACCAAAAATCCTAACTCAGTTAGGCACTAAAGCCCTAGTACGCCTAGGCATCAACAAGCCCTAACTCGGCTAGACACTAAAAGTCCTAGCCCGGTTAGACATAAAGCCCTAGTGCGCCTAGGCACCACTAAAGTCCTAATTCGGCTAGGCACTAAAGGTCCTAGCTTGGCTAGGCATCAATAAAGTCCTAGCTAGGCTAGGTAACAAAAGCTCTAACTCGACTAAGCACTAAAAGCCCTAGTACGCCTAGCCTGCCTAGGCACAAATAAAACCCTAACTCGGTTAGGCACAAAGCCCTAGGCACCAACAAAGCCCTAGCTCAGCTAGGCACTAAAGGTTTGTTTGTTTAATGGATATAAGGATGGGAATATGATATAATATCCTTAGGTTTCACAAATAATGTATTTGTTTTTGTTAAAAGCACAGGATATCAAATCCTGACGAGGCTCACATACCTCCATATCACCGGATATAATATAATGGGGGTATGATGGTATTGTATATCCTAAAACACAAAAACTTAAATTTAGTTAGGCTGGCTGGTCAGAAAAAAGGTTGAAATAAGTGTGAGGATAATATTTGAGTGTAATATAAGTACCATTAGATTTGAATTAGGATAAATATGAAAAAACAAATTTTTATTTTTAGAAAAAAAACATACAACATTCATTCATATCCGGCCATAAACAAACATGATATAAGATATTTCTCAGTAATACATTTTCAGAGTTATATTTGTTGTATTTCATATTCCTCTATACATCCAAAGGTATTCTATATTACTCAATTTATCTCTAAACAATCAAACAGACCCTAAAAGCCTTAACTCGACTAGGCACCAAAAGTCCTAGCACACTGTGCGCCTAGGCATCAACAAAGTCCTAGGTCGGCTATGCATGCACTAAAAGCAGTTGAGCTATAGTACGCCTAAACATCAACAGAGTCTCAACTTGTCACTAAAAGTCCTAGCTTGACTAGGAACTAAAGTCCTAGCCCAGCTAGGCACAAAGCCCTAGGACACCTAGGCACCGCTAAAGTCTTAGCTCGAATAGGCACAAAACCCTAGTGCACGTAGGCACCAACAAAACCCTAGCTCGGCTAGGCATCAAAGCAACTTAGTTACTCGAACTTCACAACATAAACCCAAGGCACATAGAGCTTCCACCTCCTCTTGAAGGAGCATGTAGAAACTGGGGACTAATTGTAGGGGGAAACCATCATGGATCACCAGGGATACCAATCCCTGACAAGTTAAACTCAACACTCCACTCAGCCATTCTGAGCTAGGGGTGATGAGACACCACCAAAAAAATCAACTCTCAACTCTCAATATATATATATATATATATATACTCCCGGCAAAGGTATGGAAGAATCTCCTCTCTCATAGTAGATTTCTTTCTCAAGCCACATCTAACTTGAGCATCGGAGGGCCTCTGGTTACCCGCCTGCCAAAAGGCTTGTTTTGCAGGAACATGATGATAAGAGCACGTGAGGGTTTCACCATCTTCTTCCTCGTTGGGCTTTCTTCATTATCATGAGTATATATTTTGTAGGCTCACACACCTTCTATATCTAAGTCTCATTCAAGGAATCAACTTAGTCCACAGATTTTGACAAGAGTTCTCTAATCTTACAAATATTTCTAAGAAAATTCCAGCATCAGATTCTACATACATTCTGAATAAAAAGGATATTTACACATCGTAAATAGGTAATGCATCCAGAATATGATGTCCTCTTGGGCCTTATTTTCCTTTCTGATACATGTTATGTGCTCAGGTGTTAACTTTAAGAATCCGCAATATGAAAATGTAAAAGTTGCTATAATACCATCCCTTCTCGTAACAAAGCGGTTTAGCTCAAGCTTGGATTCTACGATCCAGGCGAGTCTAGCAAAGATTCTACCATGATTATACTTACTAAATGGTCCACTGTTAAAAAAAAGTTGTAAAAGTGCACAAGGTTCCCATTTGGTTAACGATTAAAGCAGGGTCTAAGGGTGTCATAGTAAGCAGCCTTATCTGACTTTTTTTAAGAGGCTAATTCCTGTGACTCGAACTAAGCCACAATACTGGAGAGGATAACACTTGCCTATGTGCCACGTCCCGAGAGTTTTGTACAGTTATTAAATGGCATAAATCTCATGAAGCTGACCAATCAGTTACCCTTGGAAGGCTGTTTGGCACTCTAAATTTCCTTCAAATATAGCCCTTTCGGAAGACAGTTATTTTTTCTCCTCATTAGTGTTTTAAACCTAATTTTGTTGTATTACAAAGTGGCCTTAGTCAATCTTCGCCCCCTTTGAAATTCATAGAGTAATGTCTTACATAAACAAGCCAAATTTTCTTCCACAACAACAGGAATTTAAAAAATAGTATAACAGTTACAACACACTTCATCATTTCTTATTCGTTTGTACAGTATTACCAAATCTCAGTACCAACAAGTATAATAAAATTCTAGGGTAAAATTCTCTTCACCTCCTGTGTTTTGGCCGTAGAGCACTTCAACTTCTTCCTACTAAATTGAGGGAAACAGGAACTGAAAGAAGACCAAGATCAGTATCAACTAGCAGTTTAATAAAATTCTATGGTAAATTTCTATTTGCCTCCTGTGAGTTGGCCGTAGGGCACTTCAGCCACTACTAAATCTATGCAACTCACCCTCACGTGATTTGATCAGTTTTTGCAATTCACCTCTCTACCTTTAAAAATTACATCCAAATTAGTGAAATCTGAGGTACAGGTGCCAATTTAGAGTGCAAACCATTAAGTCAAAGTCAAATTTTAATGCAAAAAGATCCATTTATCTTGTTCTTCTTCATCCTAACCTATTGAAAACCTAACCCTAAAGTACCAGTCACCAGCAGCCACCTGCCCCACTACTCCTTTGGTCTCCCCCCCCCCACAACCAAACAAAAGGCTCCTCCATCCTTCCATGTATCCACAATTTGCATTGTCAAACACCCATATGGGCCTTTCAAGAAACTGTTATCCTCTGAGCTCCTTTACAGAAGCCAAGTTTCTGACACCTTCATCCACTGCCATAGGCAAAACAGTGGAATTGCTGAAAATGAGCCTATTGCAACATTTTCCTGGAAGAACAAATTTTAATAATCACCCAGAGAGATTGAGAGCACATCAACACCAACAGCAACAATCTGGTTCAAAGCGAACCTGTCTGTATATGACTGTGCATGTGTGGTTTCTAAAACTCAATATCTGCTTAAATTATAAAAGTAAAATATTAGGGGAATTTGGATTAGCAAGTGCATTAATTAGGTTAAATGTGGTTAGGTTAAATACTGTGTACATAACATAGGGTAGAGAAAGAGAAATAAGACAAGGAAAAAGAAGAAGTTGGTGAGAACATTTAAGCCATTTTACATGTAATGCTGGCGAAGTTAGTGGTTCAAATTAGTCCAAAACCAAGTAAGGATGGTTTGCAGATATTTAAAAGCCAGAGAGGTGAAGTGCTTTAGGACCAAATCACATGGGGTAGAGAGAATTTTGCCCAAATTCTATTAGAAGCATCATAGATTATCCCCTTAAAAAATAAAAAATAAAAAAACCGAAATGTAAAATAGATATAAGAATATGAAAATTAGAGGAGGTGCCAAACTGACATGTACATAGCCATTGGAAGTGCTGGCAGTGCTGGAATGACGATGCGATTAAAAATTCCGTATTCAGCCAAACCCAAATCCCTCACTAGCTTCATGGATAGCAAGAAGCAAGCGCTCTTGAAGCTGTTCCTTGGAAGTATACTCAGGAATGTCTAGTTGATTGAAGCTGGAAATAAGAAATAATATATAAAACATCAGGGTTTACAAATTAAGCGACATTCCAAAAGGGAAAAAAAAGACAAAAATGCTTTTCAACAGAAAGTACACTAAGCACCAACCAGGTATGAGCAGAAGGTAGCCGCTCAGGAGCACCATATGATTTATGAATCTGAAACCTCTGAGGACCAGAAATGCCTTGCAATGCTCTAAAACCTTCTAAAGGAACCTAAGAACACAAGCATACAGGCATTAAATGGCATAAAAGCTCTGCAGCAGAAAATAAGAGTTATGAAAGCTTTTAGAGGATGAACTACAAACTAGTAAAAAGTAAAAAATCATCAGAGATGTGATAGAAATTAAGCATGCTAAAACAAATATCACATGTGAAGAGAATTGTGCTTATCACAACTAACAAAATCTTGCAGTCGTGAAGATCTCAGCAAAATATCCATTTTTGAGACATGATCATGAGAAAAGAGACGGTATTCCATCTGGCGCATCAAGTTACCTTTGATGTTCCAGTCACAAACTGCAGAAATCTTGCCATATCTTCCTTGTTAAAAGCTTTGACTACTTCCCAAAACCATTGAACAACATTACACGCTGCAGTATAGCCGGTATATTCGGTGTTGGCCTTCAGATCATCCACTGCGAGGGTGATAATGTCAATCAGATATTCTGAAAAAATACACCAAGTGTGCCACATATGGTAAACAAGTGCAAAAGAATGCCCAACTCACAATCAATTTCTGGAAGCCCGCTAATTAGAAGCTCAAGCTCTTTATCATTGAAAATAGAAATAAGGTCCCGAGGTATCAATTCATTGAAACCCTCCAGGAAGGAATTAATTTGAGGGCGGATAGCATTTGTCAGGATATGATCAGCCACAAGATCCACATATTCATGCTTTGTTTCTTCTGTGACCCTTGTATTTCTTCCTCCGGGTTTAAGCTCATAATCAGTAACCTTTCAGATGTAAATTGCAAAGAATAAGAATGATCTTAAAGGTAGTTAAGTAGATGGTCAAATAAAATTCCAGGCGCCAGGGGAAGGAATGGAAAGAGAGAGTGAGTTGTCAGACCACTTCAAACTGAAGCAGATTAACAACGCCTAAAAATATGACAGGAATGAGAACAGTACATAAATTGGAACTTGGAAATCAATACCTCTTGTTTCTCATAGAGGATATGCTTCTCCTCATCCGCATCCATGCTAAATGTCAAATCAGGTATGTCGCTTACATCATTCTGATACAGGACAAAGGAAAAAGCACAAACCATCGTTACCACTATATATGTGTTGGAGCATCCAAAGGGGGCATTATGAAAGCAACCTACCTCCAGCATCCACTTTAAGTTCTTATAGTAATCAGGATCAACAGCCTCTATGTCATGATAAGTCACTTTCACGCCAAGAATGTGCTTGTAGAAAGAGCGAGTGAAATAGACATCCAGCAATTGCCCATCAAACAGCGCCTTAGCAACCTACATCACAAAAAATATAAATATAGAATGCTACAAGCTTTGACAACCAGTAAAAGGATTGGACCTTTAATATATGAATTTTACATTGAACTAATAAACGGAGGCTCTGAATGGTCCCCAAAGACTTACCACGCGACCCACAAATTTAAAGTAAGAAAGATGTTCAGTCTGATAGACGGAGTTGGGATTTGGTTGGAAGGTTGCATTATTACCCACTGTGGTGAAAAGAAGAGCTCCCTTGTCAAATATAACCCTTGACAGTAATTGATACCACTCTCTAGTCAAACCACCAGCATCAATACCCTCTTCACCTTGAAAATGTACATTCAATCTACCCTTCAGGTCCTGAGTAGGTCGCATCCGCAGTTGATTATACGAGTCCTCTAAAACATAGGCCCGCCTAACACTTATCCGTAGTGGACCCGAGACGTATTGCTCATGCTGCTGCCTAATTCTTGAGCGGAAATAGGCTCTTTTGTTGTCAAAATCAATCAGCCTCGGTGCCTTCAGCATCATAGAAAGGGATTTCTCCAACAAACCTGGATTTTGCCTGACAAAAGCATTCAGTAGTCGACGATGCTTCTCGGCAAACTTCGCAAAAGTTACACCACAATCAAACCTTCTTTGAGAATTGACTCCACATTTGGTGGCTGACGGAGCAAAAGTGCCAGCAGACTCTTTGACTTCTCTAGCAGTTATGCTGGCATGATCCTGCTGTGTGATGGAATTGTTAGCTTGTAGTTTTTCACACAGAACAAAGAAAGCCTCGATGAATGGCAACAATCTCTGAGTTCCAGGAGGAAGAGGAGGTGACAGAGATGAGGACCCAGGCACATGCTCCCCGACATTTGTATTTGACATAATTGAAGAGAAAGAGCTCTGCGCTAGTTCTGACTCAGTAGCGCTTATGCAGTCGCTCAGTTCCTGCCACAACGGCTGAAGTGCAACACTTGATTTCCACATAATGGCATGCTCTTGCAGTTTCCCATCACCCTCCATCCCCTTCTTCTCATCAGCACTAGGTGAAGTGAGTGAGCTAAGTATCTGGAGCACACGAAGAATAGCTGGCCCAGCCATGGATCCAGCACTCAAACCCAACATATGTGTATTCCTCAGTGTAATGAGTTCACTGACAGCTGAACTGCTCAAACTATGCACTAGATCTGAAAGTTCTGAAATAAAAAATTTTCTATGCTGGGCAGCAACCAAGGCCAACTTCTTCAGTACCTCACCAGCAAGTGAGTAAACTTTGTCTGAAAGCCTAATGAGTGAATGTTAAAGTCAGAAGTCTTGCGATGCAGCAGCAAAGAAAGAAAGGAAATGGATAAAAACAGACTACTAAGGACAGATGCCACTGAGTGAAACGTAAACAGAACTTAATCATGAGCCAAAAAAGTTAAAGGAAACAAATGAAGTTGATTACAAATGAAGAAGTTCTTAATTAACTGATTTTACAAAACAGTAAACAAGAAAGGCAGAAAATTTCTGGAAACACTCAGAAGTAGGTGAGCATTTCTGCTATTAATAAGTATATGCGGATGATATACCCCTCATTGCCAAGAAGGCTGCAAAGATTGTGCAAATCATCTTGCGGGAGCTGCAAGAAGATATTGTAAGTACTGATGCTTGTCTTCCCAGCTGATATGGATGACTCGGCGCTGGTACTTTTATCATCTCGGTTAGAATCCACTTCCGACAGAGGTACATCTTTCTCAGCAACACCTATAGCTTCATCATGAGACAAGTTCTGAGAATTGGCAACTGCTTGTTCGGAATGAGATTGGCAGTCCAACATGGATGCTGCGGTATCTACAACTACTTGAATCAAACCCATAGCCTGCACCATATAAAAGAATTTATGAGAAATAAATAACCACAATCAAGGCAACTATAATACCGAGCAAACGCGTGGAACAAGCAATTCTACAAGGCCGTGTAATATCTCCATTGAAAGAGGAGCTTCCTCATACCTGCTCAAGATGAACACTGCTGCGCAAGAAAAGTGGCTGACTCAAGAGTTTCAGGAACAGTACCAAAGGGACATCCACTGTCTGAAAGCTCCCCAAAGAATTTAATAAATCTCCCCCTTCCCCAATTTTCTCCTTTCCTTTATCCTTCTTAACCTGGGAATGTCTTGGATTCAAATACTCTGGAACAAGAGAAGGATCAAAGTGGAATAAGGTGTTTGCAACCGCAGAATGGTTGGTGGCCAGAGAGGTCAAAATCTCAAGTATGCGGTGCAACACTAGGGGGGGAAGGCCTGTAGACAGAAACATTTTTCCATGAAATCAACATGCATAAAAAACAACAAACAGAGAAAAGTTGCACATTAGAAGAAGCAGTACCATCCGACAGTTGAGATCGACCATAAACAACATTGGACTGACAACCATAAAGCCTCTTGGAATTAATCGTTGTCAATCCACTGACAGCGGTTTCAGTCTCAGGCCTGATCATGTCAAGTAGAAGCCAAACTAGAATTGCCCTTGTAACACTATGTGCACATAAATTCAACAAGAGTCTCTGTAGAAGGCCTTTCCCAAGAGGCTAACAGAAAAGAAGAAAACAGTCACCAACTTGATTCACCATCATAATTTCTCATACATTGAAAATGTTGCACTGAAAGCAATTGAAGACTGCATTTTAAACATTTAACCTAACTATAAGCAGAGCTAGTAAGCTGCTTCCCCAATTAGGCTATGTTCCCTCTATTAAAAGGTAGATGGGTTACCTGTGCTAATCTTAGGAGTCGGATCAATGCTTTCAAAGCAAGTGCATCCAAAAGTGGCTCCCCTTCAATTTCCTTCAACTTCAAGCTCTCTGTAAGAGCAGAAGACGCCCTTCTGCCTATTGTAATGCCAACACCCCTGTCCATCACTGTCTGCCTGTCAAACCCTAAACCACTCCTCCGGCTATTAAGCCTGTGGCTATTTCCAAAAAGGCTGCGGGCCTGATAATGGCTCATGGCCCTGTCCCTGAGCATTTGTGCTTCAGCAAGTAATGGCGAGGGCAATGCTGACAAAACAGCATCGGAACTAGTCAAAAGCACCTGAAACAAAAGCAGACATTAGAGTAGTTACAATTATATCACAGCTTGTGGCAAAGTACAAGATGCAAACCTCTTCGCGCAAATCAGCAGGAAAAGTAGCTATGATTGAAGCATTATCCATATCAACAGGTTGTCCTTCAGCCTGCTGTGCGACCCTCCGTGCTCGTTGCTGGGCCAAAACTTCTGCTTGAATATCCGGAGGTAGAGCTGCTAAAAACTCTGGATCAATATCCTCTGCAGAAGGAGGAGCATATGTTCGAGCTTGTACAGATTGAGCTTGCTGGGAAGCTAGTACTTCTGCCCGGAGATCTTCAGGAAGCGCCTCTAAGAAGGTAGGATCTATACCATTTGCATTTGGAGCCTCAATATTCAAGCTAGTTTGATCAGTCTGACCAGCATCTTCAGCACCCAGTGTGTTCTGCTGTGACGATGGTTCATCCACACCAACCTCAGAAGAAGGTAGGAGCTGCTCAGCTGGATTTCGTTCCAGGGCTACACTGTTCATATCAACATCGCGACTTCCATTGACTGAAGAATCAAGGGAATCACCTTGATTAGAAATCTCACGGCCAGAAGTTACCAATGCATAATTACTGGTCTCATTATCTGTCGCTAAAGATCTATCATGACCCACATCCTGAAAAAACACATCGGGAAGATTAACAAGAGCATCAGGACACCTTTCACAGAGTGGGTTACCATAAGAGTTATATGAGTGGTGAAACTAGATGGAGTTGTATCTACCTGCTCATTGACAATGCCATTTCCGTCTCCAAATTCCATGCTATCATGGCTATTAAATGTACTGTTCTCAGCCAGCACATTACTCGACATAGGTTCACATACCTGTTGGCATTCATTGGGTTCGACAACCTCTGCATTGACTCGTTCTTGACAAGGAACACTTTCAAGTGTTTGATTAGTCTGAGCAGTTTCAACACCATTTTCATGATGTTGACCTTCAATCTGCTGACCAATATTGTTATCAACTCCTATTGGAAGTTGACTATCATTTAAGGAGGCATCTGACCGTTGTCTCTCTTGCAGTCCTGAATTCTGAATAAGCCTTTCGGTCGAACTGTTGACAGGAGCAACACTGCGTAACTGAGATGTGAACTGTACCTCTATTGCTCGTGCAATAGCAGCCGATAGACCACCCGCTTGTGGCTGACCATCATCTGTCCACCTACCATCACCTGGCCCTCTCCTTCCTGGCAAACGCAATGACTCCAGGCCTACAGAAAAATCAGCCAACAGTGGTGGTGCTGCTGCGGCACCACCCATTCGGTCACCAAACAGACTTGCTGGTCCATTATCGTAGGGAAGAACAGGGGCATCAAACATGTACAAATGAGCTACATCAAAGCTTCCAGCAGAGGGTTCCAAATCCCTGGATGAATTCCCACTTGATGACCACATTGAAATAAGATCCCCAGACTGGGATGGCCTCAAGAGTAGAGGATGTTGAAGACCATTTCCATCTGAAACAGATCGCTCAAGGGAAGTCCTACTTGTCTGGCGGCGACGTTCAAAGCCTAGGGGCCTACGAAGACCAAAAAGGTCATCTACATTCACCCCTTCAAAGGGTTCAGCTGCAACATCAAAGAGACCACTTGCAGCTCCAGGTTGCCCAAGTATCTGTAGATTATCTAACCCATCAAGGGCTTCCCTCCATCTGACCTCTATCACACGGTTTTCATGAAAATCATCATCCTCTTCATCAACCATATCATCATTGTACTCATCTCCCAAACCAGCATCCTCATGGTCTTCCATATCTGTACCAGCTAGAGACATCAGAGCAGTACCATCTTCTGCTATGTCCTCGTCCTCATCCTCCCCCTCATCGTCATCCTCATCATCCTCACCATCATCCCCCATGTCATCATCTTCTTCACCCATATCATCAACTGCCCTGTTCTCAACATGAAAGGTCATCTCAATTTGGTCTCTATTATGTAAAACACCACCTTCTTCAATTTCTTCACGCATGAAATCAATCCCGAGCTCCATTGGTGGATTTGCAGTCATAGTCTCTCCCATATCAATTCTCATATCCTGCTCCAAAGACTGGCTTGGAGTTGCATCGTGAACACCTTGGTTCTGAGACACTCCTTCCTGCTGCTGCTGCTGCTGCTCGGCAGCTGCTGCATCAGTAACTTCCTGTTGACCGCTCTGATTCTGATTAGGCTCTAAAATCTCAGCAACTGCTGTTGTGATTGTTTGATCTTCTGAGCTCCCATTTGAACCAATGGCTCTTTTCTTATTAAGTGAATCAGATTTGAAGATTTGTTCACTAGCATTGGCAGCCCGTGTTAGGCTTTCCAAAGCTTTAAGAATAAGATTCACAAGTTTGGGAGCATCAGGATGGTCCAAATCAATCACCTGAAGAATGTGAGACAGAGACTGAACCACTCCACCATCTATCATACTTTTTGCAATGTCAGGTGAGCACCCAGAACCAGGTAAGTTGCTGGAGGATGAAGTTTTGGACAAAATGGAATATACCAGGTCAGCAAAAACAAGAACCCTTTTATCTGGCAATAAGCTGCTCTTGGAAGAATTGCTCTCCAACTTTGAAAATTCATATAAAGCTTTCACAAGTTCAATAATCACTCGTCTACGGCCTTCACCAGAACGACCACACAAAACCACAAGAAACCACGAGGCTTTTTCGGATAACTTGCTTCTCCATTCATCAGGTCCAGCACTTTTATCAGCAGACAGGGGAAGAAGCCGATGTAGAACATGATGTAGTATCCCACCAGGACTTTCTAAATGGTTAGATCCACGGACTTGACACATTTCTGAATCTCGTCTCAGTACAACCCCAACTGCATGGACATACATCAGAAGGATGTCACTTAAAAGCTTGAGGACGAAAGTAACCTTAGCTAGTGCTGCTGACCTCTCCGACACATTGTCTAACTCAATCTTCTTTGTCTCATCAATCTTTGATTTACCCTTCATTTTGGTAGCAGGTTCGTCCACTTCCATAGCAGTTAAACAACTTGTACAATTTTCATCAGTTTTAGAAGGATATTTCAATACAATATCAAGAAGCTGATCAATGACCTGAGTAAGATTAGCAGGAACCTTTTTGTGGCCTTTGGAACACTTACCCGGTGCATCATGGGTCTTACTTTCAGGAATTTTTACACATTCATTAGAAGATGCTCCAATTTCAACACCAGATGACCTTGATTTGTCCCTTTCCTTCGATAATATCACAACAGTTCTCCCCCCTGATACCTCCAACTGACAAACAGAAGCTGCAGCTTTCATAAAAATCCCTGGATCTCTAGAGATAACAGGTGCCATTAACATCAAAAATGTTCGTGGGGGAACTCGACCAGCATGACGATTTCCACTAAGAGTTTGTCGTATCTCCAATTCCATAGCTGTTTGCAATGTCTGAGGATCTTCAAGTAAATGCCGTATGATTGCAGATGCCAGGGTGTCGTATCCACGGAAGAAGCAACTTCTGGGCAGACTAAAAAGAGCAACCATACCCCCATTCTCAAGGAATTGCAAAGCCAGAGAATACGTTTTGGTCAAGCGGGCACATAATTGTAGAACAGCTTGCATGACCACAGCTGGGGCATGTTGTTTAATGAAGTCACAAGCAACAGCCAGTACCCTATGACTCTCTTCAATAGTCAGATAGCCAGTAGATTTTCCAAAAATCTTCTCAAATGCAGTTTCAGATTCTTTCTCATGGGCTTCTGAAGTGAATTTTCTCCCACTAATCTCTTCTGAAGCTGATAGCAGAGCTTGTTCCCCAGACGAATCAGGTAAAGATCCTGATGGCATTCCCTCAGAATTATCAGCAGGAACTCCAGCCCTGGACTGCAACAAATTATCTAATATAAGAAGTAATGCACTAATGCATTTTGGAGCCACAAACTCACTTCCTGACTCAATTCTAGCCCTGAAGTTCGTCAAGATATCTATTGCTATAGATACAATACCATTTTGCGCAGCTACTTCTCGTGTGCAGACATCTTCAGAAAGAAGCAATGCTAAAATATGTGATACCATACTCAAAGCACTTGTATCCTTCAAAAACTCCAATGGGCAAACCTTAAGCTGCTGAATAAGATAAGATGTCACTCTTGGGCGATCTTCTCCCTTGTTGCGATTACAAAGGGCCACAAGCAAGTCCATCAATGGGAATGCCAATAAGTCACTACTCTGGAATAACTTCATGGCCGCAGCAAGGATGTCATCAACCGGGGGTGCCTTTTGTCCCTCCTCAGTCAGCAAATCCAATGATTTATCATTGTTATCAACTTTAGAGGTTTCAGATGAACTTCCTAGTGACAAAGCAAGTGCCCGAGCCAGCTCATCATCCTCCTGTTCTGGATCTTCAATGTGACTAAACAACCATTCCATAGCCATTTCAACACTATTTGCTTCCACACGCCTCAAAGCTTCCTCTGCCCTTGCCCTTGTAAAACCCATTTCCACAATTGTAGTTATAGTAGCTTCATCAGGCGGGGGGGCTACAACCCTTTGGCTTGTATTACCTGACAGGCCACTCCGGTTTCTCTTCACATCTCCAACACCGGAATGGACATGAGTAACAAGTGAAACAACTGAAGTGATTAAACCAGGACTGCAATTGGGAAACATGGGATGGTTCCAAACAGGAAGTATCACATCCAGAACCTGTGACTGGAGCATGCGTACAAATACTTCTGGATCCTTTGGAACAGGAAACAATCCAATTGATAAACCAACTGCAACAGGCTGAATGAGCAGCTGAGCCTGGGATGCAGAGGTTGTAGATAGAAGTAAAGAAGAATTAACAAAATACTCAAGCAAGCGGCAATAACTCTGCAATGTATCAAGCAGCCATGAACTGTGAGACAATTTGCTTCCTTCACCAGTTTTCTCATGATCAACACCAGATGCTGGAATAGAGTAAGGTAGTGTCCATAACAACTGACTTGTAGCTTCAAAAGTCGTAAGTAGTTCTTTGAAGGTTCCATGGACATAAAAGTTATTGACCATTGCCGTATAACAAGTACGCCGTCTAATATCAAATGTAAGCACTGCCATGTCATCCACAGCCTTTCCCAGATAGCGACATTTTACTGATAGTGACATATCAAGCCCGCTGGAGGTAGAATACCCTGAAAAACTAAAGGCCTCTAGAAAAACTTTAGCCAGCGCAGTCCCAATGCTCTTTGAAGCTGAACTCAATGGCCCAGAATCAGCCCGGCGACGGTTCGGTGACGTAAAGCCTTTGACAAGAGCTGTGAAGAACGACCGCAGAGTCGATGCAAGTTTGTTGAGACTTTCTGAAACAAGAACATCAGGGCTTTTCTTCTTTAAGTCCTGGGAAGAAGTTTCAGGTGCATTCACTGAAACATCAGAATCAATGTTCAAAGCTTCTAGATGTCTGCCCATCCTTCCACCCCTTAGACGTGTCATTGCATGTCGACTACGACGGTTAAAGCCTTCACTAGATCGAACCGCTGAAAGAAATTCTCGCTCTGCACCCCACTGAGATTGAAAGCTGTTTCTTACAGAAACAGGGTTCATGTATCTCACCACAGGGATGTTCACGTCATCATCGCTCTCTCTTCCAGCAGCATTAGATACAGCTGCATCAGCACTTTCAGGTTCTACTTCAACATTCTGTTTCTCATCCACCTTTGAATCACAACTCAGAGAAATCTGCCAGAGTATTTCCCTGTAAGCCCTACCCAGATCTTTCAATACATCAGCATCTGCAGTGCCCAGTTCAGTGAGCAAAGTAGTTGTCCCCTTCAACAAAGAATTGGATAGCAACAGGAAGCCTTCAAGACTAGAAAGACACCTCAAGATCTTCACTTGATTTGAAACTTCTAGCTGATTCACCTGTGTCCCTTCAAATGAAACCATAAGTTCGTTGGTTGACTTCAAATGCTCTCTCAAGAATGAACATACTGCCCGAGCAAGGGAAGAAGATTGCTGTGCAGAGAAGTTCTTAAATGCCACAGAGATGCTTTGACCAACAGACACTGAAAGAGGCATTAATGGCAAAGTGAATAATTGTAGAACAGCTTCAATTCCCTTCTTCTCAACAAATATCCGACATGTATCAGCATTTTGAAGAACCGTTTCAAGGAGACGTGCAACATTGCATATACAATCAGGAAGAAAAGACTCAACATTCACTAATGAGGCGTCAAAAGTGGACTCAGAGGACAGCTCAGACTTCTCAATCTTGCATGATTCCTTATCATCTGAAGGAACCAAATTCCTCTCTTCGGCATCAGTTTCCATGGGAACCGGAGTTGAACAGCATAGAGAATCAGTTGATGAGGGAGTAGCTTCCACCCCAGATCCAATCCTTGCAATGACATTCAAAATCTCAATAAGCATGTCTACTCCAGGCCCACGCAAAGAGGAAGCATGGCGCATTAGTTCATCCAGACCACTAGACAAGGATGCAGAAGTATCACCAGTAAGGGCACGCAGGTATGTCCTGGAAGTAAATATTTTCACAAAGCACCTCAAAGCGCTGCGATCTTTCACAGCCTGAAGACCATTGTTATTGAGGCACAAGGCATCCAAGCACTGAGGTATGCATGATATAGCTTCTGCAGAGCAGAGGGCACCATCCATTATAGCATCCATGAATGCAGATGGTAGACCAGCTGCTTCTAAGACCGGAAAACAAGTAGGATCTTTATGAATGAGATCACTCATGACAGTAGCAGCAAGTGAGAAAACGCCACCACCAAAATCTTTTGCTCTTCTAAAAATACTGCATAAGCAATGAGGCAACAAGCTCTCCTCTGAACCATAAATACGAGCAGTGCCTCCAGGGGCATAGGTACCCAGAGAGATAGCATGTAGTAAAGCTTTCATCAACAACCGCCGATGATATGCAACCAAAGCCTCAGAATATATAGTGTGCATGTTATCTAGGTCAGTAGAAGTACCTGCAACTAACTGTGCATTACTACATTCAGAACTGTCCAGATCTGTTGAAGTACCTTGCTGCTTTGAGCCATTTTCTACATGGGAGATTTCTACTTTCAGGCGTGAAATGGTATCATCTAAACCCCCCAGGTCTCTAAACAGTGCAGCAGCTGGGTTGCTGTAGTCCATGAATGCTTCTAGAACATGTACAGCCATACAGACCAAATGCAAATGTTGAGGATCTGTATCTTTAAGGAGAGGCAGAAGCGTTGGTATAAATCCTGCTTCACGCATAGCTGAGCAACCTGATGATGATGAGACCAAAACAGTGACAAGAGATAATAAAGCCTCTGCAAAAACAAGAGACCGCTTCGGGGAATTACTAACAACAGAATCAATGGACTTCTGCATGAGGCTGGACAAGATGCCACGGTGCCCACTAGATGTTACCGCAGTCAAAACGCTAGGCTGACGAGAACGGTCTTGACAAAGAGCAACCAAGGAAAGCAGGCAGAGAATTCGGATCTTTTCAGGAACTGCATCCTCATAGCGCAATAATGCCACCAATTCATTAATGAACTCAGGCTCGGTGTTAAAGAAAGAGACCAAGTCATCAGTATCCCCACATGCTTGAACAAGGACTATGAAGGCATAAAGGCGAATGCCCGTATACTGTAATCGGGCAGCTAACGAGCTAAAAGCCCTTGCAAACCGCAATCTTGTTAAAAGAGAGAATCTTAAGCTTGGGGGTACTTTATAGTCAGTAACTAACATATTCAAAAGCTCAACAGCAGACTCTTGGTAAGTGTCAATTTTAGACAAATGAATGGTTTGTAGACCTTGGGTTGATTGTTCAGCAGCAGGAAGATCATTAATCGACTCATTTTCTGCATAGAACTCAAAATGGAGGGTAGAACCTATCTCATAAGCAATTGGTTCAGAACTATCCTCCACAGCACATGTAATTAATCCAAGGCCTTCTTCCTTCCCCCCCCAACCTTGTGCAAAAGCAAATAACTTTGATTTAAGAGAAGAATCTCTTATGATGTACTTTCCAATTGTTTTCTTCAAGAATGATGCCAAAGTTTGCAGGCAAGCCTCAACGACATCCGCATCGGTGGAAGCAAGCAGAGATGAAAGATGATGCTGCATTCACGTAATAT
>JAOTRH010000023.1:2080085-2091030 GCA_034768845.1 Heliamphora exappendiculata
ATTTGTTAATTAAATTTTAATTTTGAATTCACTATTTCAAAATTTATATTGTTGTTTGAACTTTAATTTGTATAGATTTAATTTGTTTGGAGGGGGGTTGTAAACAAGTATGGATTTTGAACATTTTTAAAAAAAATAAAATACTTGAATATCATATTTTCTACCTACAGTATCATAAAAATTCGAATTCATAAACAGTAGATCTTCAAGAATTTTGAATCAAATAAGTTATTTAGTTCTCAGCAAATATTTAATCTTAAAGAACTCATCAAAACTGGAAGAAGAATGAACACATTAAAGAGTCAAAAGTTAACAACGAAGAGCAAAGTTAGCCGATTGTTGTGAAATTGAAGAGATTTGAGGCAAATCTCACATTGCCCAAGTAATATTTGGTTTATCAAACTACTATGAATAATCTTAGGTTGAAAATAATAGAAAACGTGGGATCTATTGATAAAAAAACGAAATTAGGAAATTCACGGTCTAAAATTTTGTTACACAAGCCGTAATGGTGCCGTTTCGGTGATGTAATGGCCGTTACACTTGTGAATTTCTTTTACACCAAAAAATCGGCCGTAACGGGTAACAGAGGCCACCGAAACCATTACGTAACGGCGTTACGTAGCGGTAACGGTCACTTTTTAAAACTATGGTAGTGACAGTCACACTGAGGAAGAAGACACCCAATATGCAGTTCCTCCTTACGTGATGGTACTAGAAGAAAGAGGTTGAAACCCCAACCAAATTTTCTAAAATAAAAAGAATGATGTTTGCAAAGACTTGTTGTCTATCTTATCTCTAAAGGCTAAATCACACTACAAAGCTATATATGTACACATCTCCATAGGCTTAAAAATCAATGAAAATCAACGGTAAGGGAAAAAAAAAATTACGTGCATTCACTGAGACTTAAAACCAATTGACTTGATTTCCTATAAGACAATGCGACTGAAATTGATCTCAAAACGTGTTTTTTCATTCTCTTACCTTATTTATTGCTTTCAGTTGATTTTACAATTGTGAAAAATCTCAGGGATATCTTATTTATCCAGAGGACAAGAGGATGAAGCACTGAGGGACTTACAAAGGAGGTATGATGAGTTGTCAGAGTTGTGTTACTTGGGAGATGCTAGAGATACATCATTAGTTAGAACTGCAGATGTTCTCTTCACTGAGAGAATGAAGAACAGAATCAGTAAATGGCACGAGGGATTATTACTGGGTAGAACTAGCGGGTCTAAATTCCATGATAGCTCAAATGATTCCACTCAACAATTTCAAACCATTTTCTTCAATACGCGTCCGGCTCTCTTGTTGAATGGGTTCACCTCTCACCAGCTAAGGTTAATTCAGTTGGTAATGCTAGTCTTTTTTCAAATATATCACTTCGATCTCCTCCATACGTCATTGTGGTAGTTTGTTGTTATGTAGCATGAATACTATATAGTTTTATATATGCTTTATTGAATATCCTTGTTATTTTAACTTCTTATAGTTTTTTGAAGCACTCTATATTTGATTTTACATTTGCATTATTGTCGGTCAGGAAGGTACAATAATGGAGCATAATAGTTGACATTAACCATGCATCATGAATGGTATGATTTATGTAAGCAAAATTTGGAATTTGAAGATCTTAGATACGCATGCTTTGATAATTGTTGCAGGAGACGTATGAAGTAGAGACACCTCTCCTAAGGTTATGTATCGATGTCGAGCACCGACATGCGACGGACATGTGTTCGACACGCGATTTAGAGTATCCGATTTTTTTTTAAAAAAAATTGAAGTCGGACACGTTGTGGATACACTGAGGACATGCTGTGGACACGTTAGGACACGTTTGGGGATGAAAATTTAATTTTAGACTTTTATGAGGTGATGTAAATAATATATGGCATTATATTTTTGAATCTTATTCGTTTTCTTTATAGTTGTCAGACATTATATTATATTATTTAGATATTATATTATTATCAATTAGGATATTATATGATTTTGTTTCTTTTAGTTAAGGATTCAAGTTTTTATTTTTAATTAGGGTTTAGGTTTATAAATAAGAGTATTTCAATATATTGAACATATTTTGATTAATAAAAATTGATATTGAGTTATTATTATGTGATTTTCTGTTCTGTTTGGTTACTAGTCCTTTAATTTCCGGCCATCTGACATCAATTGGTATCATAGCCAAACATTGATCCACCATTTCTCGGTTTTGTCTATTACATTGCTTCATTGTTGTTGCGCAATTCGCTACTTCAAATAGCACAACCGCCATTCCACTGGTCTTCAACCCTCGTGAGTTGCCGCCACTGGACCACCTTAGCCCTTGTGAAGTCGCCTTCGCCTTTCGTCACAGCCGCCATTGTCGCCATCACTGCCCTTATCCTACGCTGCCAATGGCACTGCCAACGACGTGCACCACCTCCATTGCCGCCTTGCACTATCGTCGCCTCTTGCCGTCGCTCCCTCTCCATCAATGGCGTCCCCTTTGCGCCACCACCGTTGCCACTCAGGGTTGTTGTCGCCTTTGTCAACCTTTGTGCGCCGCTACTAGAAAATCGTAGGAACATCTTCCCGAACCCTGTCGCCCCTTCCTTCCCCGTTTCGGCTGTTCTCTTTGAAAAGAGACCTAGCCCATTAAAAAAAATGATAACCTTTAAATTTTTTTTTCCAGCGTTGTTTTGTCCCTTATACCAAGGCCAGCCCAAACAATTAATTAGCCCCAGCCAGCCCCAATCCAACCCAAATCCTCGTATAACCAGCCCAACCCAATAGAGAAAAAAAACATTTCTTTCCATTTTATTCCCTATAATTCCTCCCTTTTCGTCAAGTCACTGAACCTTTCTCAACATTACCAATTACTACACGAAATTTTTTTCCTTAGTCAAAAACGATTTCTCTTACCACGCAATTTTTTTGCCAACTCCCATCAACAAAAAACACCTATTGCGCCCACGCCCTCACCACCTTGGGAATTTCTATGAGCATGGTTGTGAATTGTCGGTTTATTTTTTATTTATTTATTATTTTTCTTCTTAAAAAAATCCAAACAAAAAAAAAGAACAAAAGCCCAAAAAAGGTCCAAAATAATAAAGAAGACAAGAAAATGAAAAAAAGAGTGCAAAAAAAACAAAAAAGAGTCAGCAAACTAAAAACAAAAAGAGTACAAAATAAGGTGTTAAAAAAATCATTTTTATTTTCCTTCTCCCCCTCTCACACTTAATGGAGTGGCCGTGAACTAATAATTTTCATACATTTCTCCGGTACACCACACAAGTTTGTTAGGTTATCATTGAGGGAGATTATACCATGAATGCTGTTAGATAATTACTTATATATGTTAGGATATTTATGTAATTAGTTTAGTATCTCTTATATAAATACTGATGTAGTGTAGAGGTGAAGTTAAGTCTTATTATTCTTCTAATAATATTATCTTTCAGTGTTTCTTTCTTTTCCTTTCTCTTATCCTTTTAACCTTAAATTATTATTTTATTATTCAACTTGGTATCAGAGTATCTCGATCCAACTTTATTTTTTTTTTAAAATTTTTTTTTCTCGGTCTTAATTCGAGCTTGTACAAAAAAAAAAAAAAAATTTCGCCGATCTATGCCTTTATGATTTTTCCTTCTTTTTCCTCTATGTTTTTGATATTTTTTTTCGAAATTTTCCCAATTTCGGTGCCGGTGGATGTTTTTTTTCGTCGATCACTTGTTTCTGAGCCTTTGATATGTTGCAACCTCTTCCTTGGGTGCCGCAATCTTCCCTACTGGCCCTCTACGGCATCCATTTGTTGATTTGAACACTATTGGAGAGGATTCGAGTTTGCACAGGTTCGGCGCCTGGGTTTTTTTGGTGCGTTTTGTGGTCGCCGACTGGTTTCGTCTTGGCTTTAAGTTGTTTTTTGTGATTTCGGTGGTAGCTTCAAGTTTCAAGCTCGATTCTCGTTCGATTTGGGATTTCGGTGGTTGTTTCATGTTCCCAGTTCGATTTCCTTTCGATTTGGGGATTTTTGTTCAATTTGGGAATCTGATTTGGGGATTTCAGTCCAATTTGGGGATTTTAGCTAGATTTTAGTTCAATTTCAGTTCAATTTGGGTATTTCAGTTTGATTCATGTTCAATTTTAGTTTGATTTGGGAATTTCTGTCCAATTTGCGGATTTCATGCTCGATTCTGGATTTTTTGCTCGATTTGATGAGCAATTTGGGGATTTGATGTCCAATTTGGTGATTTCAGACTAATTTGGAGGTTTTGGTTCACTTTTTGGTTCGCTTGGTGTTCGATTTGGGAATTTCTATCCAATTTGGGATTTCACTTGGTACTTTCGTTTTTGCTTGGTGTTTTGCTTGGATTTGCATTCGATTCTGCGCTTTCTGTGGTCGTTTTTCAGATTTGGTCCTCGATTTTTACCTCTGGTTGGTAGATTTGTTTTTTCAACGGTTCGCTTTGGAAGTTTGATTTGGGGTTTTTCGGTGGCTGTGTTCTTACTATCGACTTCAGACCCTATTGGCTTCATTTGGGATTTTTTGACATTCTTTGAGTTTGTGGATTGTCGGGATTTGGCCTATTTGGTTTTCTACTTCGACTACCTTGATTTTGCCCCACCTCGTGACACGACTGCGACTGTTGGTTTACTCTTCTTTGGATTTGGCATCCTTTCATCTGCTTAGTTTACTATAGCTACAGTACCAACTTATGATGCTCTCCATATAAAGCTTTGCGAGCTTGTTCGGACCTTGTGTCAAACTCTGTCGCTCTCTTCTACTACTACCTTAGCTAATTCGGGTAATATTGCATGTGCGGCTCTTATTTTTCCATCTTGGATCATTGATTCAGGCGCTAGTTTTTATGTCTGGGAATCTTTCTCTTTTCTCCCATTTGACCCCTCTTAAGCACCACATCGTCTTAGTTGATGGCTCCTCTCGACCGGTTCACGAGCAAGGTGTATTTTATCCCTCTCTTTCTTTGGCCTTATCTTCTAGTCTTTATATTCTTAATTTTCTTTTTAACTTGTTTTCGGTTAGTTAACTCACTAAATCTATGCATTGCTCCGTAACATTTTTTTCTACTTGTGTTTTTCAGGACCTCAAGACCAAGAAGATGATTGTTTCGGGGCATGAGAAGAACGGGCTCTATTACCTTGACATTGACTCTGATTCTCTTTCCCGTACTTCACCCGCCTTAAGTGCTACCATTTTACCTCTTCAATGACACTTTTGCTTAGGCCATTCTTTACCAACTAAGTTTAAGTTGGCAATTCTCAACTTACCTCATGTGTCCCATTTCGAGTGTGAAGCATGTCAATTACGAGAGTATCACCGTAGTTCCTTTCCCGATTGTAACCATTATCGTTAGTTCGAGTCTTCCGATTTGGTCCATACAGACATATGGGGTCCTTTTCGAACTCCGAGTGCTAGTGGATACTCTTACTTTGTTATCTTTGTTGATGACTACTCTCGTATGACTTGACTTTTTTTGTTGAAACACCGGTCTGACTTGCCTCGTGCTCTCTCTACATTCTACAATGAAATTTTTACTCAATTTGGCAAGCGCATCAAATTTATTCGCTTCGATAATGCGTTAGAATATATGCAGTCTACTGTTACTTTCTTTTGTGCCAATTGTGGTATTATTCATCAGACGACTTGTGCTCATACGAACCAAATGGCGTTGCTGAACGCAATCACCGTCATCTGCTAGATGTTGCTCGGACCTTATTGTTTCATGTACACGTTCCTAAACACTTTTGGAGTGATGTTGTCCTTACTGTTTGTTATATGATTAATCGCATGCCTTTCGTTGTTCTTGGTCGCAAGTCTCCTTTTTCAATGTTATATCCTAACTCTCCACCTTCCTCACTTTCTCGTGTTTTTTGGTTGTACTGCCTTTATGCATATTCTTAATCTTGATACTGATAAGTTATCTCCTCGTGCACGTAAGTGTCTGTTTCTTGGATACTCTCGTACTCAAAAAGAATATCGGTGTTATCATCACGAGTCTCGCCGCTACTTCGTGAGTGCTAATGTGACATTCTTTGAGTCCACTCATTTCTTCAGTTCCTCTGGTAGCCACCTTTCTTTTGATCTCATTTGTTGTCGTGAGGGGGAGTCTCTCTTCTCCTTCTCCTACTCTTCCTCTACCTTTGCCTATGGCATCATCTTCTCCCTCTCACCTACCTTTGCAGATTTATCAGCGGTCTCAAGATAGTCATGTCGTCTCATATGGCCCGGATTCTTCATCTTCTCCGGTAGAGGTTCCTATCTCCTCCGCACCTAGTTATGATGACTTACCGATTGCTTTGGGCTGAGGGAAATGTACATGCACATAACATCCTATTGCTCATTTTGTTTCTTATGATCATTTGCCATCTTGTCTCCATTCCTTTACTTCTAGTTTGTCGTCCGTGTCTATTCCTACTTTTTACAAGCAGGCTGTCAGCGTCCATGTCTGGCTGGAAACTTGCTATGGACGAGGAAATGCATGCCCTTTATAAGAATCAAACTTGAGAGCTTACCACTCTTTCCCTTGAGAAGCAATCGGTGGGTTGTCGTTGGGTCTATATAGTAAAGTACTTTCCGGATGGTTCTGTTGAGCGTCTCAAGGCGCGTTTGGTTGCTAAGGGCTATACTCAGACCTACGACGTTAATTAATTGGAAACCTTTTTTCTTGTGGCTTGCCTTAACTCTGTTCAGATCTTTCTATCTGTTGATGTTAGTTGTTCTTGGTCATTATATCAGCTTGATATTAAGAATGCCTTTCTTCACGGTGATCTTCAAGAAGAGATCTATATGGATCAGCCCTCTGGCTATGTTGTGCCTGGCAGTGAGCATCTTGTTTGTCGCTTGCGTAAGGCTCTATATGATTTGAAGCAATTTTCTCGTGCCTAGTTTGATTGCTTCAGTTATATTGTCATTGCCTACTATTTTTGGCATTTTATATTTGATCATTCAGTGTGTGTTCATCACTCTTCTGCTGGTATTATTGTGCTGATTGTTTGTGTTGGTGATATCATTATTTTTGGTGATGATTCTACTGGTATTGTTGCTTTAAAATGACATTTGGCTCATCATTTTCACACCAAGGACTTAGGCGTTCTTTGTTACTTTCTTGGGATTGAGGTTGCTCGTTCATCTCGAGGGATCTCTTTATCTTAACGTAAGTATACTCTTGATCTTTTCTCTGGGACTGGGTTACTTGGTGCTCGTCCGGTTAATACACCTGTGGATTCTACTGTTAAGCTTGATGCTGAACATGGGGAACCATTTTTAGATGTTGGTCGTTATCGGCGGTTTGCTAGGAAATTAATTTACCTCACCGTCACCCGTCCTGATATCACATGTGTTGTTGGTGTTAGCTAGTTTATGTATACTCCTCGTCAGCCACATTTTGATACTATTTGTCGTATTCTTCGCTACTTGAAACGTGTTACAGGTCGTGGATTGTTATATCGTTCATCTGATCATTTGTCTATGCTTGGTTTTAGTGATGCTGATTAGGCTGGTAGTTGCATTGATAGGCGGTCCACTTCTGGCTATTGCACCTTCGTTGGCGGTAATCTTGTCACTTGGCGTAGTAAGAAACAGAATGATGTTGCTCGTTTTAGTGCTGAGGCAGAGTATCGTACTATGGCCCATATTGCGTCTGAAATGTTGTGGGTTTGTTTTCTTCTTCATGACTTCGGCATTACGCCTTCCTGTCCTATGGAGATGTTTTGTGATAATTGGGCGGCTATATTTATTGTTAATAATTATGTGTTCCATGAGCGCACTAAGCATATTGAAGTTGACTGTCACTTTATTCGGGACTTAATGATGATGAAGTAAATTGTCACTCCATATGTTCGCTCAGAAGATCAATAGGTTGATATTCTTACCAAACTATTAGCTTCTTCCGGTT
The DNA here is from genome assembly GCA_034768845.1 of Heliamphora exappendiculata. NCBI lineage: Eukaryota > Viridiplantae > Streptophyta > Magnoliopsida > Ericales > Sarraceniaceae > Heliamphora > Heliamphora exappendiculata. The sequence continues at coordinate 2,087,990 of JAOTRH010000023.1, forward strand.
TTCAGCGACTTCTTTCCAAGCTGGGCACGTTCGATCTATATGTTCCAGCTTGAGGGAGAGTGTTAGATAATTATTTATATATGTTAGGATCTTTTTGTAATTAGTTTGGTATCTCTTATATAAATACTGGTGTGGTGTAGAGGTGAAGCTAAGCCTTATTATTCTTCTAATAATAAGTGTTTCTTTCTTCTCTTTTCTCTCATCCTTTAATCTTAAATCATTACTTTATTATTCAACTAATTCCATATACGAAAAAAAGTGTCCGCCGCTTGAACCATACACCTACCCCACACCCACAATCATATTTTGTTTTGGGCCTATGACACTTCCTTTTTTGTCACCCAAATGTATTTGCTACATATCGAGATGGGTGCTTATTTTGATGTCATTTGGTGTATTATACTCCTTAGTCATTCTTGGATGAACGAGTTTCGTGCTGTTTATTATGCGGTCACTAAGGGTGTCCATGGGTCAGGTTCTGTTGGGTCGGCTTTTAACCCGTCACCTGACCACATGTTTGTAATTTTGTCACACGCAACAGACCATGGGTTTGGCAGTTTTGGGCCCATGGGTTTGACGTGTTTATGGGTGGGTGCGGTTTGATTTGGCGGTTTGAACTTATTTATTTTGGACTTCTTTTATTAAGCTCCTTCTATTTTTTAGCCAATTATAATAGTTTTTTTTAATTAAGAATATTTATTTTTAATAAATTTAAAGTTCAAAAAATCATGAATTTATTAATTAAATCACGCATGTATCCAAATTACATAGTTTTCACACAAGAATTCCAAAGTAATAAGCAACTTATCTTATAATAAATTTAAAAATCTATAAATTAAATATTTGTTGGTTGGGTTGGGTTTGGTGGGTGGTTATACTTAAGACCCGTAACCCGACCACCATTTGGGGGGAAAAAAGTTCGAGAAACCCGTCTCCCGACCAAATCAAGGGCAAAACCATCTATTGTCATATTGGTTAGGTTGGGTTGGGCGGTTTGAGTGGGTCGGGCCAATCCATGGACACCATTACCTTCAGCTTTAATGGCCAAACTATCTTGTTAAAGCCTGTCCATTCCTAACAATCGGAGTTTTTGAAAGCAAATTGAGGAATCCATAGATTATCCTTACAAGTACACAATTGGATGCGTGGGAGTTCACGGTTAAACAGATCATCTTTGCTTTTAGAGAAGTATGGAATTTGCAAATGCCAGCACCATAGGTTATAATAGTTGGAATTGACTCTAACCTTCATGTTTTATGGTAGGTCATGCAAATCATTTGCAAGTCAACCTTCTTGCAATATCAGACTCCTTTGTTCTCACTATATCTTCTTCTTAGTGCCTGGACCTTTTGTCCATTATTTACTTGCTCATCTGAGTCATCAATGTGTTATCCATATTCTCAATTAGTTGGTTCAAATCATAGTACTGTTTTGAGATTTGCAAGTGGTTATCTTATCAAATGACAGGCAGGTTGGGTTTGCTGGGTCAGTAAAACATCTCCAAGTTGTGTAATCAATAATCATGTAAAATACCATCCTACAATTCTCTGTTACTTTGCGATAGTTTATGATGAAGTACTTGGCTAATACTTTGTACTAAAGTTTTTGAAGTTTGTAAATTCTTTTTACAAGGTTTTGACATTTGACTTGAGCTACTATGCCCATTAATTTCTCAGCAGTGGTTATGTGTGCATGAGTGTGTGTATATATTTAGCCAGAATTAAACTTTTTAGTTGTTTTACAATTATAATGGCTGGTTGTAGACCAATACTTTATTCTGCCCACTGATGATAACATAGCATCTATGAATGTCTGCTTTTTGAATCCTGAGTTGACAATATATCAAGTTTTTTCCTTCCACTTTCAGCAGATTTGTATTTGCCAGGTTTATTTTTTCTATGACCAGATGCATTTTCATGGACTGACTTCCAATATTTGATCAATTCTATCTATGGGCATGACATGGGTGGGGTAGCCTGGGAGGGGTATCTCTCTTAATAATGGGCTGCTGATGTAAAGCGAGTCAGATAAAAAAATTGAGGTTAATGAAAAATGAACCTTTACACCGTCAAACATTTTTATCTGTCCATCTGTTTTTGTTCTTTGGGTTTTGTGTGTGTGTGTGTGTGTGTGTGAGAGAGAGAGAGAGAGAGAGAGAGATGCTGTCTTACAAGATGGAAAGCAATTCCTTGCTTCTTCTTTCCAGCTCTGTGAACCTTTTTCCATGACATTTGGGATCAGTGCGAACTCTCTATTTCTTTTTTTTTTTTTTCATATTGTATCTGAAATTTTCTCATTGCTAACGTATTAAACTGGAAATATGCAGGTCACAGAAAAGCATTTTGAAAATCTCGTTTATGTTCGTGTAAAAGATGAAACTTCCTCTGTACAACCATTAATTGTGTACACTGATTCCAAAAACGACAGGGGCTTACTTATGGTATGATGCAAACCTTTGGAAAATGTAAATAGCTATTATTGATTTATTTCGTGTGAATGTGAATGTGAAGTTTTCCCTATGTTTCTTTCTCGTAAAATGACTACTGCCTATGTCAGCTTGTTATAATAGTTAATGAGCTCTTCAATGATTATTCTGTTTTGCTTTCTTCTTCTTTTTTTAACTGAAAGGCCTCAAATGTTTGAAGTTTGGATTGAATATTCTTTAAGGAGTACTTGACAGATGCTTATGGTTTTAGTGAAATGAGGGACTTGGTAAATCATTGCAATAAGTATTCAAAAATGAGGAGTGTTCGGAGGCACATAGCTGATTTCTTTCTTTCTTCTTTTTTACTCCGCATCTCATTGGGATTTGATTTTATTGTACTAATTTCTTGCAGAAAGAGGTCAAGGATAGGCTTCACAAGGAAGCAGAGATGAAGATCAGAGCTGCAGTTGGATTTCGGCATGTTATTGACCTCCTTTCCTCAGAGCGGAAGTTAATTGTTGGTCACAATTGCTTTCTTGGTACCAAATATTACATTTGAATTCTCCTAAGAGGGTGGGGGGGGGGGGGGGGGGGGGGGGGGGGGGGGGGGGGGGGG
>JAOTRH010000023.1:2091130-2104558 GCA_034768845.1 Heliamphora exappendiculata
GGGTACCCCCCCCCCCCCCCCCCCCCGCCGCTTATATATCATTTGGATGCTTTTTTGATGTGATACAGATATTGCACACATTTATAGCAAATTTCTTGGTCCTCTTCCTTCAACTGCTGAAGAATATGTCTCCTCTGTTCACAAATACTTCCCCTACATTATTGACACAAAAATACTTGTGAATGCAAATGGTGTACTTCAACCTATGATGAAGAAGAGCAGCACGTCACTGTCCAAAGCATTTGCTTTATTGTGTCCAGATATTGCTTCCAGTGTCAAAGTGTCTAGCCTGGGTTTCAAGCCACGTGTTAAAGTTGAGGTTCAAGTGGATGACATGAGGTTTGCTTTCCCCCTTTTATCTTTATTAGAGTTGGAATCACTAACTCTACAGTGGAAGACTCACTGTTTATCTTGAAGTTGTTTGTTTACTTGTTTATTTATTTTTGGTATGAGTTATCTACTGCTTGCTACTTGAATATGGTGGTAATCTGTTACTTGAACTAGCAACTGTACCAGGCATTCTACTTGCTTTTTTTACTCGTGTTTTATCTATTTATTTATTTGATAAATGTCATGTTGCTTTTGATTGTATGCAAGGCAAATACATTTGTAGTTGGTTAAGCTGCAGCTATGGGTATATATTTTGAAGAGAAACTGTAGTTCCCAAAGCTTTAGGATGCATTCACATGCCATTGTTATGCACACTAGTTTCACACTTTTAATCGGGGATAGGAGATAGACATAAGTCACATAACAACTCCTAAAAGCTGACAGGTTTTTATGTATGCACATGATTCATTGAGTGACTTATCAGCTATATACACGTGTGAATGCTTTGTGCCATTTCTCTGTTGTGTGTGTGTTTCTTACATAATCATCTTTGTGCCATTTCTCTGTTGTGTGTGTGTTTCTTACATAATCATCTTACATAATCATCTTTGTGCCATTTATCTTTTGTGTGCGTGTTTCTTACATAATCATCTGAACACTAAAAGTCGATAACAAACGGATTTAACATTCAGATGACATAAAAGATTATCTCCTCATGAATAAGAAAACGTTGGAGAGAATCCCTTGTCCCCACAATGAACTGATACCTCAAATCCACCAAGTTGTTGTCTGTTCTCCAAGCTGAGATGAGCCACACTAACTGTACCACCTGTCACCTATGAAGCACAGATACTTTGTAAAGGATTGGGTACATTTCGGATACCAACACACGGCTGACACGTGGGAATACGTATTGGATACAATTGAGAAGTATCTAGATATTACTTTTATCTTTTTAGTTTGGGATGCGTTTTGGATCTGCACGGGATATGTTTTGAATACGGATGAGATACATTTCAAGAATTATTTTTTATATTTAATTTTTCAAAAATTACTAGTTTTTATTTAGCTAATGCTTTGGTTTTATTGCTATGGATGTAATACCATCTAAATATTTTTCCCATCCTATGGGAATTTTTTTCTCTACAACTTACTCTTGACTTGAGTAGTTATGGGATGTTTCAAAATAACCACAAAATAGATTAACTCTTGCATTTGGTTTAGTTTTATAAATAATATAATACTAAAAGTTATTAAATTTTTTTTTTACAAACTTATGCTACCCGTATTCCACTTTTTTTTTAAAAAAATTGCCATATTGCCAGATCCGTGTCGTATCGTATCCATATTTGTGCTTCCTAAGTTGTTACTAAGATTGGAACTCCATCTGCAGGTCCTCGAACTGGAACTCTGGAGCTACGCATGAAGCTGGTTATGATGCTTTTATGACTGGGTGCGTTTTTGCCCAGGCATGCAGTTATCTTGGCTTCGATTTCAAGAATCACCCACCATTCACAAATTTGGCCCAAGATGAGAAGCTTCAAAAGCACATCAATCTGCTTTATTTAAGCTGGATTAACGGTGATGTTATTGATCTAAAGACAGGTAAGCAGATTGTGGAGTCTTCATTCTCTAACAATCTAAAAGTCTGCTATCCGAAGATTGTCTTCTCAAATATTTCTCTAATATGGGGATATCCGTCCAAGCTCAAGGCAGGGGAGATTAAGGAATGCATATCTAAAGTCTTTGGCCCAACCTCAGTTACTTCCATCTATCACTTGGATGAAACTGCTGTATTCGTTCAGTTTAGCAAGGCAGAATCGGTCTCTGATTTTCTGGAGTTGAAGGAAAGTTTGGAAATAAGCAATGATCCAATCACAGTTTTGCATCCACTATGGAAACTTCTGGAAGGGGGAAACACTCGTGCAGCCAGTTATGATTTCTATAAAGAGATTTGCAGTTCATCCATTTCGAAGATCTTGTTTGCTGATCAGGCACAGGCAATCGGTGTTAAATGGAAGACCAAATTGTTAGGATCCAAGGGAGAGGTGAAAACCCACGAAGGCAAAATTTCCTACAGTGAAAATGAAACGGCTGCATTTCAAAATTCTTCTGAAAACAAGTTGGGGAAGACGAACAGTATGATAACTGATCGATCAGGCAGCTATCTTCTGGATGATGAAATCCGAGACTCATTGTATCCTGCTGAAGCTCAACTTAGCAAATAGATTAAAACATTCTTTCCTTTCCTTCCGGCTAAATTTATTGTTAATGGCATTCTTGCATTTCTTGTTAATCTTATAATCATGAAACCATATTTGAATCCCGCTTAAAGTGCTTTGAGACTTTTTGTTTGTAACTTTAAACAAGTCGACAATAAATAAATAAATAAAGGCTCTTTTTCTCTAAACGTGGCTTAAAGCCTCTTTCGGTTCAAATTTTGTTTATTTCGTTCAAAAAATGCGAAAGAATTTAAACTAAATCCAAATTACCATAGGAGCTCGAAGGCATGGTGGACCACCGTCATGTTTTTGTCCCCCATTTTTGGCAAATCAAAACTTTTCTTACCCAGACATTTGCAAGCATGTGAAGAGGTCCACCAGTCAACATGAATTTTTGGAGGGAATTAACTAAATGGATCCAAGAAAGTTAATAGAAAACGAAAAGAAAATAATTAAGTGAATGTAGTAAATATTTTTTATTTTCAAATCTATATTTTTAAAATTTATATATATTAGGAATTGACCTATGCCTAAAGACATTTCTATTATTATTTTTAGATTATTCGTGCATTTTAATAATTTTTTTAAAATAATAAAAATAACAATAGAAAGAAATTGGAAGGAGAATGAAAATTTAGACTTTTAATAATTTTTTTAAAAATATTCTAAATGTTAAATTTTTTAAAAAAATTGGTAAATTATTTTTTATTTTTCGAATAATTCAACGGTTTAACCATTTACAAAATAACCCGTAATAAAAATAATCAATGCAATATACACAGGTTTTGCTAGATTCAAACCAAAAATTATAACTCAATTATATATTATAATTTATCAACTGAACAAAACCTGAAATAAAGTTATTCAATACAAAAAATAAAGTAAACAAAAGAGTACAACTAAGTGCTATACAAAACTTTTTAATATAAAATAAATATAATTTAAAAGTAAAAAATACACGTTCATCAAATGATCTAAATGCAATATAGCAAACAACTACCAATGGACTTGAAGAATGTGTATGTCAATACTCATTTAGAATCTTTAAAGAAGAAATTAACTTTTTTCTCAGTACCTGAAATTAAAAGCAAACATCAACAGATTTGCTCTTGAAGTTAAAATGTGTTATCCGTAAAAAAAACTGTCTCATCCTCTTGAATCTGTAACAAAAACCCCATGGCCTTGAGACACAACTAACTGCATTTTCTTCCATCTTAAACGCGTGAGAGTGTAGACTGTGTAAGTATCAAATACCATGATGTTCAAGCTGGTTAGCAAAAAAAATAAACTACTAAAAATAATTAAATAAAAATTATAAAAAAAACACAATTTAATTCAAACTAAATTCAATCACTATTTAAGAATTCCAACACAATTCAATTTCAATTCGAATGACCTTTTTACCACAAACTCCAATCGAACCAAAACACGCATCAAAATTACTTTCTCATAGATTCCCCTTATTATCAGCAAGTGAGAATTAAAAGAAAACAATTGACTAATAAACACACAAAATTAAAAAGGTATGTATAGCAATTTCAACACTTCAATGTAAGTTTAATTGTATAATTTAAGGAGTGAATACAATCTCAAAAACCATCAATTGGGGTGATGGTCACTTTAAGTAAGGTATTTAGAGAGAAATCTACCAACTGTAATGCATTTATAATTACAGATTAAAGGATGTTATATTTTTCTTTCAAGTTAATGTAAAGACCTTGAGAGCGCCTAAAAATGCTTCTATATTTCTGGCAAATAACTGGTATAATTTTCTCAATATTTTTAATGAAAAAATTCTCATTCATTTCTTGTAAAACGAAAGAATTAGAAAAAACACAACTACACAATATGTAAACCATTAATTCATTATTTTAGTGGGTGTGAATTCAAATAGCCATTCATTGATCATGAGAATTGATAAGTGGTTGCAGGGTTGGTTTTATCTGATAAATTTTGATTGTTGTAAACTTTTTTTTACCTAATTAAGTTCTAATGGCAAGGAGACAATTGATGCAAAGCTCTATTATTAGTTTTTGGGCAAATGCTCTACAAATCTCCTTGAAATGTGCCCTATGATATTTTCACGCTTATTTTATTAGTTTTTTTTTCTACTCATAAGAAGTATTATGGTATTTAAATATTCACACTGAACTTTTAAAAAAATGACTAACCCTCACCAATATTATAGTATTTATATATTCAATTCTTTTAAATTTTAGCAAAAACTACCAAAACTCTCTTAGCAAACAAAAACATATAGCAATAGAAAGGACCCACCATCACAAAAGCATAGCAAGAGAACTGAGAACTCAAAACCTATTGAGTTCTACTATAAAAATCATAGTTGTTAGTGAAGAAAATAATAATTCTTTTTGGTGTCAAAGTACTTAAACCCATTTTTGAACAATGCTCTAAGTAAAAGAACAGAGAAAGCCTTAGATAATGCTCAAAGAACAAATTACTCATGTATGAATCAACTAAAAGCAACAAAGGAAAATTTCTACCCAATTGTTCTTAACGAAAACCACATGAATCCAAATCATGTTAACACATCTCTATAGCAATTGGAATAATTTCAAACTAAATTAAAAATCAAATTGAGTACTTAAGCATGCCAAGGAGCAGAGACACATTTTTTAGTTTTGGAACTAAGGCTTTGGTTGCATTAGCATAAGAATTTCTTAAGTAAATTGGATCCCTAGTAAGAGGGATGAGAGATAGGTCATAGAAAGTGCAATCTCAAGGGGGGAGCTAGAGATAGCTTACAGTGACCGACAACAATAGTGGACACAACAACGACAACGACAACCAGTGCAGAAGCAAATAGAGAGAGAATAGTAAAAAAAATTAAAACCAAATACATTGGCATGGAGGAGAAATTGGTTCTTTAATTTATTTGGAATTCCAAATATCTACTGATTAATTCAATATCATTTTCAAATACAAAAAACAAATAAACCATTGTATAAATTACAATATGTGTGCATAAAACAATCAATCAATAGCATGCTTGCAAATGCGCATATATATAAAATTGTTTGGATAATGTGTTTTACATATATATACACACTGGTAAAATATGCAAGAAATATATGTAATGTGTCTAGACATATGAGAGACTAGGGATTGACCCGTGTCTAAAGGTACTTTTACCATTTTTTTTTCGATTACTCGTGCATTTTAATAATTTTTCTAATGCAACAATAAAAAAAATAAAAAAATTGGGGGGGAGAATGAAAAATTAGACTTTTAATGATTTTTTAAAAAATATTCCGAGTGCTAAATTTTTTTAAAAAATTGGCAAAATTTTTCATGTTTTTTAGATAATCCAACGGTTTCACTATTTACAAAATAACCTGCAATAAATGCAACCAACGCAATATACACAGATTCTGCCAGATCCCAATCAAAAACCACAACTCAATTATATATTATAATCTATCAGCCACTACCAAAGTATGAAATGAAATTATTCAACACAAAAAACGAAAAAAAAGACGAAAGAGTATAGAAGTGCCACACAAAACTTCATAATATAACTTACATGGCTAAAAGGCGCATGGTTGTCCATGATTTTACACTTTGAAAATCTGAAAATGTCATGCAAAAAACAATTAGAATAATTTGTATACATACAATGGCCAACCATGGGACACTAATAACTATATCTTGAATAGATTTGAAAGTGCTTTTCAACAAATGACTTTAAGTAGGGGAAACAATTCTCTATCTAATAAATTAATCTAATTAAACCAATTGCAAAATAAAACATATAATAAAAATGTATTATATGTTTGTCACCATGACACAAAGTTATAGGGTTATAGCTATTTTCTACACATTATTTTCTGCACAACATGATTGATTTATCAAAGTGAGGCATTAAATAAATATTTAGTTTTATCCACATAATTCATGAAAAGAGGATAGTGGACAGAGAGAAGGTAGAGCTAATTTTGCAATTTTCTTTTGTATGTCTGTGAAATAACAATACAAATGTATTAAAAGTTATGACCTGTGCCTTCATACAACCAAAAAAAAAATGCAAACATGTAAATTAAAGAGAGGCAAAAAATGCAAGAGATGGATTTAATTTTTTTCATGAGAGATGAACATAGTCAATGGAGTCAATTGAGCATATGTTAATTATATAGGCTTTACAATGATTACAAAGAACAGACATAGAAAATATGCAACTTTACACTTTCTATATAAAAACAACATAGAATTCAATTAACTCTGCACAAATAGGTTGATACTTATACTAAAAATTCAATATAATTTTGTTTGAAAAGTACTGAAAATTCAAAATAATGGAACCAATCCCATTTGAATCTAAAAATTCCATTAATCCAATAACATATTTATGATTTGAATAAGCTAATTCGCAACCTATACTTTCAAAAAAAAAAACAAAATATTTGAAGTTGTGATATGCTCATCCTTAACCATCTAACATTACAAAGAATTTTCATTAGGCTAACCTTTTAACCTCAATAAAAAACAACGAATCAAATAACAAAAAATAAATCAAGACTACCAATATAATATGAATATTATTTCGTGAGTGGACATGAAAACAGCTATGTCTAATGCTTGTTGGTGTGCCACAGTAAGAAAACTTGTGCTGAAAAAAAAGTAAGGAAATTTATTCCGTACACATGTTCTTAATAAAACTTTCAAAGCTCACAGAGTGCTATATGTTTAGAGGAAAACAATAAGATAAACAATTCTCAAATTTGATTACTTAAGCAATAAAAAATGCATAAGATAAACAAATTCCTTTACTAGAGTAATAAAAAATGCCTTATCTCATCATGTTCTTGATCCCTCCTACAAAAATCAAAGGATAAGATTATAACAACAATACAATAAATGGAGTAATAAAAAATGCCTTATCTCAAATACTTTTTGGCAATACAACAATCAAGTGCTCATCAAAACGAAATTTAGAGTGATTAAAAATTGTTCAAAAAAATATCTAGTAAAAAATAACAACTAATCAATCAAGTATAGAACAATCCCAAAATACAACAATTAATTAGATTTCGCTTGTAAAGTACAACTCAGGGCTTTACCTATTTCAAAACCAAAATGGTTGCCGAAGTGAACAGGGGTTGAAGGTGGATGGTTGTTGTGATGATGGTTGAGACACAGCTTGAGGCTGGATGTGATACTAGTGTGCTACCAGAGAGAGAGAGAGAGAGAGAAGGCTAGGAACGACAACCGGCGTATATTTTCTGCATTAACCAATCAATGACAACGTGGAACAAATTCGGCTAAGGTGAACAGTCATACTGAAAAAACACTAATTGATATGTCAATGCAACGTGATAGTAGAGATGTGTGTTGCCACCAGAAAGAATAAGTTAGCTTGTCAAAAAATTTATTGAAATAGGTTTACAACAAACATCTCAGCACAAAAGCACTCCGTAGTTGTTAGCGAAGAAAATAATAATTCTTTTTCGTGTCAAACTACTCAAACCCATTTTTGGACAATGCTTTAAGTAAAAAAAATACAGAAAGCTTCAGATAATGCTCAAAAAACAAATAACTCATGCATGAATCAACTAATAGCAACAAAGGAAAATTTCTACCAAACTGTTCTTTACGAAAACCATATGAATCCAAATCATGTTAACACATCTCTATAGCAACTGGAATAATTTCAAACTAAATTAAAAATCAAATTGAGTACTTAAGCATGCCAAGGAGCTGAGACATTTTTTAGCTTTGGGACTAAGGCTTTGGTTGCATTAGCATAAGAATCTCTTTTTAGTAGATTGGATCCCTGGTAAGAGGGATGAGAGATAGGTCATAAAAAGTGCAAAGAGAGGGGGGAGCTAGAGAGAGCTTACAGTGACGGACAACAACAGTGCACACAACAGCGACAACGACAACTAGTGCAAAAGCAAATAAAGAGAGAATAGTAAAAAAAAAAACCCAGATACATTGGCATGAAGGAGAAATTGGTTCTTTAATTTATTTGGAACTCCAAATATCTATTGATTAATTCGATATCACTTTCAAATACCAAAAACAAATAAACCAAAGTATGTATAAATCACAATCTCTGTGTATAAAACAATCAATCAATAACATGCTTGCAAATGCGTACATATACAAAATTGTTTGGATAGCATGCTTTACATATATATACGCACTGGTAAAAAATGCTAGAAATATATGTAATGTGTTTAGATATATGAGAGATAGAGAGATTGTAAGAGAGAGGGAGGGAGGGAAGAAGCACCAAATATTGGCGGAACCACTGAGATGGGAAGAGAGAGAACTTACTGGTAAACTATTTCCGAAGGAGAGAACGTACAGCAGTGACGGCAACAATTACGGCAGTAGGTACATACAACCTAGCTGCAAAAGGCTTAGCTGGCTATATAACTCAATCCAAGCTTATGCTTGAAGCCTGCAATACGATGCTTCAGCTATAAATGCAAACTCAGGATGCGATGCCATACATCAACATTGATATAATATTGTAGAGATTTAAATGTGATTATATACAAATCCTAAAAGAATGTTGCTCAAAAAGAACAATTGTTAAAAAATAACATTAACAGCAAGTGCGAAGTTAGAGCATCATCAAGAATCCAACAACAAAAAAATAATAACATAAAATTCAGAGATAACAATTGCAGGAAATATTAACTTGAAACTTGACACACAAAAAAACACATCCTTCTAGCTTAACAATGCAACCACATGCACAATAAACTTGATTTTGTGAATGCCACATCCTTCTAGCTTAAGAATTAAAACCAATTAAGACCAGAAACATTGACGTGGGTGAGAAATTGGTTCTTCAATTTATTTGAAACTCCAAATATCTATTGATTACTTCGGCATCATTTTCAAATACCAAAAACAACTAAACCAGTGCGTGTATAAATCACAAACTGTGTACAAAGAAATCAATCAATAGCATCCTTGCAAACGCGTAAGAATGAATGCTATAATTTTGTGAATTCCACATCCTTCTAACTTAAGAATAAATGTCATAATTTTGCATCTCATGCAACCTTAGAAATCTAGTTTTGGCTTTTGTGAATGCCACATCCTTCTAGCATAAGAATGAATGCCATAATTTAGCATCTCATACAACCTTACAAATCTAATTTTGGTTTCTTAATTACTTTCAAGACCTAGAAAAGGAAAAGAAAAAGAAAGGCATAACGCCAAGTATGAAACAACAAATAGTAAAAATCAAAATCAACAAATAGAATGTAACTTGAGTCCTAAAATGGAACCAAATACAAAAATAAAACCAATTATGAGGTAGGGGTTCAAGGGTGTGACGCGTTTGTTTTCTTCAGGCTATTGAACCATGTTTAGGCAATATCTTAATTGGCAACTTTGGATAACCCCAATCTCCTTGGAATGTCACATCCACAATTATCTTGAATCTATAAAAGTAGCCATAATTTCAAAAGCAAGATTTTTCTGAAGAAGCAAATAAAAAATAAAAAAAGTAGTCATTGAGAAAAAAACAAACAAACATAGGTAGTAAAGCAAATGGATTTCCAAACTCGTTAGACACCATCAAAAATCTGTTCTTCAAGTAAACTAAATTTGAAAACACCGACGATAGTCAATTTGATTGTCGATATGCTGAACGAAATTGAAAAAAATTCACAAACTTGAATGAACATGTGATAAAGCTAACACCAATTGAATATTGTTTAAAAACTTATCGCTATGGCAATGGCAAAATAACTCTCATTACGAAAGCTTAAAAAATAGTTTCTTAGATTTGAACTACCAACAAAAAAAAATCCAAACCTACAATAGAACTTGGTATCAACATAAGCATATTAGAAAACTCCCAAATTCTTTCAAATAATTCGCATTAGCCCATTCTGTTCACTGCCAATAATAATTAAAACCAACGTAATCAAAAGCATCCAACGATAACATATAAATAAAATATCAAACTCAAGAAATTATTAACCAAGTTGACCAAAAGAAAATAGAAAAGAGGCATAAGAATAATAAAAAATTGAAAAAAATTCACAAACTTGAATGAACATGTGATAAAGCAAACACCAACAGAATATTGTTTAAAAGCCTATCGCAATAGAACAGGCAAAATAACTCTAATTACGAAAGCCTAAAAAATAGTTTCTTAGATTTGAATTACCAAAAAAAAAATTCAAATCTACAATAGAACTTGGTATCAACTTAAGCATATTAGAAAACTCCAAAATTCTTTCAAATAATTCACACTAGCCCTTTCGGTTCACTGCCAATAATAATTAAAACCAAAGTAATCAAAAACATTCAACGATAACATACAAATGAAATATCAAACTCAAAAAATGATTAACCAAGTTGACCAAAACAAAATAGAAAAGAGGCATAAGAATAATTAAAAATTGAAAAAAATTCACAGACTTGAACGAACATGTGATAAAGCTAACACCAACGGAATATTGTTTAAAAACTTATAGCTATAGAATTGGAAAAATAACTTTCATTACGAAAGTTCAAAAATTTATTTTTTAGATTTGAACTACGAACAAAAAAAATCCAAACCTACAATAGAACTTGGTATCAACTTAAAGCATACTAGAAAACAACCAAATTATTCCAAATAATTCACATTAGCCATTTCGGTTCACTGCCAATAATAATAAAAACCAAAGTAATCAAAAGCATCAAACAATAACATATAAATGAAATATCAAACTCAAGAAATTATTAACCAAGTTAACCAAAACAAAATAGAAAAGAGGCATAAAAATAATCAAAAATTGAAAAAAATTCACAAACTTCAATGAAAAAGTGATAAAGCAAACACCAATGGAATATTGTTTAAAAGATTATAGCAATAGAACTGGCAAAATAACTCTCATTACGAAAGCTTAAAAAAGAGTTTCTTAGATTTGAGCTACGAAATAAAAAAATTCAAACCTACAATAGAACTTGGTGTCAACTTAAGCATATACGAAAACTCTCAAATTCTTTCAAATAATTCACATTAGTCCTTTCGGTTCACTGCCAATAATAATTAAAGCCAAAGTGAGCAACAACATCCAACGATAACATATAAATGAAATATCAAACTCAAAAAACTATAAACCAAGTTGACCAAAAAAAAAGAAGAACAGAGGCATAAGAATAATCAAAAATTAAAAAAAATTCACAAACATGAATGAAAATGTAATAAAGCAAACACCAACGGAATATTGTTTAAAAGCTTGTAGTTATAGAACTTGCAAAATAACTCTAATTACGAAAGCATAAAAAATAGTTTCTTAGATTTGAACAACCAACAAAAAAAATCCAAATCTACAACAGAACATGGTATCAACTAAATCATATTAGAAAACTCCCAAATTCTTTCAAATAATTCACATTAGCCATTTCGGTTCACTGCCAACAATAATTAAAACCAAAGTAATCAGAAACATCCAACGATAACATATAAATGAAATATCAAACTCTCAAAATTATTAGCCAAGTTGACCAAAAAAAAATAGAAAAGAGGCATAAGAATAATCAAAAATTGAAAAAAATTCACAAACTTGAATGAACATGTGATAAAGCTAACACCAACTGAATATTGTTTAAAAGCATATTACTATAGAACTGGCAAAATAACTCTCATTACGAAAGTTTAAAAAATAGTTTCTTAGATTTGAACTATCAATAAAAAAAATGCAAACCCATAATAGAACATGGTATCAAATTAAGCATATTAGAAAACTTCCAAATTCTTTCAAATAATTCACATTAGTGTTTTCGGTTCGCTGCCAATAATAATTAAAACAAAATTAATCAAAAGCATCCAACGATAACATATAAATGAAATATCAAACTCAAGAAATTATTAACCAAGTTGACCAATACAAAATAGAAAAGAGGCATAAAAATAACCAAAAATTGAAAAAAATTCACAAATTTGAATGAACAAGAGATAAAGCAAACACCAACGGAATATTGTTTAAAAGCTTATAGCGATAGAAATGGCAAAATAACTCTCATTACGAAAGTCTAAAAAATAGTTTCTTATATTTGAACTACAAACAAAAAACATCCAAACCTACAATGGAACATAGTATCAACTTAAGCATATTAGATAACTCTCAAATTCATTCAAATAATTCACATTAGCCAATTCGGTTCACTGCCAATAATAATTAAAAACAAAGTAATCAAAAACATCCAACGATAACATATAAATGAAATATCAAGCTCTAAAAATTATTAACCAATTTGACCAAAAAAAAAATAGAAAAGAAGCATAAGAATAATGAAAAATTGAAAAAAATTCACAAACTTGAATGAACATGTGATAAAATTAACACTAACGGAATATTGTTTAAAAGATTATAGCTATAGAACTAGCAAAATAACACTCATTACGAAAGCTTAAAAAATAGTTCCTTAGAATTGAACTACCAAGAAAAAAAACCTAAATAGGTTTGGAATTACATTATCGATATGCAGGGCGACATTGAAAAAAATTCACATACTTGAATGAACATTTGATAAAGCTAACACCAATGGAATATTGTTTAAAAGCCTAATGCAATGGAACTGGAAAAATAACACTCGTTACGAAAGTTTAAAAAATATTTTCTTAGATTTGAACAACCAACAAAAAAAAATCGAACCGACAATAGGTTTGGAATTTGATTGTTGGTACGCCGAACGAAATAGAAAAAAATTCCCAAACTTGAACGAACATGTTATAAAATTAACACCAACGAAATATTGTTTAAAAACTTATAGCTATAGAACTGGCAAAATAACTCTCATTACGAAAGCTTAAAAAATACTTTCTTAGATTTGAACTACCAACAAAAAAAATCCAAACCTACAATAGAACTTGATATCAACTTAAGCATATTAGAAA
>JAOTRH010000023.1:2113219-2132548 GCA_034768845.1 Heliamphora exappendiculata
ATTTAGAATTTGAATAAAATATTCTATTTAAATATTTTGCACCTGATGTACTTTTAGAAACATAACCATAATTCATGAGTTACTAAATTATATTTCTATAATATATTATATACATATTTATAAGTGTAGAGAAATAGTTGGCATTAAATGCACAGTAAAATATTTATTATTGGGATAAATATAATATATTTACATAATATAATATTGTATATTATATTATTGTTTAAACATAGGATTAAAAGTGATATGAATCGTGAAAGATATTGATAATATATCAGTTGGGTCAGCCGAATATTTAGCGCAAGGCAAATTTATTGATTGGAAGGATAGATTTATTTTCTGTATCAGTATATGTGGAGAGAAAATAAGAGGATATGAAAAAGAGATAGAGGAAATAAATCATAACAAATAAATAAGTTAAGAAATTAGTAGGTAGTATGGAGCAAAGGATAAGAAGTATGAAAAAAATAAAAGAAGAAATGAAATGAAAAACTATTTAAAAAGACGTGTTGACACCCTATTTTTGTAAATAAAATGGAGATTAATCTTATTTAATTTTTTTCCATGACCTAGTTTGGCCAAAATAACTCAGAATGAAACCGTTGACTATAACGAGCTCATAAAAATCATAAAAAGTCGTCACAAGGTCAAAAGCATTCGGCGGTAAAAATTCGCAAGATCATACTCGATGCATCCAAAAACAGTAAATCGGCGCTCCAAAAATCAAAAAGGAAAGGTAATGTTTTCTCAATCCATTTTTTCAGTAGATTAACATTCGGGATACCACAAGCGACTTTTCTCCTGGTCAACCTTGAAACGTGTAAATGACTATTTTGCCCCTATGAGGGTTCGACGATCCATTTATACTCGTTTCCTACTTAAAAGATAGTCAACGAATGATATGACCATGACCAATAACACACACGTATTCGTTTTTTAAAAATGAATCCATTAACACCAAGTGAGGTCATTTTCTATTTGGTTTGTCCCTAATTTAGTAACTTTTTCGTTTAAAATATGCATTATTTTTTAACCTCACCGGAAGACAAAAATTTAGGGAGTCAATTCTATAATTTTTTACCAAAAACTTGACTCGTACGACAAGTTTCGCACCAAAAAGATTTCGTTTGATTAGCACATGATGGCACAAAAATTTGTTATTTGGCAATTCTTAAATATTGTATCTGCTAATTGGGAATAATTTGAACAAAATAAAGTTTATGATTTGATTTGAAACGTTATTTTTATCCTAATAACACTCTTTCAGGATCAAACATACCTTTTTTATATCCTTTCATTTTGTTTTGTCACTAAGCAATTACATTTAGAAAGCTGGCTGCCATATAAGCAAAATTAGCAGTCTTTAGCGTTGACGAATCCCTTCTCACTAGAAAAAAAAGGGCCAAAGCTATTTTAAGTAGCTTTTAGATTCTTGATATTAATCTTAGTTATAAATTATATTTTTTTTTAAATATTCACAATTTTTATTACAGGTTATAATCATTTTTTTTTCTATTTCAGTTACAAGTTATAATTTTTATCAAATACTCACAATTTTTAATACAAGTTAAAATATATAAACTACTAATTTTAACAATATCAAACACTTTTTCATAACTTTCTCTCTTGCTGCCAGCTTCCTTCACATCAATGTCTCCTCCGAAAACCAAAAAAGATCCTAATGCAATACATCTATTAGGATCATGCAATACATATATAAATAATAGATGTATCAGAATCTCTATCACAATATATTTGTTAATCTTTGTATGCACCAAACAAGATTTCGATGTACATTTGAAATTAGCTATTTCATTATTTTCAAATATACCTTTTTAGTTTAGTAGGAGCCGAATTATTAGAACATTAAAGAGGATAATACTGATTAAGATTAAAATGTTAGGACTAAATTTAATAAAACTTTATAAAGAAGACTAAAACTAGTATAGTTAGGCAAAATAGAGCTTACCCAATTTTTTTCCTAAAATAATTGCAATTCTGGATCATTTATATATATATATTAAAAATGTATTTTCTAATACCTTGATTCTTGCTAATTTTATTGATGAGAGTGAAAGAGAGATGCTGAGCTTCAGAGGGGAAAGTTATTAGTGAGAAAGGAGAGGGTAAAAAGTAAATAAGAAAAATTGAAGTGAGAGTAAAAGTAAATAT
The DNA here is from genome assembly GCA_034768845.1 of Heliamphora exappendiculata. Taxonomy (NCBI): domain Eukaryota; kingdom Viridiplantae; phylum Streptophyta; class Magnoliopsida; order Ericales; family Sarraceniaceae; genus Heliamphora; species Heliamphora exappendiculata. The sequence continues at coordinate 2,115,392 of JAOTRH010000023.1, forward strand.
AATTTTAGTTATAGTATAAAAAAAATTTGACCTTTAAATATGATAGATAAGACAAATGTCACATTTAATTTTTTTAAATATTTTTTTTTATAAGTAAGCGATTAATATTGTGCCAAAAAAAGATTTTACTATATAAATAAAAAAACCACCTTAGCCAACAAAATAAAAAAACCACAGCCGTACAGGCTAAAAAAGATTTTTAAAAAAAGTTATAACGACTCACGCATCCCAGAAAGTGAAAACAAAATACAAAATCATCAGTTAACAAAAAGCATACACCTAAAACTAAAAACCTACTTAAATATACCAAAGATGTTTGTTTCCAGTAGTCTAGAAATTTCTAATATTTTTATCTAACTACCTCTCTTGTGATCATCCATAGAGGATGAATTTGATTTATTCTTTTACTTTTCGATTTTATTTGATCAACTTTATTGTTAGGAGAGCGTGTCTTCAAGATGAACACATTTAAAGAAAAAAATATTATGATTTGACTTTTTTAACATTTTATTTTTTCTTGTCGCTATCTTTTTTTCAGAGCTCATTAAAAAAAATAATGTCAAAGGCATTTGAAAATTTAAAAATGTAAAAAGTAAAAATCTCAACAAGCTTCTTAGACGATAGCGCACTAAACCTCTCTTGAGAAGCTTTATTAGCATTTTTCTTTTTTTTATTTACATCGATCCATTCCTCACTAGAATTCTTGTTGTTATTCTTTTATTTTTTTTTTCAAACTTGTTTAGAAATGTTCACGCCCACTTGTGCATATAAACAATTCTTTAAATTGTGACCAAATATATTACACTTTATATATCTTAGAGGAATCTTATAAAATTTAACCCGAATAACATAAGATTTACCATATTCTAAATTTATAGAAAATAATTTTAAAATCTTATTGTTAGTTTGTATCTCAATGCAAACTCGTGCAAAAGTTAACTTACTCTTAGAGTGTGTTGATTTATACACATACAAAGGCTTACTAATAATACTTACAAAATATTCTATCCCCTTTTCGTTCATAATTCAAGAGGCACATTGTATAAATTTATCCATAACAGCACACTTAAAAATCTATTTTTGGAGAGCAACAATCTTGGTTATTATTTTTTTAATATAACATATTTTCCTCCACAATGGTATGGATAATTTTCAAGAATCTCCATCAATGATCTCTTTATTCTTAACTTTAAAAATAAAAGTATCTATTTTCAATTAATACTTCTCGATTCTATGTATTAAATTAGCAATTGAGCATTTTTCACAAATAATAAAAACTCAAGATGATGGTATAGTATCTTTGTCTACATTTGTTTCATTCTGTTCTTATATATAAATGATTGTCGGGATACAAGTCACACTTTGAAATCTTTCCACATTCATATTATTATAATTTTTTTTCTCATTCTTCTTAATGCCACTATTTTTATTAATATTTCAAGATCAAAATGTGTCTCTCTTGGTCTGAATAAATAAGTTTAAAAATTGGAACAAATAGACTTTTTTTTCCAATGAATTATCCACCATAAGTATATCTGTAAATGCTTTATTATTAGTATTTAAAACTGATCATTTTTCAACATTTATCAAAGCTTTAATTAGAGTATTATAAATATTAAATTTCTCTTCAACTATATTTAATTGTGGGGAGTTAGAAATTCCTGAACAATTATCTGGACTTAAATATTTAATTTCTATCGCTTTTATATCTTTAAAAGGAGGGGCGTTTTATACATTTTTTTAATAATTCGTAAGCCTCAATAAATGAAAAATAAAGTAATATTTAATAATAATTATAGGGGTGTTTATGCAATTAACCGGAAAAAGTATTTTCAAGACAGATTCTTAATGCTCCTAAGTTTGTATGCATTAGAGTATTTGTACTGATGCAAAATTATTTGTACATTTGAATAATAGTGAGAGGCCGACCTTACATTCGAATTTCAAGGCATCAAAGAGAGCATTTTTGGTCCTTAAAAAAAAATAATTACACTTATTTTATTTGAAGTTTAAATTTATTACATAATTTTTTTTATAATTTTTAAAATTATATTGTATTTTTTTTATTTTATTTTAATTATTTTATTAGTTAACTAAACAAAAATTAATTTTATTATTAAATATTTTATATATTTTATATATATTTTATTTTTTTTAAACAAAAATTTCAAACACACCCAATAAATTAATAATTTTCAATAGTTGCTCATCAATGGCAGAGCTAAGCAAAACAACCCGTCCCAAACCACTATCCCAAATCACCCTTGAAACCACCCCAAACCCACCGTCTATCTCTGCCGTCTCTCTCTCTTCCTATCTGCCCTTGCATCCGAGTCGTCGCAGGGGTGGGGGAGAACTCCACAGAGGGCCACGCCGCCTGTATGGAGAGGCGTCGCTCGGCCGAATCACGCCCGTAATTTTTCTGGATTAACGTTCTGTTTGAGTCCGCTGGTGCGTGCGAGCCCCAACAGGCATTGGATCCGGAAGGGAATGCCGCCGGAGATGGCGTTTCTCGGTGAAACTCAGATTCTCGGCAACCCTCTTCTGTCGACGGCGGCGTCGTTCTGCGCAAACAGATCGAGAAAGATCGAGAAAGCTCGCCGATTTTGGGGCAGCGTTGGCAAGGTGGTGCTGCGGCGCCAGCAGTGGCAATGGCGGCGGCGGCTTTGTGAGGCTGCGGCGGAGGCGTGGGTGGTGCAACTGTATCGCGTCAGCAGTGGCGTGGGTGTATATATATATATATATATATATATCTATATTTACATAAGAGAGAGAGAGAGAGATGACAGAGAGTAGAGAGAGAGAGAGAGAGAGAGAGAGAGAGAGAGAGTAGAAAGAGACAGGGTGGGTTTGTGAGTGATTTTAAGGGTGGAATTAAAATAAACGGAGAAGACGAAAAAGTAACGTGTATTCAAGGATAAAATGTTAAAAGTATATTTTTTTGTTGACGTTGTTTGTTAAATAAGTATTGTCCAACAGAAAAGAAAGTGTAATTTTAAAAATTACATAAATTTTTTTATAATAAATTTAAATATTAATAGAGATAAGTGTAATTATCTGTTAAAAAAACAGTTTTTCAATTTACAATCGACCCCCCCCCCTCCTGTTAAAATCTCAACCAAAACCCTACTTCAACGTCTCTCTCTCTCTCTCTCTCTCTCTCTCTCTCTCTCTCTAAGCTTATGCAAAACCCTGATTGAAACCTCGATATGTCTGGAATAGCTCGGTCTCGGCTTTTCTCCATCATTTCCAAGAACAATCGACGCTTTTTCTCGGACATCGCTGCAAATCCTCCCAGAGAACCAATTGTCTCCTCCTCCGCCGCCCTTAACAACAACCAATCTCCGCCGCCATCCACTCCGCCGCCGCCGTCAACCGGAACGGAGAAGAAATCTTGGAGTTTCCTCAAGTACACTCTCGTCGCCGCCCTGACTGGCGGTGTTGCTACTGCTGGTTACGCGACTTACGGTTCGTTCCCTCTCTGCAAGATTTTCTGGAACTAGTTTGTGGCGTTTAGTTTTTAAGACCTAAGATTTTCAATCTTGAACTTCTTGTGTCCAACTGTCATCTCTTTATGATTAGTTTGGAATTTAGTTATCAAAACGAGAAGAGTTTGGAATTGTTGATCCTATTTTTATTTTAGAACAAGTCTGCTGCGAGCCGAGTGATCTAAATTACTACGAAAACAGATCCCCCCTGACTATTATGTATATAATTGCGAGTATGCATGTATATTTATGATGTAAGTGTACACATGAAGTGAATGGAACCTGTGGTTGATCCAATGTATGTCAAATTATCATCTTGACCTTTGTTTGATCTCTTTCTTGACTTATAGCATTGAACTCTGTAGTATGTTAAAGTCCTGCAACATAACATTAGATCAATGGGTTTTTATATTTCCTGTGAAGGCATTTTTCCGTTAAAATATAAAAGAATTAGGGAAAAAATGGATCACTTTAAATTACCTAGCTACTCTTGAAATAATTGCAGAGATCTCAGAGAAGTTTAGAACATTTGAAGGGCTAAGGTTTAATAAATGATCGTGTTATAGAAACGGCCTCAAGTTAACAAAAAATGGTATGTGTTTACTGTGTATGTGATGAAAATGTGTATCTTACCATTAACTGATTGTCTTAAATTCTACTTGCAAATTTGGTATTTTGGATAAGTAGTTTGTTGAGATTTGGTATGGTTTTATGGAGTAAACTACTATTTTTTTTGTGTGTGGAATGGATTGTTCTAAAGTCACTAGATCAGTGTGACAGGGGTACAAACTGATTAAAAAACAATGTTGATCTTGGCCCACACTTCAAAACATTATTTTCTTATAATTAAGATTCTTTATTTGGTAATTGGAAAATTGATTTGATCATTTGCAGCATTTTCTTTGGACGAAGTAGATGGGAAGACGAAGACTTTGCGTGCATCAGCAAAATATACTGTAGGGGATGATGCATCTGCTCTTGATGTGAGTCTGATTATCTATTTTTATTTTGAATTGAGTATTGGTAATTATGCTTTTCTTTCTTAAAGTTAATATGGTTATAGACTTGCACTTCAAAAACTCAAAGACCATAAGTGTTCCAACCAGGTCTGAAGCTGTTTTGCTCACGAAGCAAGTGCTGATAGCCAATACATTGTATCCATTTTTCACGAGGCAATAAGCGTTGAGCTGAGCTGAGTGCCAATACTTGCTTTTAAAACTCAGCACTGTATAAGTAATCCATGCGTGGTGTATATTTTGATTAAATATGATATGTTGGTTGATGGCTGAAACCGTTAAAGTGACAAACATGACAACTTCTGCTTTCTTTTCCCCACCTGCTTTCCAATCAGTGCTTTAATTAGAAGAATAGATTATGATGGAAGGTTCTAGGCTTGAGTCATAGGAATCTGTAATGCATAGCATAGCTGATTCTTGGAACTAAATTGTATTGTTACAGTTGTGATGGTGAATTAACACTTATGATTGAGGCACTTCAGAAAGCATTTCAAATGAAAAAACATGAAATCCCGGATATATTGAATGGTTCATGGATGCTTGGATATATTTTTCATACTGGTGTTGGATGAGTTTATTGACATGTAGTCCTTGCGTTCATGCCATTTTAAGGTATATATTGTTTGCAAGATGCATAACTGATATCTTTGACTAGTGAAGAGGGGAGAACATTCAAGCACAACTGATGTCTTTGATGAATGAAGAGGGGAGAACATTCCTGACTATCTTTATTGCTCATATCTTTAGATATATTTCCTATTTTTTTCTTACATATTGAACCGAAATTCCTGTTGTCCCAACAACTCTCTTTCCTAGAACATACAGCACGTGTACACACATGGAGTTGAATCAGTTGATATTTAGTTATCTTCAAGAGTGTTGCACTGCTTTGCACTTTTAGTGGATTGCTTTTAGCTATCATCATGCAAGGAGAATTGTATTGATTTGTGAGATATTATCTGAGTTGAACACTTGACTTGCTTTCAAATGTCATGACAACACACCACCACCATGCTACAACAGGTAGGATTTTACAGTTCTATTAAATGGTGTGACACGTGTGCATGCCTATCTTGCATCTGTTATTCATTATATAGTCTGAATCATTCATTGTGATACAAAAGATTATTTTATTCAGTATATTAGAAGAATAACATAATCTTATCAATCTTTTATGCAGAAATTTCGAAGTTTGCTCTACTCTGCTGCAATGACAGGTGGGGTCTTCAAACTGTATTTATACTTTAGTCATGGAGCATTTTGCTTGTATTGTGCTTTACACATTTCACTGCATGAATATTGTGTTTTGTATGTTACCCTTTTTTTCTTTTCTTCCTAGAACGTTGGAGGCTAGTCTTCCATTTAAGGGGTGATTGGGGGAAGTTGCCCCCACCATAGTTATTAAATGCGATAGGTGCATCGAAGCGCTAAAGGTCTCTTCGGGCTTAAGCGTGAGGTGCAAGGCGAGGCGCGGGCTTCATTGAAGTAAGGCCCACATTGTCAACAAAAAAAAATATCAAGAATTATAGAGAGAAGTAATAAATAGTAAAATTCAACAAAACAAAACTATTCAGATTCAAACAAAATGAAAGACTAATTAATTCTAAGGTTATTAAAATCGAGATCCTACATAGGATCGTTTTGGGTTATACCGAATCGGATCGTAGGATCAGATCGTAAAATCGTAAAATCCTATTTAAAACATTAAAAAGTCTTTTTAGAAAATTCATGGAGAGTAAGTTTTAATTATACAAAAAATAAATTAAAACTATCATGAAAAATAAGATGCATTCTATAAATATTCACAAATTGATCTATATTGAAGTAACATACAAGAAAATAAAATTAGAGTGTTGAACAAAACATTTATGATCCTATTATCGATTTTACGATCCTACTCCCGATCCTACTCTTAATCCTATTTCCGATCCTACGATCCCGAACGATCCTAAACAATTCTGCCCAGAATGCGATCCATTATACGATCCGAATCGAAATCGCAAAATTGACTCATAGAATCGTACGATCCTACGATCCGGATCGCGATTTTGACAACCATGATTAATTCAACAAAACACAAATATTCAAATTCAAACAAAATAAAAGATTAATTAAAATCACAAATAACTCAATTTTAGTATGCAATCTTGCTACGCATTAATCATTCTCAACATCACAATGTACAAATTAATTTCCTCTTATGTCTGCTCAGAAGCTGAATCTTTATCTATCAATTGAAGACGACTTGATGTTGAACCCTTTATTGTTAATTAACACTTTAATAAGAATAAAAAGTAATAGATTAAAAAAAGATGGAAAAAATCCCCTCAACTGTACAAAAACAAACTGAAAAAAATATCATCAATTGAAAAAAAAAAACAAAAAAATTTGATAGATAGATGGTAAAAAATGTATTTATTGTTAATTAACAATTTAAAAAGAATAAAATTAATAGATAAAAAAATAGAAAAAAGTTCCTCACTGTGGCTCTGCGATGAAGGGGCTAAGGGCTTTGTGCTTCAATGCTTCAATATTGAAATGAAATGAAAAAAAAAGAAAGAGAAGAAGACGACCGACAACGGGAGACAAAGTCACGCAGAGCTCGAAATCTCAAAGTTGGGCCGAAGTAAAAAGAAAAAAAGAAAGATAAGAAGAAGGCCGGCTTACCTGGTCGCCGGAGAAGAAGACGAAGACTGGTGTGTGCGATTCCGATGGTTTGAATAGGCAAGAGGACAGAGACGAGCCAAAGAGAGGAGAGAGGACCGATGACTGCTTTAATTAGGGTTTTAAATTTCTTTAAACCTTTTGTGTGATTGCGCCTCAAAGGCCGAAGTGTGCGCCTCATTCGCATTGCGCCTTAGGGCTTAATTGAGCGAGTCACACTCTTTGTCAAAGGCGCCTCGCCTTGCTACTGTTGAAGCCCATTGGTTGCACCTGGCGCCTTGGTGCGCCTTTGATAACTATGGCCTCCACTGAATTTGAATGAAGAGACTGTTTAATCCTTAGTTTTCCTTAAACTTAAAATGCTGCAAGTGTACAATTTGCCTGAAGTAATTTTTTCTCACAGTAGCTAATAGGGGTAATGTGGGAAGCAACTTATAATTATACATATTAAATATATTTTTTTCACTCATAGAGACATGCCATTCCACCCATTACATGCGAACACATATATACTTGTACCCATTAAAGTTTCCTTCTCTTTCCCTTTAGCGTACACATTAAAATAGCATCACGATTTCTCTCTCCTCTACACTTTCTCTTTCTTTTTTTATTAGCTAATTGTTTGACTTGCTCCGTTGATTAATGATACCCTCTCTCTTTCTCTCTCCATATTTTATTAGTTATATTTATCAGCAAAAGACTAGACAACTGAAAAAATCAACACGAGGAAAGAAAAATATAGGAAAAAACTTGCAAAAACAAAAGGCAAGCTACATTTTTTTCCCCTTGTTAGACAAAAATTCTAGATCTTCCCATGTTATCACTATTACCATCTCCTTGATCATGTTATTATTATTATTCTTGCTTTATACCTATCCGTGAAGTGCGTTTTTTTCCCCCTATTCTTTTTGACAAGTTGCCTATCTTTGAAGTGTCTTATTTCCTATATGGAAAAATTTTACTACTTGTGTGATTGTTTGAAGAGATTCCATCCTTAATAAAAGGATTATTTTTACAGCATCTTGTTATCATCAACAGTATTGCATGCACTTACACTTTTAGTGGATTACTTTTTAGCTATCAGAGCTAGAGATCTTCTTAGAATGCTTGTTTGGTGGCGGACTGAAAAAATGTGTCAATATTCCTTTGCATTTTTCATGATTCCGGTTAATGAAATGCTGGAGGTGGAATTTTTACTCGAACATTTGCTCGGGCATCACACAGTACCACGCACATGACACACCACATTTGGGACCGTTGCTATGTTGTCATTTGATCGAGTCTATATGGTTAGAATCTCCTGTTAAAGTGTGGTTGTGGTCATGAAATGCATCATTTCTTTGGGGCCACAGCTTGCATTTTTTGAGCGGAATAGCTTTTCTATATTTCTTTGTCTTCATTGTTATTATCAATGCTTTTTTCCTACCAATTATCAATATAACGAAAATTTATCTGTTATGATTTCAGTGCCAGCTAAATTAGTTGAACTTTACTTAGATTTGAGGAGGATGACTGAGGAACATGTTCGAGTGAGTAACTTTGTTCTTTATTTTAGCCCACCACCACTTTTGTTTTCTTTTCTATTTATCATCTTCCTTCATTACAGGGTTTTACTGAACCATCCTCGGATAAGCTCCTCCCAGATTTGCACCCCATGGAGCAGCATGTGTTCACGCTTGTTCTAGACCTAAATGAGACATTAATATACTCTGATTGGAAGGTAAAGCATTAATGTAAACAAGTTGCTTATTTGCTATTGCTTATGGCTGAACACTTAACACGGTTTAAACCAAAGGTCTCATTTCTTTTATTTCGGTCTGTACCAAATTATGAAATTGTTTAGCATGAAGGATTTTGTTCTCAGTTGATTCATTGTAATAATATTTTTCTTCCCTCTCACAATTTTGTTAAAAAAAAAAACATATACAGCGCGATAGAGGCTGGCGAACATTCAAAAGACCTGGAGTTGATGCTTTTTTGGAACATCTGGCTCAATTTTATGAGATTGTAGTGTACTCTGACCAGCTGAATATGGTAATTTCAAATTTTCCCTCCTCACATTGTGTCACCATTTCTTTATTTTAATTGTATTATTAGTGACACTATCTGCCCTCATGGCATGTGCAGTATGTTGATCCCGTTGTTGACAGATTGGATCCAAAACACTGCATACGATATCGGCTGTCTAGGGGTGCAACTAGATATCAAGATGGGAAGCATTATAGAGTAAGCTAATTTTCTTCACACATTGCATGCCAGTGATAAGTGCCATTGCTTCCTTTTTTTCAGTGAGACGAGATTGTTTGGATGGCTGTCTGGGTGTACCTGCACTTATTCCAAATAGAACTTCTGTTCACATATATCTTATTTTGTGGTATTTTTTTTTTCTTAAAAAAAGACAAATAATTACCCCTACACACTCATTCCTCAATCCTCACTGAATTGACCTTGAGATTCTAGCGTTTGGTAGATTATAAGCAGGCTTATGGACTGCTGTTTACCATTCCTTTTAGTATAAAGAGAGAGAGAATTCTTAAATAGACTTGGCTGTGCTATGCCATTGAATTCCGTTTCTTTTATGCCATATTATTTTGAATTTTGAAAGCAATCTGCCGAGTTTCATTTTCATCATCCTGGTTTCTTAATCCTCATCATGAAACATATCCTTCTTGGTAACCTTAGTAGAGTGGACTTCTTTACGCTATTATGTGAGAGACACCTAGATCTGAATCCAATGTTTCTTTGACATGTCTATGAATATAAAATAGATGTAATGATTTTGGTCACTTAGCTGGTACTCCTTGGGCACTTGGCATACCCTTTGATTGAGCAGTGTGATGTTCCTCTAATTAGGGAAAATAGAAGGAGTTGACACAATAAAATAGACTTGTTTGTTTTATTTTGCTTCTGAACTCTTTCAGTTCTGTTCTTGGGTTATTTATCCTTATTATGATAACACATGCATCTGTGCTATGTGCCTGCATGTCCTTGCCACGAAACATATTTCTAGGTTTATCCTTGTTGGCTACTGACCCTTTGAGACAGACCTAGATTTGTGCTTGGTGCTTCTTCGATATGCCCCTAGTTTATATTTATAATAAATTTCATGTTTTTAAACAGTAGGCTGAAACTTCTGGGGCAGTTGGCATACAGTTCAAATGTGTGGTTCTGGTGTTCTCTGAATTAAGATACATGAATAGTTTTTTTTTTCTTTTGTGAAAGGAAAATGACAACATAGAAAATGCAAGTTTATGAAACCTTCTACTAAGGATAAATGGAATACCCTAGTGTATTCATGCAAAGAAGACAATTTGAAGAAAAGGGTATAGAATGCATAATGTGATTATTTTTTATATCTGCGTATTTTAATATTTCACAATATGCGATCATCGATACATGTATGCTTATCAAATAACTATTAATAATTTACATCTACAAAAATATGAATTAAACTGCAATGTCATGTTGGTCCTTGCTATGTCTGTGTCAGATTTAATTTTGTCACGCTGTGCCATGCCATGGCATTTCTTGTGTGTGCATTAATAGATTCTTTCCGAGTCCTCCTTTCCGTGAAGGATACATGTGAATGATATGTGTGTTATATGTACTAGATATTTTAATGCCTGAATTGTTTTAAGGCATGTATCAACATCACATTTCCATTTCTATGTATCATCCGTGCTATGGCTGTTACTCTGTCATGTGTGACCTGTCCATTTATATTTTGCTCATGCATGCTATACAACCACATGCTATTCTTCATGAACCTAGTACAAGTGAATCTTTAAGATTTTGTTTTCTTGGGAGTGTTTAGCGATTATATGTTTATTGGTGTTGGTGGATAAAACATATCAATGGTATTCTCTAGCTTTAGAAACTATGGAGGCAGATTTAGTCATGGTATCACAGCAAGTGTACTATTCAATATATAAGAAGGTTCTTAATGAACTTCTGTTGTGTCTATTCAAGTCGGCGCAAGTATTCTCAGGATGGATGCTTCCTAGGCAGTAGGTACCCATTATAGCAAAGTCGAGAATCTTATTAAATTTGTAGTTATTCCTGGCAGGATCTCTCGAAGCTGAACCGAGATCCCGCTAAGATTCTTTACGTGAGTGCTCATGCACTAGATAGTAACCTTCAGCCAGAAAACAGTGTACCTATTAAGCCGTGGAAGCTTGAAACAGATGATACGGCACTTTTGGATCTTATTCCATTTCTCGAATGTAAGTGCGCTGCTATTACCAGATTTTGCCATGTTCAATACACTAATTAAGCTTAACGTGCAATGTTAGTACTTACGGTCTTCTTGGTTTGAGGCAGATGTTGCTCGACATAGGCCTGCTGACATTCGACCTGTGCTAGCTTCATATCAGGGACATGATATTGCGAAAGAGTTCATTGAGCGCTCTAAAGACTATCAGAGGTAAAGTTTCTCTGAAAATCATATTTTGCTTACCATTAGAAGCGATATAGTCAACAAATTGCTACCGTTGTAGTTGTTGAATTTATCTCTTGATTTTTTTCCCATTTATTTTCATTTGGAAGCTACTGGGCAAACAACGAACCTTGTGATTTTTTGCCTAGTTGGGACCGTGTGATTATCATATCTTCCTAGTATGCTCGTCTGATATTTTGTAGTTTCTGCTTAACTTATTTTATGTTGACTCTTAGGCCCTCTTTTGGTTAAAAACGCCAAAAAGTTAAGATTGCCCGTTTAGCAAAAAAGCAAAAAAGTCAAAAAGTAAAATCAAAACACAAACTCTTAAAATATTCAATTCAAACTCCTACTTGTTTTAAAATACAATAATATTTTTTATTCATAACTTATTTACTACCACCATCAATTACATATAATTGTTAATATGAAATATATAGAATGGTAAAATTATTGACTTTAAACAAAAAACAAAAACAATCTAGTTTTTTTAGCCAAACAATCAACTCTAAAAAAAACTAGCTTAAAAGTCAAGTTACCAAACAACATACTTTGAACCAAATTTAGCTTTTTGGCTAAAAAAGAAAAAAAAACAAAAAAATTAGCTTTTAAGCTAGTTGCTAATTGGGCCCTTAATTTCCATCGAAACAAATGGACCGTTTGTTTTCTTTTCTTTCTTTTTTTGTTTTTTGTTTTTTTTACAAATTCACATAATCACAATGCTATGTAAGCTGATGTTTTCATGATTATATCTGGTAATTTGTGCAAACGATGCAGGCGAATGCAAGAACAGAAACAGCACGGTCGTTTCTGGCGGCGCTAAGGTCAAAGTTCCGGTGGAGCCGGACGGCCACAATTATTCGAATTTGGGTCTTCCTGGGTGGAAGTAACAGAAAATATTGACGGACCATAAATCCATAGCCATTTTTCAGTGTAGGTCATTTTCAGGTTGAGTGAAGGAGCTATTAATCTAGAGGAATCTGTCTCTCGAGATAAGATACCAGGAAGAGCATATTTTTTTTGTTTGTTTTCTTTACATGATAGCTTCCTATTTAGTTCCTTGATCCTGTTTCATTCCCTCTTCTTAGCTTTTGGCATTTGGACTAGTAAGTGGGCACTTGGTGTTTTGCAAATTTATTGGTTTTCACCCTCAAAGTTTTGTACAAGTGATGGTGAATTTTTTATTTTTCTTTTGGTGGGGTTAAGGTTTGGAAAATAAGAATAAAATTATGTTCCCAAAAAATAATTAAAATGAAACCGTGTTTTGTTTAATTATCAATGAAAAATAAGTATGCATGAATAATTTTTTATTTTTTTAATTTTCTTTCTTCCGCTTAAAATCTAGGATTGGTTTTCTTGAATCCTTCTAGCATTATTGAGCCAGTCTGGATTATTAGGTCTTTATGAATAATTATTTAGTAGTTTTAAACCATCTTTAGTGTTGTAGTAGAGAAATACTCTCCGAGTGGGGTGGTTATTTATTTGGTAAGTGAGATAAGGGTAGTTTACTAGGCTTATATGGTCATGAAATATAGAATTATTAGGCACTCCTAGAGTATTGTGTGCCATTGTTAGGGATGAAATTGGTTCGGTTCGGTTCGGTTGGTTTTCATAACAATCTTCCACCGAACCAAATCAAAATTTATTATGTTCTTGCTAAGTGAACCGATCGAGGAAAATTAAGTAATAGAGGCCACTGACCGAAATTGACAATTACCGATTTGATCGGTTTTTGTTGGGGTTTGGGTTTTTAGAATGTACCAATTTGGATGGTTCAGTGGAGGCTTCCAAACCAATTAATCCATCATGATTTAATTATTAGTGCCGTGGTGAGTGAGTATTGGTTTCGAAGTGAAAGAATTGTGAAGAGACTGACGAAGCTCGGAATTAGTAAATTGAGAGAGAATCAGAGAGTGACAGAACTTTAAATTGGCAAATCCTCACTCAGACACTCTGTTACTCCTCAAATAGTCAAGAGAATTAAGTGATAGAGCCACAGCCCTACAGAGGAGATCGGATTAACCGATTAAGAGGCGCCGACGCTGATGAGGGGAAATGATAGAGAGATAACAGAATAGTGAGATTTTGATAGAGAATAGAGGCTTCGAAAGTGAATGAGTGAGGATTGAGGAGAAATTGAGGCGTCACCGTGAAGTGAGAACTGACAAGTGAGAAATGGTTTTAGCCTTTTGCAGTTTGGGGCGAAAATTTCATATTCAAACTCAATGCCCTAAAATCAATAGTGGAATGTAATGCATGTTGTAGTATATGGCTGAGATAAACGATTCGGTTCGGTGGGTTTTAGTTTGTCAAGCAAGGGACCCAATGCCGAACCGAACAAAGAAATTCTCCAACCTTAGGAACCGATGCTCCCACGAGTTTCTTCAAAATTGACCGTTATTCAATTTTTTACAATTGTCCCGTCGGTCGGTCCCATTTTTTATTACTTATGTGGTACTTTACATAAATAAAAATATACCAAGTATAATAATTTTGTTATTTTTGTTTTTGATTTACCTAAGAAGAATAGGTTAATATTATTTTATGCAGAGTGTTTTTTATTACATAATTAAGTAAGAGAACTACAGAGATAATGTAGCACGGTGTTGTAGGATTATCAAATAAATAAATTATAAATGTGAAATATTATTATATTTTAAAATGCGATAAAAATTTGAATGGAGTATTTTAAAAGTTAATACTTTAATTTAATTTTTTGAATTTTTATCTTTTTAACTTATTTGCCAAATGAACTATGTTGACTTCTTGACGTTTTTAAAGCAAAAAAATAAGAGTGGTTAATCAAGGTGTACGTGCGCAATAATTATTTTTTATTTATCCAATAAAAATAAATTATTATTGTCTCATTCAAAATATTTTTTTAATTATAAAATTAAATAAAAATATTACATAATTAAATAGACCACCACCTAAACTACCAAATAGTTACTCCGTTAACATATCTCGTCGTGAAGTTAAAACTAAGCCTAAGTGGTCCTACAAGAAAATTGAGGTTCTTTCCAACTTTGCTCTTATCCACACATCATCCGCCAACTAATGAGATTAATAGATCTTCAGTTCCCAAGGTAATTTATTAGGTATTTTTAGAATATTATATAGATAATATTATGTGATATTTTTAATAAATAAATTATCGTAATTTATAAAATACTAAATATATTTTGCCTCTTAACTATTCAATAAAAATAAATTATTATATTTTTATCATAAAATTTACCGCAACTATATTAATTAGGATTACTACGTAAACTTACAACATGATTCTCTAAGGGTACCAAATAATTAATGTGTTCCCAAAGTTTTAAGTTATTTTGCTTTAATGCATGGTAATTTATTGGAAATCTCGAAATTTTTATATTTTGTTTTTCTTCAAATGCACTGTAAGTTACTGAATTATTGGAAATTCTGAGGCACAAAAACTTTAAGACATAATCAATCCAATAGAATTCATTGGAATGATAAATCTTAAAAATTTTGAGAGAGAATCACAGCCCATGGCCTCATGTTTGGGATGTTTAAAATGTTTCACTTTTAAAAGATTTAGTTTAATTTAGTTTATTTTTTAAAGAGAAAGAAAAAGTTAAATTATTTAGAATAATTTTTTAGTTTTTTTTTATTTTTTGTTAAAATATTTAATATGTTCTTATTTTATTTTTTTAAGTTGCAGTATTTAAAATAATAACATGATTTTTTATTTATTTTTTAGAGTACAATTCAGTTTTTAGTTAAATATATTATAATCATTTCATTTCATAAAAAATTGCTTGAGATGTGTTTTTCTTGGAAAAAAAGATTAAAAAAAAGTTGAGACATTTTAAAAATGCCAAACAATCCAATTTAAAGCTCACGTATTTTAAAAAAAAAAAAAAAACTTTTTAGAGATAGTCAAATAGGGGCTCAATCGGTAGCAATCGTTAGTCTTCTGGAGCCTCTCCATTACAAAAGTCTTCGCGTGCATATAGTCTTGGCTTATTTCATAAAATCTTTTTACATTTTTGAATTTTTTTAGCAATAATTTAAATAAATATATTTCTTAAACTTCTCTCTATGAGAAATCGGAAAAGAATATTTTAATTAAAAAATATAAAAAGTTCAAAAAAATGAAAAAAGCTAACTTAACAAGTCTTTTTTGGCTTTTTTTTTTAACTTTAATGATTTCTTTTTTCATTTTTAACCCAATCGGTTATATTTTTAAAATTTTCTTTCGTAAACTAACAAATAAGAAATCTAAATAAAAAATCCAAAAAGCAAAAAAAAAAAAAAAATAGATACCTTTTAAGCTATTGATTTTGTCTCTTTAACAATCTTTGTAAATGATTCAAAAAAGTATAAATTATTAATAAAATAAGACTCAAGTTACTTAAGCTTAAAATTCGAGTGAATGGCTCGAGTAAACGGTGCAAGCACACGGTTCGGAGGTTACCACAAGGTGTTCAGTTTAACCTATGTGACATCCCAGCTTACAAGAACTTGGGTCTCGGCTGTTGTAAATGAGTTTGGAAGACTATGGTCACCAATTTTACACCAACTACTCGAGCGGATGACTCGAGCGAAAGACTTGTGCATGGCTCGGGTAAGCGGCTCAAATAAATGGTATGACTAGTGACGACAAGCACATGATCCGAGGAGACCAATTGCCCAAATGACAAGTCAGAGTAATTTAATAACTGAGCTAGTCGATGATTAAGTTTCTCGATAGTCGAGTTACTTGAAGAACCCGAGTGGATCGAAGGGACATTCGTTGGGTTCGGGATACTCGAACAAGGGAAGGTCGAGTAACTCAGACTAGAGTCACTCGACTCTAAGTCACTCGAGTAAGGCCATATCTTTCTCATTAATGAGACACGTGTGTAATGTAGTATTCAGAATAATCGAGCAACAAAAGGTGACCTAGTCGAGCCGTGCTGAGCCGAGCCACTGAGGTCGCTACTAACAGCTCAGATACCTGGTATAACTTTACTGGTTAAACTAAACAACGTTCCATAGCACCGACTATGGAATGTAGCCCCGATTACAGACGAAGACAATCCACAACACAGACTGTGAAGCATAGCACAGACTATGACAGTAGCTCTGACTACTTGCCATGGCACAGACCATGAAGACAGCATAGACTGTATTATTACCACGACATGGGTCGTGAAGACAACACAAACTGTAACGTAGGTCTGACTACTTAATCATGATGACATAACATTGACTATGTGGCTCAGCACATATTGAACAACCAAGATATAACATGGACTATATGATTATAGATTCCTCTAAGAATCAAAAGATTGTCGTAGAAACAATGAAGACAATGGCAGTACAATCCTGCGCGGGGCGTTGGGAGACATGTGGTTTGGTGGCTAAGGAAAGGAATTTGTTGAGCTACGAGGCCTACCCACTCGAGTCACTCGACCCGAGTGGGTCGGGTAACCACGTGACACTCGTCGGTCGACCTAGTTGAGTTGGAATAGAACACTTGGTCGATTATCGGGATAGAATCTCTTGATTCCCCGAAGATCACCTTTCATGATCCGATTAGATC
>JAOTRH010000023.1:2132648-2187138 GCA_034768845.1 Heliamphora exappendiculata
AAACCGAATTAAGGAACTCCGATCTTTAATCTTGATCTCGATCGATTTGTGTTTTGATCTTGATCTTGATTCTTGATCTTCACTCCTTGATTCACTAACAATTGCACCGAACCCGAATATCACCGAGTAATTAGATAGAAGAGATAGATAGAGGAGAGAAAAGAGTAGAGAGTACAGAGCGTATAGAAGTGTTTGGATGAAAAATATGACAAATATGGGGCCCTATTTATAGGAAAAATTTGTAAATTTTTAAAATAAAAAAAAAAAACCAAACTAGCCGTTGGCCGAGCCCAGCGGTTAAAAAATTTAGGCCATTGATTTTGAATCAAAATTGATCCGGGCCGTCGATTCAAAAAAATGACCGTTGGGGGCCGGGCCGGGCCTAAAGGCTAGCTCATGCTCGTGCCTGTGGACAGGCTTTTGGGCGGGCTTAGGCCTTGACCGGGCTGGGCCGGGCCCGCACAGTAACGAGCCTTAGGCGGGCCTCAGGCCATTTTTACACCCCTACTTAAAAGTATCACAAAACTCCACAATAATAGCAGTAGAAGGCTCCAAGTTATGCTACAACCATCCTATAACAATGGAATTGGTATCGACAGTCTTCCAATTAGAAAGAGAGTTCTCCTTTTTGTATAGAGGATGATCTATTATGTATTTCAATCTATGTTTAACGTTGAGGAGAATTTTACAGGCATGTGCCCGGCGTAGATAATTGAGACCATTCAGCTGCTTTGATGTAACACACCGACGAAAGTGATGATGCTTAACATCTATAAAGGTTTTGCCTTAGCCATAGCACATCAGTCCAACAAAAAATTCCTAACAAGAACTATAATTAGAAAACTACCAAACCCAATCCAAAATATGCTCAAGATTTGCCAAACAAGGACAAAATCAAGGCAAATAAAATAAGAAATAGAGCAAAATTACCCAAAACAAAAGAAGGTGAGCCCTTTCTTCGAACCAAAGGGAGCCAATTCATTTTTTCACTAAACATAATTCAAAACGTAAAAGATATCAAATCAACCGCATATCTAAAACCTCTACTATGATTTTCAGCACCTATAGAAGTTATTCCAACTAACAAAAACAATGGATAATGGCTTGAAACTCATAAAAAAGTTAGGGTTCCAAAATCCAAAAACCATTTGAAAACAAAAAAGCAATATCAACCCCATGTAATCACTGACATTGTTATCCGTAATATGCTGATATCACACCGACATCGTGCAAGAATGATGATGTCACCACGTTGTCATTCCCTCGCAACAATTTCTAGATTATTTCAACGTGTTCTAAGTTTGGATTATATTGCTCTGATGCCAACTTGAGTTGCAAAATATGGATTTAGGATTCGAAAAAAGAAGGAAAAGGGAAGAGAGAGAGAAAGAGAGAGAGAGAGAAGGAAGGATTATGAAAAGTTGAGGAGCTATTAATCAATCCTTTCATTCCACACACACACACACAAACACACATACACACGTATATAATGTTATTATTCTAAAGACAACTACAAGATATCCTGGTAACCCATCCTTAGGATACAAAGTGCACCCTTCAAATTTTATGAAAGGTTGAAAAACAAAAGGTCTTATAAAATGAATGTGAAAAAGGAAAGGCACGTGCATACGCTTTGGCTTCCACAACCAAGAGGTTTTTGGTCCAATAGTATCACTATCACACTCTTAAATGGGAGTTGAGAGGTCCAAAGCTTGCCAAGACCAAGGTGTGGCTGCGTGTGTGTTTAGCAATTGGGAAAAAAAATGTTTTTGCTCCCACTGATCCAAAACAAGTCCCAATACTAGGAAGAACAGGAACCATAACAACGTAAAAAGCAAGAAAACAGACAATACACTGAATAATAAGAATAATTTATCATTTTATACAATTGGTGGTGCTAGCATTGAGGAATGATTCCCTTAGACAAACCTAAAAATAAAGAAGAGCTTTAGCTGTTGGATTGCAGACATTTCTTAGAGTATTCAGCTGAGTTTGATCGTTATTAAAATGGCCCAATAACTCATGATGGCTGCTATGACTTGAATCTCATTCCTATTTCTTTTAATATATTTAAAATTTCCGCACTCCACCTAATAACATTCCTGTTCAATTTGAATTCCCTATCACATCCTAGCATTGGAAATCTGTATATATGCAATTATTGTCCATGCAAATCGAAAGTGCTACCCTGATGAATTACCCAATTCCAAACCCAAAAATTATTCAGGGGTGGAGGAGAATGCATGTGAGAATTGCATAAAGGCTGACCTGATTGGCATTGGTGACATTTCAAGGAATGATAGTCCATAGCAGGCAACTTGTGTTTTTCCTTCTTACCTTATGGCTGGATATGGAGTTCAGACGTCAAAAATATCATCACGAAGGGTGATTATTCCACTACGGCTATAGAAGCCCAATACCCTTCTTAAGCAGTAAGGCATTACAACCTTCCATGTTGAACCCTAGACATTACAGGATACGTTCTCTACTCATATAGTTTAATAGAGTGACAATCAAGAAGTGGATTTCTTGTTAGTGAGGTGTTTAAGGAACATCTATAGCTTGGTTTTTTCCCTTTCTTTTAGGCTATTTCCACTCTGTTGTTCTCTTAAGAGAGAATCCTTGTCATCCTCTTTTGTATTGTGTCATCCAGCCTATCGTACGTGTTTTAACTTTCTCTTTGGTATCCTCATTTTCTTCCTTCTTTTTTTCTTCTCTTGGGGGCAGAGAGTGAGAGTAAAATTCTTAAGCTTCCTACACAAGACCCAATCTTTTCCATATGTAATAACTTTTTGCTAATGACAAAAGATCTATCTCACCCTTTGGGATGGTACTCAAACTATATAGGAGATCCAAAGAAAAATTCAAGAAAAAGGGAAACAAAATGAAGCAGCAGCAAACGTAAACTGACAGCCAAGGTATAACAAAAATGATGACAGTAATGGCTAATAACAACCAGGAACTTATTTAGCAGCCATATATTAAGTTTGAAACTAAAATTTAAGCATGAAAAGCATATAGGCATGTGGTTTAAGTGAGAATTACGAACATCGGAACATGGTATACAAGGATGTTCTGATAATGACGTAACAGTCATAAAGCACAGAGAGCAACTGACATACTCGTTCAAGATTGCGAAGATGTTATCACGAGCTTGGCAGAAAAGATTGGTGTTCTCATCTATCTGAAAGAAAAGAAACAATAAAACATATTACCAATCTGCTAGGTAGTGTTTGATACTGCAATGAGATTGATGCTGCAATGAGATGATTCACAGACTAACAGTTAAAACCATGTGCGGCAAAATCACATTTACACCTACTGGGCCCAGCCACCCACATTAAATTCTTTCATGCCATAGGTAGCTCCCATGTAACCTAGATGTCAAGGGATCGAAACACGGAAACATCCTTTCAACATACTAGGATAAGGATGCATACATCTAACCCTTCCCACAGCCCCCAGTGTCAGAAGCCTATGCAAGCTGCCATTGGTAGCACAGTTGAATGGAGATTTCACAATTTGATGTCTAGATTTTCTGCAGAACGTGTAAACAATAAAAAGAGTACATCTATTTCCATTTAGTGCACATTTAATTCTCACCAGACGAAACATCAGCTGCACAAAAAGATGCCAATACCTAGGATATGTAAATTCTAGACTATCCCATTATCACCAATAATGGATGTTTATGGAAATTGAATCTACACCGGGCTATCAATATCACTAGAAAATTCCATTTTACAATGTACAACAAAGATATTAATGTACTCACCTACAAAAATAATGACAGATTGAAACCCATAGAGATGTTCATTGTAAACAAATATCAAAACCTCACCATCATTTATGTTCAATCATAGCTAAAACACACTAAACTAATGCGGTATCCAGCTAAATGCAATAGCAGTACATTAGATGAAAATCTCCAAGTGCATAGTCACCATCATTTCTGTCCAATTATTGTAAAGCACACTAAACTAATGCGGTATCCAGCAAAATGCAATACCAATACATTAGATTACAAGTCCCAAGCACATAGACATAAATATCTCTATAATTTGTATAAAGCATTAAACACCCTGTCATATAAATAATAGAAAATGAAAGATTTAAACAAAAATAAAATTTTCAAAGAACAACTTATATGTGCAACTCAAACCATGAAACAAAAAGTTATTGAAGAAGATTATGTTGACTAGTGTTCTCCATGAACAAACCGTTTACCTTAAAAGCTGCAAAATTTGCAGAAATTCGATCCAAGGCCTGAGCATTTTGCTCAAGAAGCTGTCCTGTTACACCGCCAATGGCTGCAATGATGATGCAATGTGCTTAGGCAAAATGGAAAAATCTGGCACATATCACTAATACTTCCAACATCAACAAATAGATTAACTTACCAGGAGAAAATACAAATTTTTATGAGACTTTGTTTTCTTTTTTTTTTTGCTTTTTCTCAAATGTGAAGTTATGTTAGGATGATTTGATGCTTGGGTGTTTTAGGATGATTTGATCAAAGAACATCTTTAGTGCCGGACGACTACAGCAGTAATGTCCATGCTCTGCAGAAACTGCTACCATGTAGAGCTTTTTGCCTTTTTAAATGTGCTTTATTGAGTTAATATGTTCAGTTGAGATTAGATCTTTTCAGTGGCTAAGATTTAAAATATATAGGATTTCTCACAAAGAAAAGGCGTTGTAAAATAGTTGCAATCAGTTTTTCCTTTTCTGGATGCTGGTGAACTATTTTCCACAGAACAGTCTCACCCTCTTTTCAGCACACATTATATAAAAGGCCATCCCTATGGCTTATTGCCAATTTTGTTCATAATCTCGTTTCAAATTTCTGACATTGTTTCACCAACGAGATTAGGTCCCTTAATTTGGAAGCTGTTCTGCATCATGATCCTCAAGAATTGAGTTGGGTCAATCCCTGATCGAAATCAGTCCTTTTAGAATAGAAAACGATTATTCCAAATTTATAGTTTTTAGGTCAAAGAGTCATTATTGAGTCAGTCAAAGAGCCTAAGGATTTTTGAGTCACTAAAGTAATCAAATTTCACCCGTAAGAGTTCCGATTATAGGAGGATTACAGCAAGGATCCGCTTTGAGTCCTTATGTCTTTGCTTTAGTTATGGATGAACAGACTAAACATATTCAGAATGATATTCCATGGTGTATGTTGTTTGTAAATGATAGTGTCTTAGTGGATGCAACTAAGAGTAGAAGTAATGCTAAGGCCCCGATTGGCAACTAGCTTAAAATGTATCTTTTTTGTTCTTTTTTTTGTGTTTTTAGCCAAAAAAAAACTAAATTTGGTTCAAAGTAAGTTATTTGGTAAATTAACTTTTAAGTTAGTTTTTTTTAAGTTGGTTGTTCGGGTAAAAAGTTAGCTTTTTTACTTTTTGTTCAAATTGAATAGTTTTTCCCTTTCATATAGTTGAAAATAACAATTATATGTAGTTGGTAGTAGTAGTAAATAAGTTATAAATGAGTGATATTATCTTTAAAAAATGGTGAGAGTTTGAACAGAATATTCTAAGAATTGCCATTTTGATTTACTTTTTGGCATATTAGTTTTTCTACTTTTTTGCCAAATGGGCCCTATTGGCTTTTTTGTGTTTTTAGTCAAAAAGCTTGGGTAGCCAATCAAAGTCTAAATGTGAAGAGAAGCTTTAGAGTCAAAAGAATTTCGCGTAAATAGGAACAAAACTGAATATATGGGATATAATTTCAGTAATATAGGAGTATTAATAGTGAATAAATAAATATTCAAAACCTAGTGATACTTAAGGATGAATATTTTTGTTATTTAGGTTCAATTATTAAAAAATATGGAGAGATTGCAAATGATGTAACTCATAGAATCAAAATTGGTTGGTTCAAGTGGAGGGGTATTTTTGGTGTTCTATGTGATCAACGAATATCTATAAGACTAAAATAAAATTTTTATAAGACAACTATTAGATTAACTTAAATGAGACAAAATGCAAGGTTACTAAAAAAGATCACATAAATAACATAAGTGTTATTAAAATGAGAATATTAAGGTGGATATGTGGTAAAACTATAAAAGATAAAATTAAAAATGAAAAAATTCGTGGAATAATAGGAGTAGCACCAATTGAAGACAAGTTAAGGAAAAATAGATTAAGATGGTTTAAACACGTGTAATGTAGACTAGTTGATGCAGTAGTAAAGAAAAGTATCCAGATCATGAGTAATAGAAACACTAGAGGGGAGGTAAATTTAAATTCACATGGGATACCGTATTAAGAAAAGATATGAATTTATTGAAACTAAATAAAGATATGGCTCTTAACATAGTAGAATAGTATAAAAGGATTCACGTAGCCGACTCCAATTAACTGGGGCAAATGCTTAGTTTGGTTTAGTTTGGTTTGATTTGGTTTGAAGTAATCAAATTTCAGCAGTTCCCAAGAAGGTAAATATTTAAACCTACTGGAAATAATACATATTAAGAAATTAGGATTTCTTAATTTATGATGTTATCTTTTACTCATTTCTTTCCCTTATGGTAGATTCTTCATTCTTTGTATAAATCTACTCCATTAACATAAACAAATGGCTATTCTTCATTGTAGGCAAGTTAAATTCACATAATTTTTTTATTCTTTTTGGTATCATAACCAAATCCTCCATCAACAAAAAAAAGTTCACGCAAACCCTAACCGTTGCCAGCAGTGACCAGCCCCTTGAATTAGTTCAGTTCCTTGCCGTCGTTGACCAACACCTGGCCGTCTCTGGTCCACGCCAACCATAGCCAAGCCCCTTTCCCTTTCCTTGTTTGCAACATCTCTAGTTTGCGCAAACCCTAATCGCACAAACCCGAGAGGCCATCGCCTCCCTTCACATGCCTCCCTAGTTTGTGCAAACCTTAGTCACACTATCATTGATTTGTGCAGTCTCTAGTTCAGGCAACCCTAGCCGACATCACCAATCCTTGCCTCCCTTTGCATGTCTCGTTGGCTCGCACCTCCCTAGTTTGCAATCTTCCTAGCCTCCTTGGTGATCTTAGATCGGTTTCTCTTGGTTTGCTGATCTCTTTGGACTCTCTTTGATTTAATCATGTGGTAGATCCTTTCTTTTTGTTCGTTATATTTGCTTTGGAATGCCGGTCTCTTGTTCGGTAGCAGTATTTTTGGGTTTGCTGATTCTCTGGCTAGTTTTGTTCATTACTGCTTAAATATGACTTAATCAAGTAACAAGAGTGTCCCTTCGCCATCTCAATTGGATTTTTTTCTTTCTCAACATGCACCTGCCCCAT
The DNA here is from genome assembly GCA_034768845.1 of Heliamphora exappendiculata. Lineage (NCBI taxonomy): Eukaryota > Viridiplantae > Streptophyta > Magnoliopsida > Ericales > Sarraceniaceae > Heliamphora > Heliamphora exappendiculata. The sequence goes on from JAOTRH010000023.1 coordinate 2,139,937, forward strand.
ATTACTAGTCTATTGTTGAATGGAAAAAATTTTGCTACTTGGAGCCTATCTCTCCTCCTCTATCTTGGGGGCAAAGGCAAGTCTAGTTAACTTTCGGCAACTAAGCAATCACCACTAGAGAATAAGCGTAAGCATGTTCAGTGAGATATTGAAAATTGCACCATCTTAGGGTGGATTTTCAATTCTATAAAGGAACATATCCACAACATATTCATGTACATTGATACAGTTCCAGGTTTATGGTTTACTTTGGTGCAGATGTATGCACATGCTCGCAATGATACCCGTATTTTTGAGTTATATCAAGATATTCCTCATACCTCCCAAAAGGCCTTAGGATTCTCGATGGTTGAATTTTTTGGGTACTTACAGTCTCGATGGGAAGAGTTTGCCCAATATTAGCCATTAAATGATTCTCTGGCTGAGGCAGCTTCTATAATGATTAAACGCCTCGTTTGTCAGCACACATATCAATTCTTGTTGGGTTTGAACCCTGAATTTGAATTTATCCGCATTCAAATTTTGAACACCTCACCTATGCCTTCCTTATATGAAGTCTTCGCTGCCATTGATGGTGAGAAGCGTCGACATTGGTTCTTCCAATCCACTCCCCCCCCTCTACACCTCCGGTTATGATTAATCAGATGGCCCTTACTGCTAGTTTCAGATCTCACATCTCGACTAGAAAAATTGTTTGTTATCATTGTAACGAAGTGGGACACACTAATGTCATTGCTTCAAACTTCACCTCGAATTAAAGCAACGCTTTGCTCGAAACCGATTCTCTAGTTCTAAGTCCTCTCACACTGCTATCATTGTTGAGCATGTTACAAGTCCTAAGCCTTCTGCCCTGCCTGATTTTAGCCGTCTCCAAACTCAAATTGGTAAGCTTCAGGAGTAGCATGGCTCCCTCATTACTCGAGCTTAGAACACATCTCTTCAACTCCCACCGTAACTTTGGCCTCAGGTATTTCCACTGCTTTACATGTTCGATCTGAAAAACTTAATTGGGTTCTAGATTCTAGAACCAATGATCATATGATGGTGACTTGTCTTTATCTTTGCCCCTGTCATTTCTGCTTGTCACACTGTTTACCTTGTTGATGACTCCACCTCGTGTATTCGTCAAAGGGAGTCGGGTCTCTCTCTTCTAAATTCTAACTTTACCCTTGACTTTGTTCTTCATGTTCCTAATTTTATATTTAATCTCTTATCTGTTAGTCGTCTTGTTAAAAATCTCCATTATGCTATCATTTTCTTACCGACCCATTGTTTGCTTCAGAACCTGAGTTCGAAGAAGATTTTTGTCATTTTCTTACTATTTTCATTTTAATATATGAAAGCTCTTTCATGTGTTGAGCCTTTAGGGGGGGGAAAAAAGGATTACTAAACCTTATATTACATTTAGTTTACCTTATTTTTTTAAGTTCATAGTACTACTTTGGAGAGCCACCTCTCTCGAGTCTTCAAGCATTTGTTTTGTTGGAGTCTTTATCATACGTTTTCTCTCTTCTAACTTTAAATATTTGACATGGCCGTTTAGGGCATGCAAATTTTCAATATTTGTGTTTGTTATTTCCATTCTTTCAAAAAATATGTAAAGACCATAAATTTCACTGTACGGTGTGTGAACTGTGAACTTTTCAAACGTACTCGCACCAACTATGTTCCTCGCATACATCATATGTCTGGTGTTTTTTATCTCATTCATTCAGATGTATGGGGGGACCCTCCCCAGTTGCTGCATTGTCTAGCCATCGTTATTATATTGCTTTTATTGATGATCATTCTTGTTGCACATGGATATATTTATTAAAACGAAAATCTAATGTGTTATCCATATTTGTTCAGTTTCTTCAAATGGTCAAAACCCATTTTAACATTGTTCGCCAAATACGATCTGATAATGATGGCGAATACATTTATGATGCATTTCGTTCCCACCTTAGTCAGCAGAGTATCCTCCAACAACTTACCTGTCCACACACTCTCGAACAGAACGGTGCCGCGAAACATAAGAATTGTCATATTATGCCTTTCATATGTTGCCTCCTTTGTGGCATGCATGTATCTAAATTTTATTGGCATATGATTGTCCTTATTGCAGTTTGCCTCATTAATCACACTCTGAGTCGAATCCTACATGGTTCGGCTCCTCTATAGGTTCTTCAGTTCGATCGTACTATATTTCCTTTTCTAGCTCTGGTGTTTTGTTATACTTGTTTCGTTCAGAATCGTTACCCAACTTGTACTAAATTAGATAATAAATATGTTAGATGCATCTTTTTGGGTTATTCTGTTATGTCCATAGGTTATCGTTGCTATGATCCCGTGTCTCACCACATATTTCACTCTCTTGATGTCACTTTTTGTAAAGATATTCCACCTTTGTTGCTGTTGCGAAGTTGACTACTGTTCATCTTCTTGTATCCTTGGCATCTTCTCATTGTTGACCTTTTTGCCAATAGGATGTCAAGAACACCTTCCTTTATCGCAATTTACTTGAAACCGCCTATATGGATCCTCTGTCAGGTTTTTGGGCCAAGGAGAAGCATTCTAGAAAGGTATGCCGCCTCTATAAGTCTCTCTATAGATTAAAACAGTTACCGAGGGCATGGTTTAGTCGGTTTAGTAATGTTATCTTATCTAATGTCACTTTGACCACACCTATTTTACTCGTTGATGCTCTGATGGTCATCATATCATCTTATTTGTATATATAGATGACATTATTCTTACAGGAGATGATACATTGGGTATTGCTTAGGTAAAAAATGATCTCGGCAAAGCTTTTGATATTAAATATTTGGGCTCTCTCAAGTACTTTCTCTGTGTTGAGGTTGGCCATTCTCATCGTGGGATATCTCTTCTCAGAAAAAGTACACTCTTGATCTTCTTCAGGACATCGGCATGTTAGGGTGTAGGCCGGTATCTACTCCAATGAATCCGAATCTTAAGTTGTCAGCTGAATCTAACGAGTTACTTCCTAATCCAACTATGTATCCACGTTTGGTTGGGCGGCTAATTTACTTGATTAATACTAGACCAAACCTGACTTTTGCAGTGAGTGTAGTCAGTAAGTTTATGTGTGCTCCTTGTAAGACTCACATGGATGCAATCTTTCATATCTTGAGATACCCCAAGACTTGTCCCGATCTTTGCTTATTCTTTTCTGCTAGTACTCAATATGGACTTTCATGTTTTATTAATGTTGATTATGTTGGATCTAAAATTGACTGACGTTCTACATCAGGTCTTTGCATTTTTATGATCACCATCTTATATCATGGAAAAGTACAAAGCAAGCAGTTGCCTCAAGATCTTCAGCTGAGGCAGAGCATCGAGCAATGGTCCAAGACACTTGTGAAATACTTTGGCTTTGGTCTATTCTTGTTGAGCTAGGCTTTGAAGAAAAAGAAACATGTCTATTATTTTGTGACAAAAAGTCTGTCATTATACTTACTTTAGATTCAGTTCTTCATGAACGGGCTAAACATATAGAAGTGGGCATTCATTTTAATTGAGAAAAAGTTCAAATAGGAACTTTGACCCCCTCTTTTATCGCTTTGTCTGGCCAGACTGCGAACATATTCACTAAGCCAGTGGTACCATCTCTACTCCAGTCATTAATTGTCAAGTTGGATTTGATTACTATCATTGTCCCAGCTTGAGGGAGAGTATTGGAAATAATTCATATTAGGAAATTAAGATTTTTTAATTTATGATGTTATCTTTAACTTATTTCTTTCCCGTATTGTTAGATTCTTCATTCCTTATATAAATCTACTCCATTAATACAAATAAATGGCTGTTCTTTTGTGTAGGTAAGCTTTACATAATTCTTTTATTCTTTTAAGCCTATGTAAATGAATTCCCTTACATATTTTAAGCCTCAAAAGGTAATGAAATAACCACTTTCCTTATTGGTGTCCAGACCATAGTTGCATGCTGTGGGAGCGGACGAAATTGGTGCACATAAAAGAGTATGAGGTTAAGAGCAGGAATGGGAGCAGGGCTCCAAAGCGGGAGCAGGAGAGAGGTTCCGCAGTGGAGTGGGAGTGGGAGTGGGAGCAGCACCCTCGATAGGAGGTTCCTGCTACGAAGTTCCAGACTTCAAAGGACAAATTTTAACCAAGATCTGTTCAATTCCTAAATAATTTTCTTACTATCCTAATTCGTCTCTAATCTTGGTGATTTCTTACTAAACCTTTATTTGTACGAGAATTCACTACTTCAGAAGCACCATGTGCGCAAGGGAGTACTAAATAATTTTCCTATTTCACTATCTTCTTCCTGGCTGGCATCAGTTCTGGTATCAGATCAGGTCTGTGACTCTAACATTAAACTAGTCTTCCCATGGCTACAAGAAGTGGAATAGAAGTTGAAGAAAAACTCAGATTGACAATGTGATGATTTGCGGCAACAGATTTCTCAACAAAGGTAACTATCGAATCACTAATGTAGAAGCTGAAGGTGGCAGAAAGTACAATGCCATATGATCAATTTGCAGGCATTGATTATGAGAATCCCCTTAATCAAGACCCTGTTAGTAATACAGAAAGTAGTAACACTGGTGCTTTGAGGAGATTGGGGACATGATCAGAATGAACTCAATCTAGAGAGTCAATCCCAGAGCTTCCATTCATGATGCCTACTAGCAGATAACTATGCAACGTAGGATTAATGACAAATGATGCCATTACTGGTTTTTAAGCCATTTTGTATTGTTGCCCGTCCAAGAGAGACACACCTTGTTTGGGTATTTCATTGATTTTTGTAAATTCCTTGGTCTCGAAATGATCCTTATTCTTTTGCTGTACAATGTTTGACCTTTTTATTTAAAATTAACCTCCTCCCTCACATTAGGGGCTTTCCTCTCTTTTGTATGGATGGCATTTCCTCAATGGCTTCATTTTTAATAAAATTCATTTACCTATCAAAAAAATGCTCTATTGTAGATCTGAAAGAACTAAACTGCTTAGAACCATTACTTGTTCAACAACTTGGGAGCACCAAAAAAAAAAGAATCGTTGGCCAGTAACTCATCAATAATTCTCCTTAAGGTATATCCCTTCCTGCCAAATACAAGGGTATGTTGCTTCTCATTTCATGCAATTTTCCAAACGTAATCATAAATTTCCAAGATTTAGGATTTGTGTCCAAAAGAAAAGAGCTCCACAAGTTCATTAACATCATCATGGAGTAACCACTATCTAAGATCCCAACTTGGCGTACCTTCCCTTGCTTATCAAGTCATTGTTTTCCTCTCTTCTTACAAATTCTTTAATGTTCAGAACCTACAGTTCAAATTACCAATCATGAGCATCATTTTAAATGATCTACATTGATTCGTCTTCATTTTTCACAGTTCAAATGTGGTGGTGGTGTCTGCCTGAGGAGTCCAGCTTTTTATTGCCAAACATCGTACTTCACATTAACTTTTTTTTTTCTGGGGATAAGTATACTTCACAGTAACTCATATTAAGGTGAAACTTTAAACAATCCTAAAAAAAAAAGGTATACAAAAGTCATGATATGCCAGGAAATTCAGTAAAGTAGATAACATTTGCAAACTACTGCAAAAGTTATATATATTAAGAAATGTGTGTGAGCCAGATCAACATATATATACATGTGTGCACATTGACTCATCACCAATTGCCATTGGAGTTGGACTTCTGTACCTAATTACATAGATGAGAATGTGACCAACCTTTATACGATATCCCATCATCACTATCCATAGAGATAACCGCCTGAGCATATGGAGGACCATTTGAACGGTTTACAGCATGAGACGCTGACTTTGCAGTAGGATCCGTCACTTTTTCCTGACAGAAACATTGTCAAAATCAAAAGTAGCTACTATTGGCTCCTATATAGTAGAGTGAATATTGTACTGAGTAGAAACATGCAATATTTTCAGAAATGTCAACCATCTAGTAAATAGCTCCATGAACAAATTGATCGGATCGTCTTGGAAAATGGAAACATACAAGTTGTACGTTTTGTAACCACTATAGCTTGAAGTATGAAAATTTTGATTGAAAATAATAAATAGGAGTTCACTACTTTGTGAGAAAGCATTTAAGTTGTAGAGAATGCAGAGGAACAAACTAAAAATATAATTTGGAAGCTTGAAAAGTCAGTTGTGCATGTAAAATTGCGCAACCAACTACTCCAATGCATTACTACCCTCTGGCTCTTTTCATACATTTACTCCATCATTGTTGAAAAAACAAATCAAACCAAATCTAGTGTCCCAAATTCCCAATCAACCAGGATTGGCTACATAAATACTTTTTTACTATGTAAGCGTGAGAGTGCCCTCACGCTTACATACTGCATTTTATTTTTGTACTCAAACGACATGGGACTTTACTTCACACAAAGAACCTCACAAACTGTGGGGCGTGCCCCCAAAGCAAATGTGTGGAGCCAAAAGGATGACCAGAGACCCCACATGGAATGTTGTCCAACCTTGGAGCTTGGCCATAAATCTGGATGAGGCCAAAAAGGACATCCAATTTCCATCAGTTCCAACTTTTAAATAATTACTCAACAAAAAGAAGTAACAATACCTCATACAAAATTGCAAAAGATCCCAATTTTCCATCTTAAACAAAACCATCTTCTTCCCTAAAAACCGATCTTTAATGTCTCGTTCTTAAAATGCTCCACATGTTTTGAAATCTCATGTTTATGATTAAGGAACCACATCAGACAAATTGCCAAACTATTTACGATGGACAGGGAAAATGATGCAAAATTAGTTGGCCTTTCATTCATGAAGGCCTTGGATCATCAAAAAGCCCAACAGTGATAGTAGAGGCGCAGCCTAGCGTTGGTGAATTGGATTCGAAAGGCCCGTGTTCAACTAAAAACAGCCCAACAAATGATACTCATTGCTACGCCATGATTGAGGACTCTTTTCGGGCAAATTCTATCATTTAGACCGTCAAATCTCCAAATTTGTTGTTTTAGAAAATAATTGATTTGTTAATTACCTAATCTTAACAAATTCGTTTTAGGCTAGATTTTTTCCTACGATTTTTATTTTGATTTTAGTTTCCAAATTTGAGGCTAATTCCAATCTTTCCATTTTTGATAATTTTTTATTGCCTTTTTTTGTGTTTCCTAGTTTGTAAGAGCCTTCGTAGGTTATAAATAAACGTTGTAAGCCTTAGGCAAGACAGTTTTTGGTTGATTAATAAAATATCCAGAGTGCTCTTTTTGCCTTTAATTTCGGTATTCTTGAGAATTAACGAGTTGAAAAAGGGTCTTGTGTTCAGTATTCGTTCTCGAATCAACGAACTCAAGTTCTTGTTACTATTTCTTGTTTTCAATATTCATTTTGAATCAAGGAATCCAAATCCTTATCACATTTCTTTCTTTTATATGTTACCGCTGCATAAGTTGGTATCAGAGTTTGTGCTTGATTCTGGAAGACATGTACGCACGAGATGTTCGAGAGAATGAAAGTACTCTTGTGGAGGAGTCAATCGTCATTCTGTCTGAGCATATTGTTGCCTTGATCATGGCAGTTCATTCTTACAACCATCCACTAAATCCACGTCTTTTGAAAGAAGGTGTAGTTGAGTGGCCATTCACTTTAAATATTATTCCCAATCCTATTGTAGATTGGAATAAACCAACAATTTTTGATGAATAAGCATTTATTATTGAGGAGGTTAAAAAAGAAGATATTAAAAAAAATTTGCAGGAAAAAGTCTCTTCACCATCATTGGTGTCGCAAATTGCCATGAATTGGCCTATTCTAAGTTGCAGTTTGAAGAGAACTGTTTCATTTTTTGGTAACAAAAACGTGGTTGAAGTATTATGTTGCAGGATTTTATTGGAGAAGATTAATCTAAAACACAAAATAGATACGAACAAGCGACAGCTTATCAAGTTATTTTAGGCCATGAAAACTCGAGGACGAGTTTTCACACATTCGGGAGAATGATGTAGCCAATAATTTGGAAAAGTTTAAATTTGGTAATAAAGTTTTTTTAAGAAGTATTTTTTTAGCGCCACATGTTTTGGCACGTTTTTATATATTTTTAATAGTCAAAATCAAGTTTATTTAAATTTGTAGTTTTAAGTTAATTTTTGCTAATTAGAAATTTGCTACGAGTCAATTTCTTTAATAGGTTGATTATTTTTATTTAGAATTTTACCATTATAAATAAGTTGTAATGGCCTTATGGCCATTTGGTGGTTAATTAATAAAAATTGGAGAGTATTTTCTCTTTTTTCAGATTCTTTGGTATTCAATGTGAATCAACAAAAATTTTAATATCTTTAATCCTGGTATTTATAGAGAATCAACAGATTTAACGAAAATTCTTGCTTCCGGTATTCGTTTTCGAATCAACGAACTCAAGTTCTTATAATTTTTTTTATTTCTTTTATGTTTCCCACTGCATCAAAAGAAGCCACAAAATCTCATACCGCATATGTAATCCACACGGATCCACATGTTCTTGTTGCCAACACCAAAAGCAAAACAAAAAAGGGTGAGGTCATAGAAAGTCAAAACTGATTATTTTTCAGCGGCAGCTTATAGCATTTCATCAACCTATAAAAACAAAAAGATCCAGAAATTGTAAGCACTGGACTTCATTGCGCCTTATTTATTTAGTATAAAAGAACTCTTTATAATTTGAATAAGTAGGGAGTTTAAGCATCGAAAATTTTCAAGTCCAACAAATTTGGCACCATCATTGCAGTGTTAAAAACTCTCTGTTGCCAGCATCTCTTTGCAGCACTGCCAGGACTTCCAATCCCATCATAACATCATATTACCATAATCTCCAATAATATTTACATTCTCTCTTTATGTACATTTTGGAAGTTAAATATTAGGACTTCATCAAGGGCAAATATAATTTTAAAATTTGCCGAAAACTAGTTTCGTCCTGACCTTTTCAGTATATAAAACAAAAATCAACACAACTATGCCAAGCAAAATATGCAAGCTGCAATCATATGGCAACTTTTTGCATGATTAACAAAGTTAGATGTGATTAGTACAAGAGTTTCAAGCACAACTCACAGGAACCATTAGTCGATACATCCCCACACCTAAACCACATCAAAAATCACACATGCAACATCCCCCCTCACCCAATTTTCAACCTACAGAAAATTAAATATCAGCAAAGGCAGCAAAAGGGAGGAACCCCTGTCCATGTACACGAGAAGTATAAAAAGAAGACTAGAAGACTACAACCCATCCACAAAAAATCTATCAAAAAGAGAAGATTCACCAAAGTTTAGTGACAACATGAGTCTCGCCCTTGCTAAGGATGGTTGTATGGAAGTCGCCTTAACAAAAATAAATAGAAAAGGAGAAAAGAAAATGTAGAGTCAAACTTGGAGAAATGGAATAGACAGGCCAGCCAGAAATGACAATATTATGTATGGGCCCCATGGCTCAGTTAGTAATATTAAGATGTAATGTGATCCTATCACTATAGGTTCATTAGGAAACTTGTATGCGTTATACGACTCCAATGATGTCTATTAGCTCGTAAATCAAACAAAACCTCCATATACCACAGGGAAGCATTCACTATGGACTACAATGAGATTTATGATAGGCTCTAGTAAGGAAGAGCAAACATTCCAAATAGAGAAGCAAAATAGTTCACCGTTAGAAATTTCGAACAACCACTACACCAATTGAAGAATACTATGTTTACAACAACAAATGTATTCTTCAATTAGTGTACTTTGATTTGAGTATGTATCAGGACTACGGGTGAACTTTGCTAAGTCAAAGAAAATTCCGGTCGGGAATGTTCTGAATATTGGAAGTCTCGCAAGGTTTTGGGATGCATGGTTGGGACTCTCCCTTCTTCCTATTTAGACTTGCCATTAGGAGCAAAGCATAAGGTGTTGGCGGTTTGGAATGGAGTGATTGAGAGGTTTCAGAAGATGTTAGCTGGATGGAAGCATCAATATCTTTCTAAGGGAGGTAGACTCACTCTTCCTAGGAATACACTTTCTAGCCTGCCTACTTATATTATGCATGTTCATTCTATTCCGATTTCAGTAGCTATGAGGACACTTGAGAAGATATGGAGGGATTTTCTATGGAATGGTTTGGAGGATGAGCTTAAGTATCACTTAGTAGACTGGAGCACGATTGTACTTCGGTGAAGGAGGGGATTAGGGATTAGGGATTAGGAACCTTTTAACAGGTTTCTTTTAGGAAAATGGTTGTGGAGGTTTTATGTAGAAAGGGATAAGTCTTAGAGGAGGGTGATCCAATGCAAATATGGGTCCTTGAGGGGGCAGTGGAGTTCTCTTGTGGTGTCCTCCTCGTATGGCAATTGGTTATGGAATGCAATTTGAAAAGGGTGGAATGAGTTCTTGAAGCACATCTTTTTTGATGTAGGGAATGAATAAGAATACTCGGGTTGTAGAGTATATTCGAAAAGACTCTAATCACTGCTTTTGGGATATTAAGCTAAGAAGGGATGTCCAAGATTGAGAGCTGGATTAATTGCTAGCTCTTATAGGGGCCTTGTATGATTACCAGGGTAGAGAGGTGATGCGGAATTAGTGAAATGAAGAGGGAATAAATCTGAGATATTTTTAGTTAAAGGTTTTTATGGGGGCTTGTTGGGTAGCCAGAATATCCTTTCAGTGGAGAAGTATTTGAAGGGTGAAGGCCCTCCTAAATGTGGCTTTTTCTAAATGACGCACATGGGAAAATACTACTATTGATAATCTAATTCAGAGAGGTCATGCGTTAACTATCTGGTATTGTGTGTGCAAAAAAGAGAGAGAATTAGTCAATCACGCCCTTGTCTATTGTGGTTTTGCAAGGGAGTTATGGAACTTTGTTTTTCTTTTGGGGAGAAATGGTCGGGCCTTTGAGAAGGAGGTGGGCGGTGTGTTGCTGGGGTGGAGGGGAGAAGGGTGCCGAAGAGGAGGGTCCAGCAATTGACTTCCTTATGTGTGATGTAGTTGGTTTGGGTGGAATGAATTAGAACTTTTGATGAGGTGGAGTTTCCTTTATATAGGTTAAAGGGTGTGCTTCTCAGTAATATGTATAGTTGGCTATCTGAGAGAGCGATACATTCTTTTCTTGATACAGTAAAGTTTATAGAATCCTTATATGTGGATTAGCTCCTTTTTATAGAGGTTGTCAGTGTCACTTTTTTGTGGGAGTTTTGTATAAAAGTAGCATTCCCTTTGTGCCCTTTTAATGATATCTTTTACTTACAAAAAAAAAAAAGAATATGTTTGTTTATATAGCTGCTAGGTGTCATCAAGGCAAATGTTACAACATATCGGGTCAATCGTGAGACATAACAATATGACTCTTGAGAGGTTGCAATCACCAAAGATTTATAAGAGTAATGGTCATATCAGCATTAGTAACGATTGAAGCCAATTTTTAAAACCTTACCTCTGACCTATTCATGCTCAAATAGCCTTTTCGTTTCTAAAACCCACTAGTCATTGGATCCCATAAATAGCGGATAACTCTCGATTTTCTAATATCCCGCATTAGGATCCATATGACTATATTCAATTACTGACAAGGGCTATACTATTGTAGCTCAGTTTTCAATTTTTGATGGCAAAATAGACACATCACAACAAGTACTCATTGAACTCGAACCCCACTAATTTCATCTTAGAGTAAGCTTTTAAAATCACCTAAACAAACCAAGTTCAAATTCAAGTTTGTCGCATTTAGACCTAGACTTAAGTTTTAGACTAAATACCCCAAGATCATATCAATTTTGGTCCCAACTGGTGAACTACGTTGAGCCCCAAGATGGAATAGCTGGATAAGCTATTGAGGCTCCGAGAGACATTTAACGGCTAAAGTGGTTGTTTTGGAATAGCAACAAGATATTCAATCCAGCTTGGCAATTTTCGCAAATTTACTTGTTTACCTTCCTATAATGTGACAGAATCAAAACTCTTAATGGCATAAGGCTTATTCCATCCAATTTCTATTTAAAGCATATTGCCTTTGGCCCCTTTATAACCAAAGCCTTTCCCATTCATTGAATCAAAACCATTCTAGGTATCCAAGTATTTTCTACCACCCAAGTTCCTAAAATTCTGCACAAAGTTTTCCTCATCACGCCATCATTGATGGCGATCCCCATCTTGGATGGCATATTCTGACCAATGACAACTCTATCCTCATTCAGCTAGTAATTCATCTAACATCTTCATTTAATTTTTCATTCATGTATAATGGGCCTAAAAACAAATGAACCATGAGCGATAAATAGAGGTCGATCTAATGTTCACTTGCATAGTCAAGATGGGTGCCAACCCAATCCCACCTTGTACCTTAGCTTTTGCACCAAGTTCTTTGATGATGACCGAATGGGTCTTCTCCATGGAGTTATTGAGGATGATGATTCTTGGATCCTTAAAGTAAGTGCGGACTCTTTAGTATTGGACCTCCAATCTACATTAAGTGCGGACTCTTTAGTATTGGACCTCCAATCTACATTTTCAATTTAATCCAAATTGAGACTCAAGGCAGATCTTCTTAGGACTCTGTTGCGGAGTCCAGCCTGATGTAGAGGACTCGATGATATGGTGCATGGCTTCTAACAGTATGTTCACAATGGCGACCCTATATTGGGAGTCTGTTGTGAAGTCTAGCATGATATAGAGGATTCAATGGTATGGTGCATGGCTTCTAACGGTATGTTCACAATGGCAACCCTATATTGTGGCCTTAGGCGACAGTGAATTCCCATAGAAAGGAGTGTGGTGTGCTAAGATTCCTACTAAAGTGGTTTTTTTGCTTAGACGGCCACTAAGGAAGCTTTTCCCATATTGATAATTTGAGGAGGGGTAAAATTGTGGTTGCTCGGTGTTGCGTGTGCAAGGGGCGGGAGAATCAGTCAATCATCTGCATCATGCTTTGGGGTTATTTAGGTGATGCCCAGATTAGTGAAGAAGCTTCTTGTGTGCTAGTATAGAGGATGTCCGAGGAAGAGTAAGAAAAAAACGTGAAGTATGGTGCCTCTTGGTATGATAGTGCATTTGGCGAGAAAGGAAACGTAGATCCTTCGTGGGTGTTAAGCGCCCCATTCCTTTTTTGAAAGGGGTGGTGCTTTCGACCCTCTTTTTTTGGCTCCACGGTGCCTATACACTTTCTTTGGATTTTTTTCTAAGTTTTGGGAGATTTGATTATTCTAATTATATAGTGGCGATGTAGGTTTCTATTTTTGGTTTCGTATATCCCGTGTGCATTTGTTCTCAGCCTTTAGCGCTTTTAATGGCATTACTTATAAAAAAAATTAAGAAAGAATATAATTTATTGAATCTAACTGAACATATATTTCTTAACATCGAAAAATGGCAAAAAAGAATTTATGTAGTCAACCCAATTGATTGGAACACAAAGCATAGTTTGATTTGATTTGATTTGGTTATCTTTTATTTGAATAATTCAAATTTCTAAAAGTAATAGTATTGGACATCACAGCTATTAGCTACCTCTACATAAATAACACACTTCCACACACAAATAGATGTACATAGACAAGTGCACTCAACGATACATGCACACATGCTTGGCCTAGATATGAACATGCATAGCAGGGCAAAGATAGTGATCTGCAATTTTAGGAGAGCGCACCTTTTTGTCCTTGTTTTTCCTTATAGAAGCATGATCCTCTTTCCTGCGCTTTCCATTTTCCTTTTTCTGGAAAAAACAAAGGGATACAACTATGGCATTTGTAGCACAAAAAGAGTATTACTTACAACAAAACAGTAATCAAAAGACAAAGTCAGAATCAATGCCTGCAAGTTTGCTGTAGTCATCAGCCTTGAACTAATTCTGTTTTGCACCCCCCTCCCGCCCGCATCAAAAAAAAAAAAAAAAAGAAAGCCACCTCTATCTTTCGTCATATAGCTCCTTTTAGAAACTAAACAACCTATAATGATCTATGTCCTTCTAAACCAGTCAACATTTATCAATTACATTTAACATTTCTTATGTCTGTGGAAAAGTTCCCTTTGTTAAACCTCAACCAAAACATCAAAGGCTGAATTTCAAATTCAGTCAAACAAAACAGCTAGACTTAGGGCTAGCTCAGCCTACTTGTAATAGGAAAACTTTTCAGTTATTAGTCTCAAGGCTTTTATTGGCTAAGATGCGATCTTAGATAACCCAAAACGTGGAAAGATATTACCCATTTCTCATCTGACAATTGCAGAAGCCATGAAGCATCTTACCAACACCAGCTGAATATCAGACAATTTATGGGAAGCAACTTACCAACATGCACCTTTTGAGCTTTCTAAATCATGAACAGTTGCAACGTGAAGTATGATGGCAAATATAAGCTACAAACAAGCCTTTGCAGATGCATGTATGTATACACAAACATATTAGTGATGACATGTTTGTCTTTTGTGCTTCATCCACCACGGAAGTGGAATTACCGTGTAAAAGTTTGAGGCAGATAGAAAACATTGGGTGAGATTAGAAATAAACAGTCAGCAACCATATTAACGAAGAAAACCAAATGCCAGAGAGTTCTGTTACCCATGTTTGGCTTGAAAGTAACAAAAAAGAGGGCCGAATGTGAAAATCCAAAAAGGCGACTTAGTTCAGATGGATGGCCCAGAGCCACTCCCAAAACAAGACGACACAGAAATAGAATGCCAACGGTAGACTAAAATATTACAACTTATTTTGCTTCACCTGCCCAAGAAGTACAAATATATTGTAAGAAGTTTTGAACTTTACTAGAAACTAGACGTTTTTATTTCAGCAATGAACAAGAAGGTATACTATCCACTTCAACTAGGGAATTATTGCAAGAGAAAAATAAAAAACAGTGAACTGTTTTATACCCAAGATCAATAGTATCAGCACAAAACTAAGAGAACTAAGAACGTCGCCAATCCAAAACAAAACAAGAAGAGGAAGAAAAAAACTACGAATTTTGATATCCACTACATGCTACAAAAAATGAGCTCAGGAAATAGGATATTACTGAAGGAAAAGTTTTCTTCCCTTCGTTTATCATAATATCATCATTATTATCGTCATTGTATTACATCAAAATTTTCTTTTGTGCACACAAACAAATGCATAGTCACATTCATTCGTCCAGATTATAGATAACTTGTCATGTTTAATACCTGGTGGTTGTTCTCAGTATCATAAAACAGAGTTCTCTGACTTTCCAGAGTTGGAATGTTGTAACAAGGTTGAAGCCCAGAAAGCAATTCAAAGGAATTAGTTGGTTCTCAAATTCTTTTTGAGATTCTAATATTTCATTTATGCATAAACAAGGATACAATTAACCAATAACGGTAAAAGAAATATGCAGTAAAGAATAAGATTTTGCAAATAAATGTGTTTGTCCATCTCTCCCTCTCCCTGCTGAGCCAACGTATTAAATG
Source organism: Heliamphora exappendiculata (assembly GCA_034768845.1). NCBI lineage: Eukaryota > Viridiplantae > Streptophyta > Magnoliopsida > Ericales > Sarraceniaceae > Heliamphora > Heliamphora exappendiculata. The sequence goes on from JAOTRH010000023.1 coordinate 2,155,351, forward strand.
GATTACTCGAGACTTAAAATGTTTAAAGAATAGTTAATGATGCGTTTAATACAGAAGGTCACAAACCAAACATGATTTCAGATTCAAACTCCCCACCCTGCACCCCCAAAAAGAGGGCGGAAACAAAAAGAAAGAAAAGGGAAAGCAAGAAAAATAATTAATTGAGGTGATTTAAGTCGTGGAGGTACCATGATTACTCACCGGCTGACTTTAAATTTTAATGATGTGTACCAAGATGAGTATTGAAGCGGTCCTGCTGGGTTAGCGTATAAGTTTTTAACCATGGTTTGTTTGTTTAAGTGTTTCAGAGAATTTAACAAATAAATAAATAAACAGGATAACCATGTCAGCAAAAATAAGGAAGAAGAAACAAACCAGTAGAAATTGGAGAACTTACAGTCAACCATCTACAGCGCAGTGCCACATCCCGAACTGTCTTGTCTTTTAACTGCATTGCGATTTTTGCATACCGAACAACATTGGGTTCTGAAGAAAATCTGCAAAGGGCACATTGCCAAATCAATGAATACATACCTCTCGTGCATTATTTAGAAAATAATTACAAAGAACTGCTGAGGACATGCTGAGGACGAAAGTGGATAGAAGTTTTTAATAATTGAAAATGCTAAGGGTGGATAATTTGCAAAAAGTACACAAATGTTCATGAAAAGTGTATAGTTACCTGTGAAGTTAATTGATATCGGCAAAATATGTATTGGAACTAACTTTTTTGGCAATTTTTGTCTATTATCTACCATTATCTACCACCTATTGGATGGGAGTTAGACTGACCATTTAATAATATACAAGCTAGAAATCATATTTGACTACAAAATAGATCACAAACTAATATAGTCTTAACAATTAAGGAGGTCGTGCTTTTAAAAATAGTGTAAGATATAATTTGGAGATGAATTACATGAAATTGAAAGTTAACACGCGTTCATTGTTTAATATTGTGGATGGTGAAGTGTGACTAGACCAGGTATGAAGCCATCTGGAAAGTTATTTTAGGTACAGGGATGGCAAGAGACCATTACAAGTGGATGGGTGAGTGTTATTATGATATCCTGGTATCCCACATCAAAAAGGGAGAAGGAGTTCCTGTGCTATAAAGGAAAAATCTTATACCCTTACATTCAAAAAGGCATTTTCCCATGTGGTAGAGACACTAGCAGAACACCGCAGTTAAGCGTGCTTAAGCGGGAGCAATGCAAGGATGGGTGACCCCCTGAGAAGAACAAAACCGTGAGGACTTTGCCCAAAGCGGACAATATCGTTGCCATGTGAAAGGTCGAGGTGTTACAAATGGTATCAGAGCCGACTCTCTTCACCTCCGAGTATAGGCCCCTGCCGTCTCGCGTGACACGTGGGCGGGCTACTGAGTGGGCGGGTCGATAAGGACTGGCAGGCTACCGGAGCTGGCAAGCTACTGCACGGGGACGTGCAGCCTTAAGGGAGGTGGATTGTGATATCCTGGTATGCCACATCAGAAAAGGAAAGGGAGTTCCTAGGCTATAAAGGAAAAATTTTAGACCCTTATATTCAACGAGACATTTTCCCAGGTGGTAGAGACCCTAACAGAACACCGCAGTTAAGCGTGCTTAGGCGGGAGCAATGCAAGAATGGGTGACCCCCTGGAAAAAACAAAACTGTGAGCGTTTTGCCCAAAGCAGACAATATTGTTTCCATGTGAAGGGTCGGGGTGTTACAGTTATAGTAGAGTGAGCGAGTGTGTGTGTCTGTGTGAAAGAGAGAGAGAGAAAGAGAGAGAGGGAGAGAGCAGAGAACCATAGCCTGTGGGCATGCAAAGAAGGGCATTATGCATGCCAAAATGGAGGGGGTGACCTCCAATCTATAGCAGGTGAGTCTTGGAGGCACACTCACCTAAATGCACATTATCAAATTGCCCTCCTGGGTACGGCAACCTTGAGCCTGGAGGACACTGATACACTCAAATACCTCATCAGCTACAATGGTGTACAAAATTGGAGATATGGAGCAAACTACATGGAAGTATCTGTCTACGACGTCCACCAAGCCACATATGTCCCACGCAATGGTCATCAGATTGGTTATGAGCCCTATAACTGCGTCACAAACAAAGGGATCCATAGGCCATACTCCTGATTTAGATTTGTGTAAAAGCATCCGGTACCATTGGAAAACTATTGGAATAGCCTTGGAGATAAGGGAATGACACATAGGAGGGACATATTCAGATTGAGTCTCGCGCAAACAAGCCAAGGGTGCTGAACGTGTATTTGTGACCAAGGAGGCAACTCGCTAAAACAAAGGTTGTCTTAGCCAAGCCAGCGTGTGCCTCGGAAGGATGTCCCTCCTAAGTGCGTAGGCCAGAGACTAAGGCAGGACGTTCGTTAGCCTCTAGCAGCAAGACCTATGAGGGAGCTGATATGTCAATGGAAACGATTACTTGTGCCATGTTGGTAGGCAATAGGCATACCCACACCCATTATTCTGTGATCATAAGTATAAACTATGCATACTGATTTATACTAACTCTGAACGATTTATACTAACTCGTGCCATGTTGGTAGGCATACACATACACACATTTTACTGTGAACAAATGTATAAACTACGTATATGGATTTATACTAACTCCGAATGGTTCAGGATTGGAAGCACATAGTGAACAATTCCTGATATGAAAAAGGTAGAAAAATAAAGATTTACACTAACTCCGAATGATTTCTGATAAAGATGCAAACGCGCACAGATCCACCAACAATTCAACGGGTCTAGAAAATTAAAACAATAACCAGGAAAATCAAGGTAACTCAAGAAAAGACAAGATTTAGAAACAAAATAAATGATGAAACTGAATCTACACTCAAGCCCCAACCGAGATTCAAAGAATTGTAAACAGGAAATCACAATTCAGCAGATAGAACGCCAAGAAAACGTAGGTGTAGAATGACTGACTTGGTGAGCAACTCCACCAAGAGGGACTGCTCATCGGCGGTCCATTCGACGGCTAGGCCGGGATTGTGGCGGAGCGCCGCCTGGGTGAGTCCCACCACGGCGTTGTCTGGAGGTACCGAACTGCCGTTGTTGGTGGCGCCATTTCCGTTGCCTGAAACTTCTTGATTATTCTCCGACGGGCTTGCGCTCGCTGCCATCGACCAATCAATCAACAATCCAATGTCAATTGCTCCCTCTCTCTAAGTTGTTCACCGGCCGCCTTATAAGAAGGGACTCCAGTAATTAATTCGGGATGCTTGTGCAAATATGTATTTAAAAATTAAGATAATTAAAAAATTTATAATAAAATAATTAAAATTTAAAATTATGAGGTAATAAAAAATTAATAAATAAAATTAAATAAAGTTATTTTGATAATAAAAAACTAACTAAGGACATTTTTTTGTATACAAAAAATTTATACAGTTTTATCATATCAAATAAGTGTTTTCTTTTTATATATTAGTATAAATACATATATAGATATAGATAAGGGCTTTTTTTGGTATTTTTATCATAACTCATTATTTGGTATAAAATTATTAGATACTTCCAAATATCATGTGACATTACTTACGTGTTACTTTTGACAAATATAAATATATAATGCATATTAAGTGTGTATTATTATATTTTACCTATAATAAAAGTGGACTTATATTGTACCACATGAATATTTTCGCTATACAATTATATGAAAGTACTATATAAATAATAGCACATAGTATTCTAAGAGTTCGGTTCACTTTGCACATACGTTCATTAATTTGGAGAGCATGTAGTTATTTAATTTTTAATGTTCTAAAATTAACAACCAAGCAGTGTTGAATCTTTTATTGATTTTAGAAATTTTTCAGCTGATAATTATTAATGAACAAACTCAAAATAAGGCCAATTAAGATCACTTAGGATTATATCAAGCAATTCTATTAATTGATAAGTTTCTTTTCGGGTAAATCTATTCATCGATAAATTTTGTTCTTGTGTATTTAAATTTTTTTACGTGGTGATTGTTAATGACAAAATATTATTATTAATACTATCCATGTACTGTTCTTTCTCTTTATTCTTCTTCTCCAACTTAGATCACCTCTCTCTCCACCATCGACCACTATTGCCTAGCTTCTTTTTTTTGGGTGCCCAGCTCCCCGAAACCTCTCATACACTGATCTCCACCTTTGTTGCCACCCCTTTCTTGTTTCATGCTACTTTTATCATCATTGCTCGAAATCTCTCATACACTGATCTCCACATTTATTGCCATCCGTTTCTTGTTTCCATCATCATTGCCACCTTCCTCGATGTCCTCTCTCTCTCTCTCTCTCTCTCTCTCTCTCTCTCTCTCTCTCTCTCTCAAATGCACCCATCTCTCCTTCTCAATTCCGCTCCCTCCCTCTCACTCGTGTTCTCTCACTTTTTTGAAACTTAGCCTCGTTGATCTTCTTCTTGATGTGAAAAAGAAAATAAGTTGCATTTTAGTTGCAAATAATTTTTTTCTTTTCCTAGGCCTTCTGTATTTTATCTAAATAATATAAGAAACTAATCACACCAAACGTTACCAAATGATGTATGTTGGATAAAAAATTGCTAGTAAAGCCTGTAATAATCTGTTTTATCTAAACAGTAAAATGTGATACATAACAGAAAATTAAGAATAGCATAAAATTCTGTAAATAAACTGAAAACATAAAAATTACAGATTAAAATTAAACGTAAACTTAAACAGTACCGAAAAATTTAAAAAAATGGAACCTAATACAGAAATTATAGATCGAGGCTCATGTTTGACACGATGTCCTTAAGACGAAATTGCCCTTCTACGGTGCTTTGAGTTCACGGAAAACGTCTCCCAGGATACAACGATCTGCAGGCTTTTGAAGCAGCACCGCGATCAAAAGAGTCGGCGAACCAAAAAGCTATGTTTGAACTCTCTCTCAAATATGCAAGAAAATACTGAAATTAAGAACAGTAATAGAGGCAGCATAAGAGGAAGAAGAAGACTAGAAAATTGTGTGTTGAAACGGGAATGCTTTAGCCTTTTTATAGGCAACGGAAGCATCAGTTCAGATGAACCGAACCATCATCGAACCGGTTCCGTCCATTGCAGGTAAATCGCCCGCCCAATGGACATAACCCGTTCAGAATAGATGCACGATTCCGGTTCGAAAATTTGAAGGATAACCGAAATTTAAATTTTTCGCAAAATTTTTTAATTCAAAAATTCAAATGAATTTCCCGCAAAAAGATAAGGGTTGAACCGACCCAACCCGCGAACCACGGACCAGAGCCCGAGCCCGGCACGGCCGGCCGGACAGACGGGCAGGCGACGGCGGCGCGCGCGTGTTGTTCAATGGACCAAGATGAACTTTATCCATAACTCATCCCCCAACAAAAGTTATGATGACCCAAAGAGCCAACTATTTATCTCCAACCTAGACTATATAAGCCACCATAAACTTAAATTTTTATTCGATGTGGGATAAGATTTTTTGCCTTCAAGTTACCTTCATATTTTCAACTTTCAAGACTCACTTTTGGAGTCAATTTCTCATTCACCCGTTATCGATTTTGAGCGCTGTAAAAATCATAATAAACTACTCATGGAGATGAATATATTATGATTTAAAATCATCAAAAAAAGATTAATTCAATCCAAAGTTATTTAGCTCCAAAGTTAGCTAAAACCATGTTCGCATAAGTTTAAAACCCACTATTTTCCAACAATCCCTTACATGAATGGAATTTGGCAAAAAACAAAATGCAACAAGATGCAGACACAGAGAGAGTTCGATAATAGAAAAGTTATGCATAGGATAAGTAGCTTTTGGTTTGAACCTTCCCTTGTGAAAAAACTAACGGACTTACTAGCTAATTAGTGAACATGATGTCTTGAATTGTTCAGCCGTTTGTATAAGCCAAGACAATAGAGTTCACACAGAATCTTTCTAACACAGCTTGGTTCTTATGGTTGTGTTCATTTCGGCTCTGAACATGCTTGGTCATTCATGAGTGCTCCAGAAAATTTTGCCTTAAAAATTCTCATAGAACCGGCCCAGTTCACACTCATATAAGTGAATCTTATTAAAAGTATTATGCCATACCCCACTTGAATATCCAAGGTATAAGAATCATTAAAAGCATAGCTTATCCTTAAACACGCTGCAGATATCACTATTTCATCATATAAATGGGTAAGAGTTAAACTCCCTAGTGATTCTCCGAGAGTCACACATAATTCGGTTGTCCCATTAAATCTAGATCTTGGGATATCCAGTCAGCTAGGTTGAGCTTCCATTAAGGTGTCTCTTTAGTAATAGGTTTTAGTCCCATTTCCCTCGATGAGTAATTCACTTGCTCTCTAGTCAAATATTTTGTTAACGGATCCGCGATATTATCTTTTGGCTTTATATACTCAATGGATATAATTCCACTTGAGAGCAGTTGTTTAATGGTATTGTGTCTACGATGTATATGTCGTGACTTACCATTATACAAATTACTATGTGCCCTTTCAATTGCAGAGTGACTATCACAATGAATGCAAATTGCTGGCACAGGTTTAGGCCACACTGGAATACCTTCTAAGAAATGGCGTAGCCATTCTGCTTTTTTCCCCAACTTTATCTAAAGCTATGAACTCAGCTTCCATTGTTGACCTAGCGATGCACGTCTGTTTGAAAGATTTCCAAGACACTGCTGCACCTCCGAGAGTGAAGACATATCCACTTGTGGATTTTGAGTCTTTTGAATCAGATATCCAATTTGCATCACAATAGTCTTCCAAAATAGCTAGATATCTGGTATAACGCAATTCGTAGTTATGGGTGTATCTTAGATATCTAAGAACCTGAACTATTGCCTTCTAGTGGTCTGTCCCTGGATTATTTGTGTATCTACTTAATTTACTCAGTGCATCCGCTATATCTGGTCATATGCAATTTATTAAGTACATTAGACTCCCAATAATTTTGGAATATTTCAATTGAGATATGCTTTCGTCCATATTTGTGGATAGATGTAGATTTAAATCTACCGGCGTCCTCGTAGGGCGGTCATCATCCTTTGAGAATTTACCCAGTATTTTCTCAATGTAATATGATTGAGACAAAACATATCCTTCAGATGTTTTAAAAATTATAATTCCTAAAATAACATATGCCACTTCCAAATCTTTCATGTCAAACTGTTTGTTTAACATTTTCTTAGTAGATCTGATCATTTGATCATCACTACCTATGATGAGCATGTCATTAACATACAGACAGACGATGACATATCATTTGTCTGTGCTTTTAATATAGACACACTTGTCACATTCATTTGTCTTAAACCCATTTGACATCATAGTGTTGTCAAATTTCTCATGCCATTGTTTTGACGCTTGTTTTAAACCATAAAGAGATTTAACGAGCTTACAAATTTTGTTTTCTTGTCCAAGAGCAACAAACCCTTCTGGTTGTTCTATGTAAATTTCTTCATTCAAGTCACCATTCAAGAATACTATATTCACATCCATTTGATGTATATCAAGATTAAATAGTGCAGCTATGAAAATTAGTACGCGTATAAACGTTATTCTTGTGACTGGTGAATATGCGTCAAAGTAATCAAGACCTTCCTTTTGTCTGTATTCTTTGACCACAAGCCTTGCTTTATACTTGTCAATTGATCCATTCACTTTCATCTTTCTCTTGAATATCCATTTATATCCAAGCGATTTATAACCGGGTAAAAGATCCACCAGTTCCCATGTATGATTCTGAAGAATGGATTCAATCTCACTGTTTACAGCCTCTTTCCATAAAGGGGTTTCAGCACTAGACAACGCCTCCTTATAAGTTCGAGACTCATTTTTTAACAAATAGATTAGAAAATCTGGATCAAAAGATTTGAATATTCTAGCCCGTTTGTTACATCTAGGTTCTACATCCTCTTCTTCCTAGTCTTCATCATGATCACTATTTTGAGCAGTGTCATAAGTTCTGTTTATAGAACTTGTCTATTGTCCAGATTTCTAAGGAAATACATGTTCAAAGAACACACTGCATTCCTTGATTTAATAATAGTATTAACATGCATATCTGAAATTTTAGATTTATGAATCAGAAATCGATAAGCACTACTATTATTAGCATAACCGATGAATACATAGTCAACGGTTTTAAGTCCCAATTTTGACCTCTTTGATGTAGGCACCGCTACCTTTGCCAAGCACCCCCACACTCTTAAGAATTTGTAGGTACACTTATGACCTTTTCATAATTCATAAGGTGTTTTATTCGTCCTTTTGTGGGGTATCGTATGAAGAATATAGTTAGCTGAAAGAACAGTTTCTCCCCCACAAATTTTGAGGTAGTCCAGAACTAATCAACATAGCATTTATCATATCTTTTAATGTTCTATTCTTCTGTTCAGCAACACCATTTTGCTGTGGAGAATATGGTGCAGTGGTTTGATGAATTATGCCATGCTGTGAATAGAATTCACCAAAAGGCGATTTATATTCACCACCTCTATCGTTCTTTAGAGCTTTGATCTTATTCCCAAGTTGATTTTCAACTTCATTCTTATATAGAAAAAACATATCCAATGTTTCATCTTTGCTTATAAGTAAATAGATATGACAATATCTAGTGCTATAATCAATAAAAGTAATAAAATACTTTTTACCGTATCTTGTTTGAATTGATTTAAAATCACAAATATCACTGTGAATTAAATCAAGAGGTTCTGTATTTTTTTCAACAGAGTGGAAAGTAGCCTTAGCTAATTTCGCCTCTACACAAATCTCACATTTGTGATTCGGGTCAATATCAAATTTATGCATGTAATTATTGTTAATTAATCTACGCAGAGAGTTATAATTAACATGTCCTAATCTACTATGCCATAAAGATGACTCAACAATACAAGCAGAATAAGATTATTTCTTATTTATAGCAACATGTGGTACAATAACCATTACATTAAGTTTAAACAGACCATCTGTCTGGTACACCTTTCCAATAAATATCCCACCTTTAGCGAGTACAAATTTGTCAGACTCAAACACTAGCCTAAACCCATTATTGCTCAACAGAGACCCATAAACTAAGTTCTTGCGGATATCTGGCACATGCAGCACGTTGTTGAGCGTGAGTTCCTTTCCCGAAGTCATCTTCAAAATCACATTTCCTTGACCTTCCACCTTGGAGGTAGAAGAATTCCCCATATACAGCTATTCTCCATTTATCGTCTGATAAGTGGTGAACATTCGTCGGGCTGAACAAATGTGGCGAGTAGCTTCAGTGTCCACCCACCATTCTCTGGGATTCCCAACAAGATTTGTTTAAGATACAACGGCAGAAAGATTGTTGTCATCCACTATAGTAGAAAGGTTATCCACTTCAGTCATGTTGGCTTGGGCATTCTTCTTGCGCTTGTTTTGGCAATCCTTTGCTTGATGCCCTGGCTTATCACAGATGTAACACTTGCCCTTGAATTTGAGTCTCTTGGAGTCCCCAAATTTGTCACCAACATGCTTTCTCTCCTTGTTGTTGACCTTAGGCCCTTGTTCCACAACATTTGCCTTGGACTCCATCCTGGTCTTCCTCTCAGACTTGCGGTTGTCTTCCTCTATCCTCAATCGAACAATCAGCTCCTCTAATTTCATCTCCTTGCGCTTATGTTTCATGTAATTCTTGAAATCTTTCCATCCTTGTGGTAATTTCTCAATAATAACAGCAATATGAAAATATTCACTCAAAAACGTACCTTCTGCGTGAATATCATGCAGAATAAGTTGGAGATCCTGAACTTGTCCAACAACAGGCTTTGAATCCACCATCTTATAATCCAGAAATTTGCCGATGACGAATTTCTTCGCACCAGCATCCTCTGTCTTATATTTGCGATCCAAGGATTTTCACAGCTCATTTGCCGTCTTGATCGGACTATACACGTTATACAATATATTATCAAGTCCATTGAGGATACAATTTCGGTATAGAAAGTCAGCATGTTTCCATGTATCCACAGCAGTAACCGCTTGTCGGTCAGTTTCACCTTTAGTCAACGCCGGAGCATCTTTACGTAGGAATCTAGCCAGATTGAGGGTTGTAAGATAGAACAACATTTTCTGTTGCCATCTTTTAAAATCAGTTCCATTAAATTTCTCTGACTTTTTTTCATGATTCACCGGAACTGTCGTAGTGGCAGCCAGTATCACTGAAGGCATAACCGGGACAGGGGTAGTGGTTACAACAGTATCAATATTTTCAGATGCCATTTTTAATGTTCTGATATTACATAAACAATACAAGAAAAAATTGTTTTAGTAACCCGGAAAAAGACTTAATTTTTTTTCCTTCAAATAAAACTGCAATTAAAAAAATAGCAAATAAACCGATTTAATTCTTAAACAATCTGTGCAATACAGATTAAAATAAGATATTTGATTAACCCACAAAATAAATAATACCGAATCAATTACAGAAAACTGTTTTATACTACAAAATTAGAAATTGTTTCAACACAAATATATACTCCACTTAATGATAATCTGTAAAGAATTAATTATGCTAAAAAAGAATTACAGAATTTTAATAAACTATATCTGTTCAACAGTTTTAATAAACTATATAAAACAGATTAAAAATAATAATTTTCGTCTTCAGATTGTTGGATAAAGATTGCTAGTAAAGCCTGTAATAATTTATTTTTATCTAAACAGTAAAATCTGATACATAACAGAAAATTAAGAATGGAATAAAATCCTGTAAATAAACTGGAAGCAGAAAAATTATAGATTAAAATTAAACGTAAACTTAAACAATACCGGAAAATTTAAAAAAATAGAACCTGATACATAAATTGTAGATCGAGGCTCGTGCTTGACACGATATCCTTAAGACAAAATTGCCCTCCTACAGTGCTTCGAGTTCACGGCAAGCGTCTCCCAGGATACAACGATCTGCAGTCTTTTGAAGCAGCACAGCAATCAAAAGACGCGCGAACTAAAAAACTATGTTCGAACTCTCTCTCACATATGCAGAAAAATGCTGAACAGTAATGGAGGCAGCGTAGGAGGAAGAAGAAGACTGGAAAATTATTTTTTTGAAACGGGAATGCTTCAGCCTTTTTTATAAGTAGCGGAAGCAACAGTTCAGATGAACCGAACCGTCATCATAACGGTTCGGTCCATGGCAGTTAAACCGCTAGCCCAATAGACATAACCCGTTCGGAATAGATGCGCGGTTTCGGTTCGGTAAAGAAACGGTTTGGAAATTTGAAGATAACCGAAATTTAAATTTAATGAAATTTAAATTTTTTGCAAAAAGATAAGGATTGACCCGACCCGAGCCCGGCACGGCAGGCCGATTGGGCGGCGGCGGCGGCGCGCGCATGTGGTTCAATAGTCCAAGTTAAACTTTGTCCATAACTTTTCCCCCAACAAAAGTTGAAATGACCCAAATGACCAACCATTTATCTCCAACTTAGGCTATATAAGCCACCATAAACTTTCATCTTTATTCGATGTGGGACAAGACTTTTTGCCTTCAAGTTACCTTCATATTTTCAACTTCCAAAGCTCATTTTTAGAGTTAATTTCTCATTCACCCGTTATCGATTTTGAATGCCCATAAAAACCATGATAAATTACTCATGGAGACAAACATATTAAGATTTGAAATCATCAAAAAAAATTAATCCAATCCAAAGTTATTTAGCTCCAAAGTTAGCTAAAATCATATTCGCATAAGTTCAAAACTCACTATTTTCCAACATCTTCTTCATCAACTTTATCGGGTAGATGGAAGGCGAGGACAACCCGCTTAACATGGATCAATCACTTTTTATTTACCGAGAGTACAACACACTCAATCTAACGTTTACTTTGGAGTACTTGATAATTTTTCCATCATTATCAAGTCATTCATTCAAAATAGCAAGAGTCTCCTTGAAATCTATTAAACTTGAATCTGTGTTATAGCCATTAGGTGTTAAAAAATACATTATGGACTCAAACCCCCAACTATCAATCAGAGAAGATAAATTCTTCATAACAATCTAGTAAACTTATAGAAGTATATACCAACCATCCAAAGGAATAAACAATGAAGTACCATATATACAAGAACATATCATAAATGGCTAATGAAGCAATGATATATACACATTATTTACAACGAATAGTCAATTATGAGGATCCTGAAACAACCACCGTTGTAAATGAATGTTATTTTGGGGAATTGAGATGGGCAAGCAATACCAAATTAGCAGATTCGAGTAAATCTCATAGGAACCTTCTCTCTCCCCGGATCACTGGCCCCGTCTGCCACGATTCTTACAACCTTCTTGAACGAAAAGTGCAAGCAGTTAGAAAGCGAAATCCAACAGATCATCTCATACACGAAATCAAAAGCAGGATCAGGCGTCGAATTCGATGGCGATTCATCCCAATTTGACCATCCAAACCTATTAAAATTCCACCCCTTGCCACCGCCACCGCCGCCGAAAGGACCATCACCATCACCGGCGTCGCCGAAGAACCCACCGTCTTCACCCTCCTCGGATCCGCCACCGGTCAGGGATCTCCGCCTCGTTCGCCTCCTCTTCCGAACTAGCGTTCGCGGCACAGTTTTCAAGCGATTCGATTTAGCAGGCGGTGGCGCAACCGCGTCTACCGGGAAGATCACGGCGGATATTTGGAGGGATCCAGCGGAGGAAGGATTTTCTGAGGAAGAATCGTGGAGAGAGACGTGATTGTGGGACATGAAATCGTGGCGAGGAAGAACGAAATTGGCAAACCCTAGGCCTTGCATTGCAGCTACAGTTACTGGATCGGTCATTAGAGCGATCTCCATGATTGTTATTAGCTTCGAATTGAGAATTTTTTTTGTTCTGATTGCTATGAGATCGAATTGAGAAGAATTTTTGTTGAGTCTGTTTGGGCGCATCTAATTCGGGCGTCGATTTTCCGGGAAAATGTGGGAAAACAAAGAAGCGGTAAAGGGTGAGAAACAAAAAGTTGGAACTCCTGGGACAAGATCCGTTGATACGAGCTCAGCTTCAGGAAACGGCAACGTATGTTCTATGGCTTATGTGTGCGATTCCAATTGGCTATTGGAGAAGAGTGGACTGGTCATGGGCCAAAGCCCGAGTCCGACCAAGCCTTGAGAGTAGTGGACTGGGCTTGAACCTCCCACTCTCCTGCCGAGCCCGGGCTGTGGCTCGAGCCGACGTCCAAGCCAAATTTTGCTCTCAAAATTCAAATATTAGCCCGGTTCGAAGCCTGGCTCAAGATTCAATCCTATTATTTTTTTATATTTTATTATATATAAGAGAAAATAAATGTATAAAAATTAAATAACAGTTACAAAATAATAATTATTAAAATTTTATATTTATAAACTAAAATAAATATAATAAAGATCATTATTTATTAAATTATAAGTTAGTTCCAAATTTTAAAAAATTATAAGTTAGTTTATAAAAATAAATTTATAATAAATTATTGTTTATTAAATTGTAAATACCATTATATTTTAAATAATAAGTGAGTTTATAAATATAAATTTATACTAAACTATTGTTTATTAAATTGTATATACCATTGTATTTAAAATTATTATATATAGAAGTAATTAGAAATAATTATTATTATAAGTTAGTTTATAAACTAAAATAAAAAACACATAGACATAGTATATAGAAATAATTTTTTAAAATAATAATAAAATATTATTTTTAAAAAAACAAAAAAACCCAACCTATACTTGCGTTTCAGGCCTAAAACCCAAGTCCAAGCCCAATCTCAATCCCGTATACCCTAAGGTCGGGCATGAGCTTTTTCCTCCCAAAAAAGCCCGACCTAATTCGAATTTTAGAGAGAGCTCATCGGATTTGAGCCAGGTCATGCCCTTTTGACACCCTTGGTATAACGCATTCAATTGATATAAGCACACAACTTTCACTTTATCCCATCTAAATAGGCTTGTGTTAAATTTCATATTTTCAAGACATTTAAACATTGAATTTTTTAAAAAAATTATCTTTAATTTATAGTGTTTGAGATATTTATATGATATTTTTTTATTTTTTTTAGCAGAGTTATATGTTTAATTGAGAGTATTATAATTATTTTATTAAAAAAAATTAGAGTGTTTGAAATGTATATATTTTTTTTTTTGAACAAAAAAATTAATGAATTTTTAGAGCTACCTAACACTAGAGTGTTTGAAATGTATATATTTTATTAATGAATTATATATCTTTTGTTGAAAAATGATTTTCTTTTGTTCATAAGATTTTTCATTTTTATTTCTTTCGTGGAAATATATCCTCAACGTCCGCTTAATAGCATTTGTGTTCCTCTCTATTTCTTAAATATAAAGATGTATGTATTTTTATTAGGTGGTATTTAAAATAATTTATTTTTACGATTTAACTTATTCATATTATAGAATTTATTAAAAAAATTATACATACAAAAAATTAAATTTATCGGACATCGATAACAATATGGTCAGAATACATTTATTATAACAAAAATAAATAATAAATATGATTTTAAAAGTAAAATGTAGAATTTTTTTTAAAATTATTGTGATTCAATCATTTAGTTTCCAATATCAATTCAATTCTTTTGCATGAATATTGTTTTTGATAATTTTTACAATATGAACTATTCGAATCATCAAAATAAATTAATATAAAATATTATTAGATGAAAATAATTTTTTTTTAATTTTTTTTTCTTTAAAAAATGGAGAGTTCAATATCCGTGTCCAGCACCCAGATAAAATGGGTCTTACGTGAATACTCTTACAACTTCACGTGCAACATCTCATCAGATTAAACTGCATGCAAATGAAAATTCTTAGGCCTTGTTTGGATTACGTTTTATATTATTTGACTTATTTTAATTTTTTGTTCGAAATTCTTTATCTTTTAATAAAAAATTATATTTTTGATGAGAAAAAAAAGAAGAGATTTGTTGACAAAAGATGAAAAACAAATACTAAAATCAACAATAGTAGTATTTGTCTTAGCTAGTGAAAAATAGCTATATTTTGACTTTTCTCAAATTTTTAATATTTTGGTATCTTATGAGAAGTCTAAAGAGTATATTTTTTTAATCAAAATTTGAAGAAAAAAAAGTACTAAAGAAGAAATAAAATATTTTTGGTTGAAAATAGATATTTTTGTGTTTTTTAATTTTTTTTATTTTTTAGATCTTTACTTTTCCAATTCTTTACGGTGAAAAGAATGTAAAATGTATATGTTGAGAGCCCCCACAATATTATTCAAACAGATCATCTTATAAATTTTACAATAATATTATTGGTACAAAAACTTAAATTAATTTGAATCATTGTTGTGAATTTATTTTACAGTCATAATAATATAAATAAAATTTAGGTGAATCCCATGGTATCAAAATATTGTTAGCATCTTAAATCATTTGATATAATAATTTGATATTCTAACACAATTGTTTATTTCGAGCCTACAAAATAAAATTTTGTTAATATATTTTTTTTTAAAAATAATCACGAAAGGAACTGAACCTATAATACTAGGCAAGCACTGCTTGTTCCCTCTTTGGGCTAAATTTTAAAATGCATGTCTTATAATATTAGATTGATTGTTAGAATATTAGAATGATTTTGTTTTGATTTAATTTTATTTTTTGTTATTATTGTATTTCTTTTTTGCTTAGCTCTATTCGCTTATAAATAAACTATATATTGTATAATTTTATATACAAAAAATATATAATTTTTTTTTTCTCAATTCTTCATGGTATCAGAGCGTGGTTAATCCTAAGCCATGTCTAAACCGAAGGCCTCCAAGGTCGTCGCTGCCACAATCCTTGGCAACTCCCTCCCGCAAAGTCGACATCGTTCTCGCAACCAGTAGACGCCTCCGCATCAATTGTCGCGGATATCCGTCGTCGTCGCCGTCGCAACCTTGCTCCGCCACGTCGCTTTCACCCGTCGTTGCTAACTCGGCGATCCTCACCGCCAACCGCCAGAGCGTTTGACCTCCAAGGTTGCGACCATCAGTCGCACCACCACCGAACGCACTCCAGCACCGCAGCCCACAGCGCTGCCGCCGCCCACAGCCCACAGCGCCACTGTACAAACTCACCGGCACCGCTGGATCTCATAGTCGCCGCCGCCGCTGAATCTCATAGTTGCTGCCGCCGTTGCTACTGCAAACTCACCAGTCGCCGCCGCTGCTGCAAACTCGCCGGCACCACTGGGTCTCACGATTCTCAGGCCTCATTCACAGTCGCGCCGCTGTTGCAAACTCAATCGCCGCTGCTGCTGCAAACTCAATCCTTAACCATCTTTTTTTATTTTTTACCCAATATCCCAAAAACAAACCTAATACTCCCAACCCAAAAATCCTTTCAAGCCCAAACTCTTTTCTTATAACCCAGCCTTTTATTCCTATATTTATTTGTTTAGATTTTTTTTTATTTCATTAAAAAAAACAAATGTCTCAATCAGCTTCGACTCTTGATTCTATTGTCCGTCCTATCCCAAAAACAAACCTAATACTCCCAACCCAAAAATCCTTTCAAGCCCAAACTCTTTTCTTATAACCCAGCCCTTTATTCCTATATTTATTTGTTTAGATTTTTTTTCATTTTATTAAAAAAAAAATTTAAAAAAAATAAATGTCTCAATCAGCTTCGACTCTCGATTCCATTGTCCGTCCTATTGATATTATATTGGATGGATCCAACTATAGTATATGGGCTCATAATATGGAGGTTTTCTTAAAAGGACGTCGATTATGGCGTTATGTGACTGGAGTCATTCCTGAACCAATACAGACCAGCAGCAAAACGAAAAAGGCATTTGCAACTCGTCTAGAAGACTGAGACAATATTCACTATAAGATTATATCTTGGCTCATCAACACCTATATTCCATCCATCAATAGTCTTTTTTCAAAACTTGGGAATGCTACCATTGCTTGGAATTTTTTAGCTAAACGATACAATTGTACATATGATGCCTCCTTGGAATTTCAACTGGAAGCCAAGCTTTATCAGATGCGTCAGGAACCTGGTCAGTTTATTGCTGATTTCTATTCCCAGACCAATCATATTTGGGAACAATTATCTGCTGCAGATCCACAGCTCAAATGCTCTAAAGACTTTCAAAAGTTTGCTGCTTGGCTAGATCGACAGAAATTTATGCACCTTATGATGGCTCTTCGGGATGATTTTGAATCTACTCGAGCCTCCCTTCTTCATCGTCAACCACTTCCGACTTTGGATGCTGCAATTTCTGAACTTATCTCTGAAGAGACTCGTCGTTCCACTATGAAGCTGCACTCTTCTGATATGGTTCTTGCCATTGCTACTCGTGGTCCTTTCTCGTCTTCTACTGGGTGTTCATCCAAGACTGGCTTTTGCAAGTGGTGTAAACATAATGGTCATACCCTTGACGAATGTCACAAGTTCAAGTCCTATCAGCAGAAACAAGCTTCCCAACTGACAGCTGCGGTTGCTTCCTCTGCTTCATCTACATCCGAGTCTTCCTCGTCCACTTCTCTCACTGCAGCTGATGTGAAGGATTTAATTCATCAAGTTTTGTTCTAATCCTTCACTGCCTTGTCCGTCACCTCAAGTAAATCTCAATGGTTTATAGACTTTGCTTGCTGCAATTATATGACATCGGATGCCACTATCTTTTTCTATAAAACTGCTCTTTCTCTCACTCTTACCATTTACACTATCGATGGTTCTCATATGCCCGTTAGCCATATAGAGTCTATTTCTACTTCTCACTTATCTGTCAGTGATACTTACCTTGTGCTTAAATTTTGCTTAAACCTTCTTTCTGTTGGTCAACTTTGTGAGTTAGGCTTTGGCCTGAAATTCTCTAACAACAGTGTTGATGTACAGGATTTACAGATAGGTCAGCTACTTGGGACAGGCCGTAAAGCTGAACGTCTTTTCATGCTCACATCACTGCAGCTTCCTTCTTCCACCACCACTTCCATGGCTGTTATCACCATCTCTTCCCATTTGTGGCACTCCCGTCTTGGTCATGCAACACTTCCACGTGTTCAGCTCTTGGCTTCTCAAGGTCACTTAGGTCCTACTGACTTTCAGTCCTTTGATTGTATTTCATGTCGTTTTGGGAAGCAAACACATTTACCATTTAGTAAAAGTGAGTCTCTTTCATCTGCACCTTTTGACCTCATCCACTCTAATATTTGGGGTCCGCCCCAGCTTCAACTGAGGGAGAATCTCGTTATTTTGTTATTTTTTTGAATGATTACAGTCGCTACACATGGCTCTATCTTTTACAGCATCGGTCTGAGCTTACCACTGTTTACCAAATTTTTTATAAAATGGTGCAGACTCAATTTTCTTGTACCATTAAAACTTTTCGTTCAGATAATGTAATGGAATACAAGGATAAGTCTTTTCTTGCCATCTTACATCAAAATATAACAATCTCTCACCATTCTTGTCCATATACCTCACAACAAAATGGTATAGTATAACGTAAATATCGTCACATTCTAGATACCGTAAAAGCATTTCTCATTTTTGCTTCCCTTCTAGAATATTTTTACGGTGAAGCTGCTCTTACTGCTGTCTACACCATCAATCGTGCTCCCTCACCCCCTATACATAACAAAACTCCATTTGACCTTCTCCATGGCACGAACCCTACCTATTACTTACTTCGAGTTTTTAGATGTGTTTGTTTTGTTACTCTTCCCCCACACGAACGCACCAAACTTAAGCCTCGATCCAGACTCTGTTGCTTTCTTGGCTATGGTCTCACTCAAAAGAGTTATCGTTGTTATGATCCCATAGCTAAACGTCTTCGTATTTTTCGTCATGTAGAATTTTGGGAACACAAGATGTTTACGACTCTTTCTCCCTTTTCACAATCTTCTCCTAGTTATGCTCATATCTTTATTGACCCATCCATTGCTTTAGTCCCTAATTCCTCTGCAGAAATATTGAGCTCATCAGACGATCCTTCTTCGGCCATTCCTGAGTCCTCTGACACGCCTGCTGATGTTCCTGATACATCCACTGCACCCAAGTCCATCCAGGTACCTACACTCCATCAATCTACTAGAGTAAGAGCGCCTCCTTCTCATCTTCAAGATTATCATTGTTATTATGCTCTTGCTACTCTACATGAACCTCACAGTTATCGGAAAGTTAGTGTTGATCCCATGTGGCAGCAAGCTATGGCTGATGAACTAGATGCTCTCACCAAAACTTATACTTGGGACCTGGTGAATTTACGTCCTGGGAAGTCTGCAGTGGGATGTAAGTGGGTCTATAAAATCAAGACTCGATCAGATGGCTCCCTGGAACGATACAAAGCTCGTCTTGTTGCGAAAGGTTTCTCTCAGGAATATGGTATTGACTATGAGGAGACTTTTGCTCCTTTTGTCCGTCTTACCTATGTTCGATCTTTGCTTGCAGTAGCTGCTGTGCGTCATTGGTAACTATTTCAAATAGATGTCAAAAATACATTTTTGAATGGTGATCTTGCCGAGGAAGTTTATATGCATCCTCCACCTGGTTATGACCATCCTCCTCACACCGTTTGTTGTCTTCGGCGTGCTCTCTATGGTCTTAAACAAGCTTCGCGGGCCTGGTTTGCTAAATTCAGTTGTGTTATTGCTCAACAGGGCTTTGCTCCTAGTGCCTATGATTCTGTACTTTTTATCCGAACCACCGATGTTGGTATTATTCTTATTCTTCTCTATGTTGATGACATGATCATTACAGGGAACGACCTCTCTGGTATTCGGGATTTTTAGCACTTTTTGAGTAAGAATTTTGAGATAAAGGACTTAGGGCAGCTTAATTATTTTCTTGATCTTGAGATTACATATAGTTCAGATGGTTACTATCTTTCTCAGGCAAAGTATGCGTCTGGCTTGCTTTTTAAAGCAGGCTTTACTGATAGCAAAACATATACTTCTCTGCTTGAACCTAATGTTAAGTTGCTTGTCATTGATGGTGAATCTCTTCCTGATGCTACTTTATATAGATAGCTAGTTGGTAGTCTCGTCTATCTCACTGTTATCCATCCAGATATTTCCTATACAGTTCATCTTGTTAGTCAGTTTATGAGTGCTCTTCGCTCTACTCACTATGCTGCTGTTCTACACATCTTACGGTATGTCAAGGGAATTTTGTTTCATGGTCTTCACTTATCTTCGCACTCATCCCTTGAGTTTCGCTCTTATTCTGATGCTGATTGGGCCGGAGATCCTACCGATCGTCGCTCCACTACATGATATTGTTTCTTACTCGGCACCTCTCTCATTTCTTAGCGTAGTAAGAAGAAGACTGTTGTTGTCCGCTCTAGCACTGAGGCTGAGTATCGTGCTCTTGCTGATACTACAGCTGAATTTTTATGATTGCGGTGGCTCTTGATAGATATGAGTGCTCATCATACGACTAATTCCCTTATTTATTGTGATAATCAGAGCGCCATCCAGATTGCTCACAATGATGTCTTCCATGACCGCACCAAACATATTAAAATTGACTGTCATTTCATCCGAAATCACCTTCAGCAAGGCACCCTACATCTCCGATCTATCTCTTCTGAAAATCAACTTGCCGACCTTTTCACAAAATCTCATCCTCCTAGTCGCCTCCGTGCTCTAATTTTTAAACTTTAGTTGATTTCATCATCTCGCGTTTGAGGAGGGATGCTAGAATATTAGATTGATTGTTAAAATATTAGATCGATTTTATTCTGATTTGATTTTATTCTCTGTTATTATTGTATTTTCTTTCTTGCTTAGCTATATTTGCCTATAAATAGGCCATATATTGTACAGTTTTATATATACAAAAAATATACAATTATTTTTCTTTTTCTCAATTCTTTAGTATGCTTATTTTTTTAATGTATTAGTTAAATTTTTTAACTTTTAAGGTCATCTCAATGAAAGAAATTAAAAAAAATAAAATTTTAAATTAATTAAAAAACTTTGCTATAAACAAAAATACGTAATGTAAAATCTAAATTTATTAACTTATTTTAACTTGTTTTTATTCTTTGATAACTTGAATTGGGAATTCTATTCATTATTGGTTATTGATTTGACTAGAGAAACTCCTAGCAGCAAACTTGTACGAAAGGACCCCATAATAGGGGTATCCAAAAAATAAAAAAAATCGAGGAGGTGGTTCAAACCGGACCAATCCGTGTGGTTTGATTTGGTTTTTCTTTGAATTGGGTTGATTTCGGTTCTAAAAATATGTAAACCGCAAGTTACGGATCGATTCACGAATTTTAGACCACGGCTCTAGTTTTGAATCGAACCGAATCAAAATATTTAATTTAATTTATATATATATATATATATTGTGCTACTGTTTTGAATCATAAAAAAATTTCTTTATTTTGTTGAGTTTTAATATAATTTTTGCTAGATTTTAACACTTTATATTGGAGTATTGTATATTAACGGAACTGTAGTTTTGAACCGGGACAAACCGCTAATAATAGGTTTGGTTTGATTTGGTTCCACAAACTATACGGTTTAGTTTGGTCCTAAAATAACTAAAATCGTAGGGAATAGTTTTTTGATATCCTAGTATCTTACATTGAAAAGAATGAGAGAGTTCCTGAGCTGTAAAGAAAAAATTTTGGACCCTTATATAGCAATGAGATATTTTCACAAGTGGTAGAGACCCTAGCAAAATTTTGTAGTTAAGCGTACTCATGCTGGAGTAATGCAAGGATTGATAACTCCCTGAGAAGAATAAAATCGTGAAGACTTTTACCCAAAGCGGACAATATTATTGCCACGAGAAGGGTCAGAGTGCTATAGATGATATTAGAATCGGCTTTCCTCACCTTCGAGTGTGGGCCCCTACCGTCTCGCGTGACACGTGGGCAGGCTACTGAGTGTGTAGGACGATAATGATTGGCAGGCTACTGCACGGGGTCGTGCAATCGTAAGGGAGTGGATTGTGATATCTTGGTATCCCACATTAGAAAGAAAAATGAAGTTCCTGGGCTATAAAGAAAAACCTTTGACCCTTATACAGCAATGAGACATTTTCTTAAGTGGTAGAGACCCTAGTAAAACTCCATAGTTAAGCGTGCTCACATTGAAGTAATGCAAGGATGGGTGACCCCCTGTCTGAACAAAACTGTGAGGGTTTTTGTCCAAAGCGGACAATATCGTTGTCACGAGAAGAGTCGAGGTGTTACAAGTTTTGTTCTTGATTTTGTTTAAAACCGATTCAAATCGGACTGTGTAAACCCTTACCCCATAAAGACGTAGGAGATGCAGTAGACGCCAACTGGATCGACCAACAAATAATACGTTAGAGGGATGGGCTCATTCGACTAATTAGGAATCCCTGGCCTACCTAGCACAAAGACAGATGTTGGTTACTTTTTCGACTTGGGTTAATGAAACGTGTCAAAAAAAAAAACTCTGAATGGACGAATTTGGCATATTGGTTTATTTGTCATCATAAATTTTTCGTTTTTAGTAAATTTTTTTTATCATTTAGTTAAATTATTATATTTTTTAGACTTCTCTCATTAAGACGTGTCGAAAAAATAAATTTTTTTTTATCAAAATATAAAAAAAAGTTCAGAAAGAACAAAAATAAGTAAAAATAAGCTAAATTCTATAAGTTTTAAGGTAGAATAAGTAAAAATAAGTCAATAAATAATATTTGTCAAAACAAGACTATAATAATTTAATTAAATAATAATATTTTTTATTAAAAATAATATATATAAAAAAAAGCAATTATGTTCAAAAGTCAAAATCTACTCAAATCAACCAAATTCAAAAGGAAGTGGATTTGTAGCAGAGATAATCTCAAGTTATGCCATCTGTAAGATATTAACGGTAACTTCACTCCCCAGTCCCCAGGAACTAATCCACTTTTGGAAAATATTTCTCCCACAAACTGTGCCCTTCTTTCTCTTAACCGCTCCACCCACATTTTGACATTTATCCACCCACCTTTACTTTTTAACTTCTAAAAAGCAAAAACAATTAATTATTCATTAGCCCCGAAAATATTATTTTACGATAAAAATAAAATAAAAAAACAAATATATAAAAATATAAAAAAATAATTTTTACCATCTGTTTAGTTTACAATAAAATTGATAACAAATTTAATTTTTAATTTTCTCGCGATACATACTCTTATACTTTTTATATAATTTATTTTATGAGAATATTTTTTACAAAAAAATATTTTTTTAAAATTCATATTTTTCTGTATTAACTAAACTCGCATGTAAAAATATAAAATGATTTTTTTTTTTAATTTTCTTTCATGTTAAATGAAGGAAGCCTACTGCTTTTCTCTAATTATATAATAAAAAATATTTTAAATTGGACAACAATGATCTACCCTTTTGAAGGTAAATTATGAGGTATTTTCATACTGCTACGTAAGTAATACCATGTAATATTTTTAACAAATAAATAATAAAAAATTAATTTTAGGTTCTTAAAGTAGCAATGATTTTGTTCTTCATCTACTAACAAAATTTTTAACTCGCGAGTTCCAATTGAATGCTAGAATAAATAAATTTCTATGTGTATTTTTAAAACATGTATAAGCACACAGATAAATTTATAAGTATTTTGAAAATGCATAATATTTTATATATATATAAATTTATTTTTCTACTTATTTATACATGACAGATAAATTTATCTGTGTACTTGATACATGTTTTAAAAATACACAGATAAATTTATCTATATATTTTATACAGATAAATTTATCTGTCTTGCATAAAATAAGACGATAAATAAATTTATCAGTTTGTGTTAAATTTATTTGCGTTGTAGGCGATTGGATCCCACTCGTTAAAAATTTTATTGATAAATTTTGCGCGTTAAAATTTATTTTTTTAAACATTTAGCTAAAAGTCCCAATAAATAAACATAAATTATACTATATGAGGCACATTTTTGTTTTATAACCACGTAGTATTTACGTAGTATTTATTATCAAAAATTTAAGTAAAAATACTACGTAAAATTATTTCATAATACTTCAAGAGCACTGAATAATTACTCCTTGTTAAAAGTAAGTAAAAAACAAAAAAATAAATAAATAACACAAGGGGTTATTTAATTTTAGTACAAAAGATAAAAAAAAAAAAAACTTTAAACCATTTGCCAAACCAAGCCATGAATTTAAAACAATACAATTTTATTATGAAAAATTCTAATCCTAACTTATTGAGCGATTGATAATAAGTTTATAATGTATAAATATCAATACAAAATGTATTAATATATATAAAAATAATAAACTTTACTTTTAAAAATATATTAATATTAAAAAAATTATTTTTATTATTTTATTAATCACCGCCTACTGTGATTAGTATGACCCTTTAATTATTTTATTTTCTCTAACTTTTTAATTTTAACATAATTTTACGCACTGCATAATAACCAATCGCCGGCGTCTATATAAACACGCAACAACAAATTCATCTCTCTCTCTCACGAACACATCAATGGGGAGAGAGAGAGAAGAATCAGATCGAAAATCACAGTTAGTGACAGAGATTTGCAACATATCGAGGCGAGCGTTGTCGTGCGCTCATTGGCACGGCGGAATCCGGACGATTAAATCCCCTTTCATCGATTGGTACCTTGTTCTTCGCGTATGTCGATCACTCTGTTCTCCAACAATCCATTTTCTGAACCTTTCTTTCGTTCAAGTTTCTGATGCAACGAAGTTCTTGGGTTTTGATAGGTTGAAGACGACGCAGGCGCAGACGGGATTAGAAAGCAATACCATAAACTTGGTAAGTTTTGTTTGCTACTATTAATATATATACAAATTTGAAACACTGTTTTTATTTGGAAGATTGTTTTCTTGGCAGCTTTACAGCTTCATCCTGATAAGAACAAGCATCCCAAGGCCGGAGTTGCCTTCAAGCTTGTCTCAGAGGTAAGCTTATACATTAGAAACAAGACCCCGAGAGAGTATGAAAGGAAGCAAAATCCTATTTTTTTAAAGGTACGACCGGCCTAATGTTAGAGAATTTTAATAAAAATAAAATATTAAAAATTTATTATTTAATTAGAGTATTAATAAAAAAAATATTTTTGTATTTATTATATTGTTCACTACGAAGTTTAATACATTATAATTAATAGCTTATTTATATTTGTCCGTTATAAAATAATTAATATGATTAATGATATTGTTTAATGGTGGGCCTATCAACTTTCTATGTAAAGGCTTCTAGCCTTTTGTTTTGAAAAAGAAGAATCATAGAAAAACATGTGTATGGAGAAAAAATTGGAGGGCTTTTCAAATGAGGGGTTTTCTATTATAATACAATAATTATATTTGTAATAAATTTGGTTCGTGATTCGCTCAAAATTTTGTAGTGGATGTGAATACTAGATGAGGAATGATTGTAAATTCTTAATTTATATTTTGAACTTGATACATTCTGTTTAAATTATTACGTGAAAAAAAATATTAATGTTAAGACCGTATCTGTCTGATTCAAAAAAAACATTATCATACTTTATATTCTTTTTATATTCTAATATATTTTTTTGGCTTAAATTTTAATATTATTTTATTTCTAAAAAATAAAATTCTCACATCATTACGAAAAACTAGGCACTCCTAGAGTACCATGTGTTATTCGTTACTTACATATATTTTTGATAAATAAAAACGTTTCGACCACAAAAAGTGATTTATTATTTATTTTCTAACTACTCAACAAAAATGGGGTCAAATGTCAATATCGTCCAAATACAAATCCAGAGTATTTTCGACTACATTATTATACGAGAGCACCACGCAGATAATGCGGTGCGTAGTTTGAAAGTCTAAATTGCGATTTGGCGGTTAGGAGAATTTCCTCAAACAATGCAAAAATGTTTTGAACACTCTGTTCATGGCAGGCCTATGCATGTCTTTCTGACAACACAAAAAGAGCAGAATTCGACATGGCAAGACGGAGCAGCCACTGCATTGAGTGCAGCAGAATTCGACATGCTCCGGCCGCCCATGCTGCAAAAATCAGAGGGTTGCTTCCTACAGAGAGGTTAAGGTCTCAAAAACTCATGCAAGGCTTGAAAGATCTCAGAGCCAAATTTGCAGAAGAGATTTGGGTGATTGAGAATTGTTTGGGGATGGCAAGGTGTGCCAAAGCATCAACAAAAGAATCCCCAATTTTCAATCCAAAAAAAGACCACCCAATCTTCAATCCATCCGATTACATGTTTCAAGGATACCCTCACCGGAGGGCTGGGATTCACGAGAAAACCCGAGAACTTTTAGTACAGGAGGGCACGTAATTTACCAAATCGTGAGCAAAGAAGACTGATTCCCCAGTCTTTGAATTTGGATAGCGAACTGAAGCAGTAAAACTCAAATCTTATGATCCTGGCTAATCTAAGCAGGAGACAAAGAGAGGAAAATAGGAATCATCATTCTTTTCAATTCCTTGTAGTGTACATGAAATTGCAGATTAAAGTCATGTTTTTGTACCATGCTCACAATTTTCTACTTCCCTACCGGAATGAAGAGAGCTCTTGGATATACTTTTTGTCATAGTGATTGTTGTTCTAAACCATAATGAAAATGCAATTTTTTGTTTTTCTTCTACACGAATATGATAAACTAAATGAGTTTTTAAGCAAAAAATGATATAAAAGGTGCATCAGCCTGAGATTCAAAGAATATTGTCAATGCTTGTTCAATTGTGGTTCAATTGAGGTACAATTTCCTCTCATTTGTCGTTAGCAACATGACCTATTTTGCAAGTAGTATTAACGTGATGGAATTTTGAACATCAATCCCTAAACGTGAACAGAAGCAAAAATTATATACATACTAAAGAAAAATATGCAACGATATACGTAATTCGACACAGCCTGCCTACATCCACGAGTTAGAGAAATAATCAACTATAACTGTAGAATGTACAAACTCGAAATCAAAAACACCTAAAAACTCAACATCCACAACCTGAGCCCTGAAACAAATTTCATTTCTTGCTTAAAGATTACTCCCGTGTTCCTGGTATTTCTTCATCTCTGCTTACATTTCTATCCCTTTGATGTACTTTCCATACTAAATAACTATAATTATAGAGTCCTATTTATAGCAAACTCTAAAATACTAAGCTCATATAATTACAAACCCTAAATGTATTCGATTCCTTATAGATTTATGACTTCAACCAAACCTAAATACATGTAAATAAAATTTTAATTATACGAATCCACAAAATACAAAATATACACCTAACATAGCCTTATCTAGAGAAATCTCCTTCTTATCACATTTTGAAAACCCAATAAAAGCGATACTCCAACAATAGTACTTGCCCCTTTGAATTAAACACTTGTTGTTGCTCAAAACTCGCCGCCACTGGCAACTCGATCATTCAGATCTCTATCATTCATGGCTTTTCGTCATCTCGCTCCCCCTCATTTTGTCATTGCTGCTTAGATTTTCATTGCTCGGGTTCAAGTCTCTGTCATTCGTAGCATTCCATAATCTAGGGATATAAAAAGTCATCGCAATCAACAATAAATCAATTTATATAATATTAATGTACACAAATTTTTTGAGTAACACTTTGATTTAGTGTGTATGATTATTAATATTTGCCCACTCTAACATGATTTCTAGCTCCACCAATACATTATAAAATTAGGCCACAAATGGAAAAAAGCAGCAGAACAATAAAAACACATCATCTAATCAGGTCAGAATTGGAATAAGAAACATATGACCCCATAAGAGTACTTGTTGGCTTGATCACATATGCAGCAGAGGCCTTTTAACAAACTTGAATTAGGCTTCGTTTGTGAAATGGCTTAAAGTCTGACTTTTTAGTTTCTAGCTTAAAGTTAAAAAATCCAAAAAGTCATGTTTGGAAACCCAAAGGATTTTAGCCTTTTAGCTTTTTTGATTTTTCACATAAAATAATTTTATATATTTTTTAAAAATATCACAACTTTTGTTATACACATTTATTTTTATAAAAATTATATATATTTAAAATCAACTCGTTAAAATTAATCAAGCAAGATCCATATTGAATATAAAATTATATAAAAATAATTTTTTTCGAACTTAAAATTCTTTTAGCTTAAAGTCACTTTAAGTCAAATTTTTTAGCTTATTGATTTTTGGTTTAAATTAACCTCTACAGTTTACCAAATGAACTTTAAATTTATTTGACTTAATGTGACTCTAAACAAAAAAACTAACTTAAAACCAAGTTTCCAAACAAGGCCTTAGATACAAGAGAACAAAGTCTGAGAGAAAGCCATCCAAGTAGCCGAGACTACTGCTTCCTAAAAGATAAATTGAAAAGGTCGTTTGGTTGGTGGCTCACATCCAGGCCTTTTGATTTTAGGCTTAAGCCCATAAAGATTTTAAGCCTGTTTGGTTTGGTGGATTATTACTGCGAAAAAATCCAAAAGTCCAAAAAGAAACCAATGTAAGAAAAACCCACCAAGTAAATCGATGAAATCAAATCAAATCGGTTAATTTTGGACAATTTTTAATATGCATTCATCTACACAAATTTAGAAAAGAAAAAAAATTAAATTTTAATTTAAAAGTGGTTCAATAAGTATTCAATCGAAATTAAACTAAAATCAACCCGTGCAACATATATATTCCTACTGATAAGTCGATGACCGCATCTTGATTCCCTTTAAGTTAAAGAGTTTGATTATTATAATGTTCAATTATTATGATTTTGGGTGATAACTGTTAAAAATTTAATACTAAAATATTAGGATACTAAATTTAATACTAATACTTAACCCAAGAACACCTAGGTTCAATTTAAGATTCTTTTAATAATTAATTGTTTCAACTATAAAATACCCAAATCAATTAAACTAGGGGTGTTCTTGGGTTAAGTTAGGCTGGGTTTACTTATAACCCATCACTCAATCATAAGTATTTGATTTTTAATTTTGTTATTCTTAACAGACGGCCAATGAATTTGACACTTTTGAACCTATCAATTTGACGAGTTCACGAGTGGGTGCGTTTGATTTGACTGTTCGAACTTTTTTATATTTGAACTTTTTTTATTGGAATCGTTCTATTTTTTAATTAATTATAATAGTCTTTTTTTAATTAAAAATATATTTTTTTAATAAATTTAAAACTCATAGGATAATGAATATATCAATTATAACTAAATTATATAGTTTCTCACAAAAATACCAAAGCAATAAACAACCTAATTAATTTTAAAATAAATTTAAAAATTTATAAAATTAAGTATTTGTTGGTTGGATTGGGTTCGGTGGGTGATTATATTCAAGACCCATAACTCGACCACCACCCGAGTTTTTTTTTTTTTTTTTAAGAGACTTAACATCCAACCAAACTATGAGCAAAATCATCAACTGTCTTGTTAATTGGGTTAGATTGAGCGGTTTAAATGAGCCAGAGAATCTAAAGACACTCTTAGATTAAACTATGCCAAGCCGAACTAATTTTATTATTATAGTTGGCTTGATTTAATGATGATTTCAATAATTGTAGACAAGGCTAGACTTGAGGGCAAGCGAGCAAAGTTGTCGCCTAGGACCTTCGATATTTGTTAAAATTTAAGATTCTATTTAGTTTTAAATTTAGTATAAATATATTCATGTTTATGTTGATGATCTTAAATAGATTACAAGTGGTATTTATTATTATTTGTATTTTTTGGTCTTAAGTTCATGTCTTTCTACTTACTCATAGTTTTAAGTTGCAATAATTTCAATATTATTATAAGTCACTCAGAATTTTAGATAATTTAAAATTAATTCAAACATTTAAAAGGCTAAATAAGACAAATAGAATATAAAAAATAAAAGTTATGATCAAAATATATTTAAGCTTTAATTTTCTAATCTTAAAATATTAAATTTTATTTTTACCAATTCTAGTCAAGCACAAAATATTAAATAAGAAAATATTTTATTATTAAAAATCTTATAATACATAAGTTAAAAGTTTCATGTTTAAGTAGCTTTATGTTGTATTGTTGGAACATGACGAAAAATATATTTTGTCTATTTAAATTTTTATAATTAATTTTTAAAAATTATCTTTAAATTTATTGAAACCCCACATTATACATTTGTTTTGGATCTCAAAATTTTTAGAATTGATCCTAAATTTAGATGTTCAAAAAAATCAAATCAAAATTATCAAATCAACAGTAATTTTTTTTAAAATTAGATCAAATCGAACCATTTACATCCTAACCATGATGGGCATTTTTTTTGCATTATTAGAAAAAACGGGTCTACCCTCGAGATAATACACTACTTGCACCTTTTATCAAATAATTGATAAAAAGGAATCACGTAATGTAGAGTAATGTTGTCCAAAAAAATTAGCTGGATATTAAATTAAACTTGTTCCAATCGGTATGACTGCATCCGTTCGATTCAAATTTTTGATAGACCAATTTGGATTCGATTCCAAAATAAAAAACAACTATATGTTTTGAATTGAATTGATTTATGGGTTTTTGTTCGTGATTTTGGTTTTGCATTAATCATTAACTCATAAGCATGTTCATAATTTTCAATCGCTTGATCAAAGAAAGCTTTTCGAAGATAAGCGGTACCGATATTATTGTATATTCTCGCTCGATCTTCATTTTCCGAATCATTTAATAATATATTTTGGAAATAGATCAGTGATTGATCGTATTTACCCATTAATTGAAGTAATTTACCGAATATAATCGTTACACTTAATTCATCTTCTTGTTTTCGATTTAATTCAATATAATCTTGTGCAATTTTCGAACCTTCATCAACTGCTTGCATTTGGATTATCCATAAACTTGAATCGGAGGGATCTTCTGTAACAGATTGAATTTTAAACGTTGTACCAAGATCGAATAGAACTTCGTTTTCATCGGGATAATGACTGTATTGAGAAATATCAGCAAATACGATGTTTTCATCGTATAGGTCGCAGCTAATTTGATAGAGAACAGAAACAACGTTTGCACGTTTCGTGGATTTTTGAGCAAATTCGAGAGCGACCAATTTCGAACGAGTTGTAGAGAAAAACCCATTAGCAGATATCACACCATCTTCGTTTTGTTTTAGAATTGTTATTTCATCTTTCTCAAGCTTTAGACCACGATATACGATAATAGTAGGTGTTGGATCTTCTTCTCTCATTTTCTGTTGTTCGGCAGCTAAGCTAGTTGATAAATCAACGATGAAGAATCGAAATGTATGTAATTGGGTGATATCTTCAGTTCTTAAGGCTTTATTAAGCAAACGATAGAGAAAACTTTCTTTCGTATACCATCGAATAGCATTTTCGCTGGTGTAGTACATTTTAAATTCATTGATCCAAAATAATTCTTGTTTATTTTCACGATAATAGTGCTGACAAAAACCGATAAGTTGTTGTTTCGAATGATCAGTTTTTGGCAAACGATGTAGAAGATCTTTAAAAAGTTGAAACCAGAGAAAACTAGCGGATTCTTTCGAGAGTTGACGTATGGATTTCTCATGATTTTGTTGAAAGAAACTAAATGTTTGCAGTTGTCGTTCGAGTAGATGGATAGTGTTTTTTAAATCATCTAATAAATCATGTTGATTAGAATAGATTCCATTTAATTTTGCATATTGTGAGAGACAATGTACATCGGTATTAAATGTACGACAGAATAAAAATACAGTGTCAACTTGATTTATTTCTTCACATTTTTCGAGAAGTGTTAATGATATTTGTTTATTTATAATCAAGAAGAGTTTCTCACTTTCAGC
>JAOTRH010000023.1:2187238-2203555 GCA_034768845.1 Heliamphora exappendiculata
ACAGTGAATTGGGTCAACGCTGGTTTGACTTTGTGATTTTCTTGATCTCTGATAAATAAATGTGACTCAGTCTTTCTGATTCCAGTTAGGATTTGAACTTTGTGTCTGAAAATTTTCAGGTCACACACACACACACACCTCTTCATATAGAATCTACTCTGATTGTGTTCGTTCATATATGTATATATGGTATCTTGGATTCTGTGCGTGTTTTAATCACTTTGATTAGATTTTGGTGTTTTAAATAAATGCAAATATGCCTGGGTTTTGTACTTATTTTTTAATCGTGTTTCCTACTCAAATTTTTTTTTCTTGTGTGTGTTTGTCAATTCATGACAAAAATAGGGAGATAATAGCAGTCTTAGGTTTAGATTTTTTTTTTTGTTAAATTTTTTGTTGAGGGGGAG
The DNA here is from genome assembly GCA_034768845.1 of Heliamphora exappendiculata. Taxonomy (NCBI): domain Eukaryota; kingdom Viridiplantae; phylum Streptophyta; class Magnoliopsida; order Ericales; family Sarraceniaceae; genus Heliamphora; species Heliamphora exappendiculata. The sequence continues at coordinate 2,187,646 of JAOTRH010000023.1, forward strand.
TCTTGTTAAATTTGTTGTTGAGGGGGAGCCACTTATTTTTTTAGGGGGAGTCGTTTCTATTTTTTTGTTTGCGCGTTATATTTGAGGGGGAGTTTATTTATTTTTTTTTTGTGTCTGTGTCAAGTTAGTATTTTTTTTCTTCGAATTGATGCTATATCCTTGGTTTCATGCTGGGATATTTTGAATTGTTGAATTTTGTTACATAATTACCAAATGGGGAGATTGTTAAGAATTTTGCCCTCGACAATATTCGTTTTATGTTTGAAAAATCTATGACAAATGTTTATTTAATTAATTAATTTTATTTATTGATATTTTAACACTTGTTCTTTTCAAGGTATGGTTTTAAATTGCAGGGCCACGCAAAAAAATGAGAAAATATCAAAAAGAGCTCGCAGGGAAGACCGCCCGACAGACCGCTCGAGCAGTCTAATGAACCTCTCGGTTGTTTTATTTCTGCATCAATTTGACCGAAAGCAGGCATTAACCGCTCGAGCGGTTAATAGACTGATCGAGTGGTTCTCAACGTGGAAGATTTTAATTGAAGCAGCAGCGAGGGTTTTGGAAGGGTTATTATAAATAGGAAGCTATGTAGATTTAGTATCTTTTCTATTGTTGATTTAGCAGTTCTCCTATTATGGATTTAACAGCTTTTCTATTGTTGAATTAAGCAGCTAGGTTTTTGAAAACCTTTCTATATATAAATAGATAGCTAGGGTTTATGGTGAGGGGGCTCATTAATTTTAATTTGTGAAAAACCAAGTTGCCACAAGCTTTGAAAATGATACATACTGACAAGCTCTGCTATAGCAATTTGATGATTCAATAAGCTTCTGCGCAGTCAATTCAATCATCAAGCCAATCAAACCTTCAACGATCTGTTTGTGTTCGCGGAGTCATTTGAGAGGATTCTCAAGCGTTGAAATCTGGTAGAAGAGTCCGTCAGTATTGAAGTGCGGTGGTGGATTCCAATGGCGGTCAAGCACAGGAGTTGGTGTACGTGAATTCGGCAGGAGTAGGCTTTCAAATATTTGGTTGTGGGTACAATGTCGGTTTGTAAGATTCTCTTGTAACCAACATTTAATAGTGTTTGATTTTCTAGACCCGGTGTGGTCTCGTGATTTTTACCCGATTTGAAATTTTTCATGTAAAAATTGTCGTCTCGTGTGTGGTTGTGATTATTTATATTTGCTGCTTGTGGGATTGATTGTTTTAAGTTTATTTGCATCGTTTAATTTATTTACGAAAATTAATTTATACAAATTAGTCTATAAACGAGATTTTTTATGTGCAATGTGAATTGTGAACACCAACTATTAGCATCTAAACCTTAAATTTTTTTAGTGCCCTTAGGTGTACAACAAATAACTTAAAATAGTTATTAAAACAAACACACACCCTTACTATGAAACTTTCTTTTAACTCTAGAGAATGTATAACACTACTTTCCAGGCTAAAATAATTCACCATTGCAAAAACCTAGGAGTGTGCTACTCCAATAGTACAAATAAAATCAAATTTAAAAACAAAGACCAATGCTAAGTGTCAAAACTTACCAACTTACTAATCCAAAGGTTTGGCCAGAATCCAAAAAAGCTTTATTACTAAAACCGTAAATCACTTGATAAATTTGTGTATTTGGATTCCTAGTATACATTGACTTTTGTTGGATCTTGGGAACACAAATATCTACGGGGAAGCATGATCACTAAGTACACAATTATTTATTTATTTATTATTTTATACATAAGATCACCAAGGCTATATTAGAAGGAAAATGAAAAAGGGAGTAACTAAGCAAGAAAGATTTAACGTAACTAAGCAAGAAAGAGTTGAACTATGGGGCTACTCCGGGTACTGTGAACGGTACACACGAATAGAAACTATTAATTTTTTTGCTTCATTTGCATGCAATACTTGTAAGAATAAAAAGGGATGCAATGGGTGTGCACATAGTGTAGAGGTCAAATAAAAGTAGATCAAATTTGATTGTGCGGGCTTAAAAAAGGACTAAAAGTGTCACAAACAAAAGAACAAAAAAGAAAGAAAGAAGAACATGCATGCCCTGTGGCCTTTTAAGCACCCACAATCAAATTTGGTTGCCCTCTAATTTACCTCCATTAATACTTTTGAAAAAGACCATCCATCTCTCCTTCAATTCTAAATGAATTGTATGCAGGCAAAGCAAAAAAAAATCAACGAATACCAGTCATAAAGTACAATTTTCAGCACCAAAATAGGCAAATATTAAGGTTCCAGTAATGTGATAAAGACAATGATACGTCAATCAAACTAAAATTAAATGAGATACTAAAATATATGGTTTCACTCAGGGTCTTAGGACTTGATTGCAATTTTCCATTTATGCTTATAGCATTATGCAATTAGTATGTGATAGGAAGGAAAGAGTTTATGCAATTCACAGAACTTGTGAGACATTGTTCTAGAGAGACAAAGAAGAAAGATGTGGTACAAATAACCAAATTAGAAATAACTAAAATTCAATCACAACTTGGCTAGCAATCTAAACATTCATGTAACAATAACTATCGCGCTAGACTCGCCAACTCAATATGGTTGTACATTTTGCTTTGTAAGCAAATATTTTACTTCAATTGAGTGGTAAAAACTTACAATCATATCAAAGCAAATAATAATGCATACCGGTATAATTAAACCAACTTAAAAACAATTCATGCCTATTTGATTAACCAATGCCTGTGAAGAGAGAGGTCGAAGTATACTTGTTAACTAAAAAAACAACTAAAAAATAATTTGACAAAGAAAAAAGATCCAAAAATCAGAGATGTTAATAAAATCATAAACGATAGAATCAGAAAAATTGGCATGGTAAACTCATTCAAGGGAGACCACATAATAGTTAAGTAAAAGTAGCAAAATCTGTTCATTTTTTTTTGGTACTTTCATTTCTTTTTCTTTGGTTAATTAGAAATTAAAACTGTTTGAAAGTACTTTTTCTTTACTTTTTTTCTGTCTAGTTCAATAGAAAAGAGTGGAAGCAAGATTCCAAAAAATAGTAGGGAGTTTTTTCAAACTAGAGGGGAGCAATAGCATAAGCAAGCATCTTTTTCACAAAAGGCCATGGAAGGTAACCAAAAAAAGAACACAACTGTTTCATTTGAATCATTCACTTTGTTTACCACATAGAGCTGAAAGTTAATTGGATGTCAATCAAGTCATTATCAAAGAATGAAAGCAATGCAAATCTCACTGCAGAAAAAACAAAAATGTAGCATATGTTTTCAAATACCTCATATATATAACTTCTTGGTGCTGAGTTCCAAAAAATGTAAAAATCTAAATACCCACTTAATTTGGATAATAAGTAAAAAAAAAAAAAAATTAGGGCACAAAGAATGAAATCAATGCAATCTCACTGCAGAACAACAACATTGCAAAAATAAATTATTGCAGCTTTGGAAAAAATATCAAGAGGGGGAAAGTATGGTTGATGATATAAAGTCGGATAATGAGGTAATTCTTAAAACTTATGATAACAATTTATACATAATTTTACTATCAGATGTTGTTACGCCATCATTATTATTTAACTTTATATACTTATTAGAAGTAACATTATAATTTTTTAAATAAATCTATCGTTGCATTGATACTACTTAATACAGGTGAACAAATTCTTATGTAATTTTTTCTTTATTGTGTGCATAATTTTTGTTTATATTTGTGTTCGGGTATTAGTGTTTAAATTTCAACAATTATTTGTATATTACTGATTTTTTTTTTATCAAGGAACGCAAATCTTAAGTAAGAAGTTACAGACCTTGATCAAAACTGAAAGATTGGAATCATGAACTTGATCACGGTTTGATTTTTAATCACACTCTCTCTTTGTTACTCCTATCTGTCTTTATTTATGTTATCTTAATAAAGAAGGAACTACCAGCCCACTTACCTAGGTACCCATATTTAAGTAATGTTACAGTGCCTATATTTATTAATTTTATTTGGCTGTTATATAATGTGTAATTTTATGTGTAATATTTATATTATTTTATAATTTTATTAATTATTTTTAAATATTATATATAAAAATATCGTATCATGTGATACACTCAAATATTATTGCTAAAATTGATAAACATAACATTTTTATTTATAAAAAATTATCGAGTACTTTTAAAATAACACACGTTATTGCTTACATAAAAAAGCACTATTGTTTTTTTAAAAATATTTTTATGTATATAATTACCAAACACTAAATAAGCAATATTACATAATTTTTCACAACCAATGCTACTCAATAGTTTCTCATTGCTTGTGAATAATTATTTGGCAATTTTAAAATACTATGTAAAATAGTTAAAAAATATTTTAAATAAAATAATAATGAGATAATAATTATTTGATAGTCACCGCGTGCTATTATTTATTGCTCGAAAAATATTCTTGGTGTGACAATAGTGACCCTGCTTGCTAGATAATAAATAGATAATTATAAAAAATAATATATTTAATAAATATTAATATTTTTATTTATTAAAAGTAGCGACACATGATACGTCGATACTTCCGAGAGAGAGAGAGAGAGAATAATTTCACATTGACCACAAATTTTACGTCCCTGTGACGCGGAAGGAATGCGTACTAATCACAGGATTCACAGCCAATCGATCTTCCTATTAGAAGAGGAGAGAGAGAGAGAGAGAGAGAGAGAGAGAGAGAGATCTCAAATCTTGATCAGGAAGTTGCAGGTCTTGATAAAAAATGGAAGAAGAGATCAAGAACTTGATCAACGTTTGGATTTTAATCACTCTCTCTCTTTGCTACTCCTACTTCCTATCCTCCAAAATCCCCAAAGGCAAGCTCAGACTCCTCTCTCTCCTCCCAATCTTCTCTCTCTTCGCCGTCCTCCCCCTCCGCCTCACCTACGCCTTCCCCACCGCCGTCACCGCCTTCTTCATCACCTGGCTCGCCAACTTCAAGCTCCTCCTCTTCTCCTTCGATCTCGGCCCACTCTCTCCGCCGCCGCCGCCGTCGTCGATGTCCCTCCCCCTCTTCATCGCCACTGCTTGTCTCCCCATCAGGACCAAGCAACCCCATAATCACAACCACCCACAACCGCCGCCGAGTCAGGAGAAACCACCCAAACCCAAGAACTTTTCGCTGAATCTCGCGGCGGAGACGGCGGTGCTTTCTTTTTTAATGGTTAGGTTGCATCACCACAGAGAGTTTCTTCACCCCAAGATCGTCTTGATTCTGTACTGTTTGATGGTGTTTCTCATGGTGGATGTTCTTATATCTCTTTCCAACGCCGCCGTGGGAGTTCTATTGGCGGTGGAGCTCGAGCCGCCGTCCGACGAGCCGTATTTGGCGACCTCGCTTCAAGATTTCTGGGGGAAGAGGTGGAACCTCTTGGTGACCAACACGCTGCGACACACCGTATACAAACCCGTGAGGTCATTTTCGGCGGCTGTCCTGGGGAGAAAGTGGGCCCCTCTGACAGCTGTCATGGCGAGTTTTGTGGTGTCGGGGCTAATGCACGAGCTTTTGTTCTACTACGTCACGCGTGTGAGTCCCACGTGGGAGATGACCGGATTCTTCGTGCTCCACGGGATTTGCGTGGTGGCGGAGATGGGCGTGAAGAGGGCGGTTTCCGGCGGATGGCGGCTGCCGTGGGCGGTGTCGTGGCCGTTGACGGTTGGGTTCGTGGTGGTCACGAGTTTTTGGCTGTTCTTTCCGCCGCTGACGAGGAGTGGTGCCGACGGGAAAGTCATCGGCGAGTTCAAATGTTTTGTGGATTTCGCGAGGAGAAACCTTATGTTAGTTCTTGAGAAAATACTACAGTGAAAGAATTTCAAGGATATTTTAGGAGAAGTGAAATTATGAATTTATAAATTCTATATAATTATAAGTTATATACTAATTGTTCTAATATAAGTTTATTAACGGTCTCGTTTATCATTTTGTTAGTCTACTTTCATGATTGTTTGTTAAATAAAAATACAAAAATTATGATTAAAAAATTGATATTAAAACTTTATTTTAACTAATTTAGGTATAAAAAATGAAAAAAAATAACTAATAAATTGCAAACAAAAAGTTGATATTAAAACTTAATTTTGACTAATCTAGGTATAAAAAAATAAAACAAAATCAGATATAAAGTAAAAGGTAAAAATTGAAGGAACTATTAAAAATTGAACAAAAAAAAACAAAATGGTACAAAATTAAGGCCTTAAATGGATAAATTTGCCTTATTGATTTATTAATTTATTTGTCATGGTAAATTTTTCGTTTTTAATGAATTTTTTTTAATTATTTAGTTAAATTATTATATTTTTTAAACTCCTCTAATTAAAATGAGTTAGAAAAATAAAAAAAATAAATCAAAATATTAAAAAAATTAAAAAATACAAAAATAAGTTAATAAGCCAAATTCTTTGGAAAAGAAATCAAATTCAAAAAAAAAGTATAGAATTTTTGAGATCATATGAATGAGTATGAAATATAACAACGTGAGTATAGTAATTTCTATTTCAATGTTTATTACAAGCGTAGAAATCAAATTAAGACTAAAATTATTATCTCAATTTCAACGTTTAGTACATTAGAATGATTCTTAAAATGAAATTTATATTTATATAGACATGGCTAAAACACGTATATTAATTTTTTTATAGAAAAATCACTGTTCTTATGTAAAGTTGTGGTGGAGATGGTGATAGAGATAGTAATGTTGGTAGAGAAGGAAGTAGTTGTGATGGTGGAGGAGTTTGAGAACTAGGGTTAGGGATTTGGGGTTGGGGTTGAGAGTTTTGAACATCGGAGGTCGAAGTGTTCAAGGTTAGGAGATCGAGATTAGGGGATCTAAGGGTCCAAGATTCTAGTATTGGGGTATTGAAGTTGGGTGATCGGGGTCGAGAGTTTTGGAGTTTGAGGTTAGGGATCAAGGGGCTTAGGGTGTTAGGGGTTAGGGTTCGTAGGGGTTGTCAGTTAATGGTTGGAGGGACTAGGTTTGGGTTGGCAGTCTTAGGTTTAGGATTTGGGGTTTAAGGGCCGAAACCTAGGAGATAGGGTTTTGGGTTTATGTTTTGGGGTCCGAGGATGTGGGGTAAAGTGTCTGAGGTTTTGGGGTCCGAAATTAGGGGTCAAGGGTTCAATGTCCAAGGGTCTTAGGCAAGGGTTAGAGATTGGGGTCTAAGGGCCAAGGGTTAGTGGTATGGGATCCAATGATATGGGGGTTTGGGGGCGGGGGTCTAGGCTTCTAGGATTTTGCCAATCGTAAAGGTGAAAGTGTTTTCAAAAAAGTCGAGAGGTTGGCACCTTAATAGTTTTGAGTATTCCTTTCATCTAGACAAGACACGCTTCACAACGGGCCTTGAAAATGGCCTACTTGAAATTGGTTGTGCACTGAGGGTGCCCTTCCCCTGTCTCAAGAACTTGAGCGGTCAAGTTAAGCCCAAACAATAATTAAGTCAAATACTTTTTAAAGCATTTCACCAGCCATTTCATATTTCGATCCAACATTTTGAATTCAAACAACTCATTAATTCATATCAACTAAAGAAATTGATTTTAAATATTATGGATTTTTAACATTAGGGCTTTCAAAACTAGATAGTTTTGAAATTACCTCAAGGTGCAAATCATGAGATTGAGTGACCAAGGTCATCTAAGTTGAGAGATGATAGTTGTTGAGAGATTAAAAATTCCTAAATTAAGAAATTAACAGTCGTTGAGTTGTGAATAAGAGTTTTCGAAGTTGAGATAAATTCAAGAGAGAGCTCGGAAGTGAGAAAAAAAATAAGAGTGAGAAGATTAAGAAAGAGAATAAGATATATAGATAGAGATGATAAAGTTAAAATTGAGAGAATTAATGTAAGAGTTGAGGATTGAAGAGAGAGAGAGAGAGAGAGAGAGAGAGAGAGAGAGAGATGGTGAGGTATTGAGTTGAAGAGATAAAGAGAAGTCTACTCTATATAGGTTTGAGTTTTGAATTACTGAATCAAGTTTTTCACGTAGAGGGCTGCTATGGAATCCCTAGAATGTATATCATGCTAATCGAAACTGAATTGAAAATATATTTTCTTTTTTACAGACAAAAATTGATTAGGTTGAATTTATCTTGTGTTTGGCCTAGTTTTTTTTGTATATTTTTTGACTTTTTTGTAAAAAATTAAATATAAAAAGATGTAAAAAAAATCAATTAATTATAATAGGAGGCCAAACGAGTAAACTTTTTAAGAGACTTTTATATAAAAAGCCTTTTAAAAATATTAGGCCAAACATGGGGTTAATAAAAAAAAACCTAACCAAACACCGACTTAGTCGGTCAGTTTGAGTGATTGATTCGGTTGTCTCGGTTATATTTACTCCTTGAGATTTAGGGGTGTAGAGTTCGGGGCCCGAGGTCAGAGGTCTAGAGGTCTAGAAGTCGTGGTCTAAGAATATAGTGTTAGAGCCCAAAGGTTTAGGATTTGGGATTCGAGATAAGGGTCCAAGATTTAGAGGTCGGGGTTCAAGAGTCAGAGATTCGGGAGGTGGTGGGGTGGTCGTGGGGTGGTGGTGGTTCATGAAACGTAAATTCTTTTCTAGCATATGTAAAAGAGTGATGAAGCAATGTTTGATTTAATGGAATGAAACTTGGAATGGAATCGCCAATGGAATCGCCACTCTATTAGAATACTCATTTTGCCATTGGTAGGAGTTTTCATGGTTTGGTTTGATTTAGTTTTGAACTAAACCAAGAACTAAACTGTTCGGAACAGTTCTAAAACTTTAAGAATCAGAGCCGAATCATATATATCATGAAACTGAACTGAACCAATAAATAACGATTCGGTACCAATTTGAAATCATAATTCTAAGAGTTAGTATTTGTTGCATATTTTATATTAAAAAATTATACATTTATTTATTTATTTATTAAGTTTTTTTTTGTTTATATTATTTTATTTTTTCTTTTATTTTATAACTTGTTTCATATCCTTGAAAGAGATATTTCTATTGCTATAAATTATAAATTATATTTTATTAATTTTCATATATTACAAATAATTTATAAATTATATAATATTACGATATTATGATAAAAAGTAATGAATTAAATAATAAAATAGAAAAAAAGAAGAAGATGTAAAATAAAATAAATAGCATTTAAAGTTTTTTCTTTATATAAAATACATAATCTAAATAGTGTTAATAGGTAACGAATCAGTACAGTTCCATACAATTTTTTTGAAAATTAATTCATGAACCAAATGATAAGGAATGGTTCCTAATTATTTTGAGTAAAAATCAAACTGTTCATCAAAAAAATTGAACCGTACCATACGATTTGGATCGGTCTAAATCGATTTAACGGTTTCAACAATTTTTTGAGCAATTCAACCGTTTGGTTCAACAAAAAATTGGCAGAATGTTCACTCCTAATGGAACCATCATTCACCGTTTTTATGGGATGAGTAATTTTATTAGAAGATACAAGGAATGAATATTCTATTTCTTTTTATATTTTTGTTAAGATCAAAATATACTCAAAGTTCTTTACTCATCTTATGAAAAAATTATATTTCATAAGCCATCACTTCCTCACCACCACTACTTCCAACCCAATCATCACCTCCTTAGATCCCTCGAACCACGACCTTTAAACCCACGATCCTCAGACCCTTATACCCCTGACATTTTACCTTCACCCTGAACTCTCGATCCTTGGACCCACAACCTCGACCCCTAGACCTCGAACCCGGACCCCGACCCCAAACCACGACCCTAAACCCAGGTCCCCAACCCTAGCCCCCAATCCTCAGACTTCGACTCTAACCGCCAACCCCTAAACCTTGAACCCTAAACCTCAGCCCCTACCCCCGAACCACAACCCTCGGCCGACAGCCCTAGGGCATTGACCATGAGCCCTTACCCTTGATCTTAGATCCCGAGCCCAACCCCTGACCTTGATAGCAAGCTGACCTCAACCTTGACCTCGAACTTAGACCTCAAGCCACATCCTTCCACCCTAACCCCGACCCTTGATCTCAAACCTCGATCTAGATCCTACACCTCGACCTCAGACCCCGAAACCCAAACCCTAAACCTAGAACAAGTCCTCTAGACCCCCAACCTCTCAACCTTCAACACCCAACACCCGACTGTAAAACCTCGGACCTCAGGCCTTTCGACCCTTGACTCTTGAACTCCCAAAACCAGAACCTAGAGCCTAGACCCCTGAATCTCGAACTCCCGATCTCCTGAATCCTCGACTCATAACACCTTAGACCTTAGACCCCCAACCTTCTAAACCCTAGACCCTTGAACCATGACCTTTCGAACCCTCGACATCCTAGACCATGGACCCTCAATTTCGGAATCCTAAATCCCCTAACCCCCGAACCCTAAACCTTGAACCCCAATCCCCAAATCTCGTACCCTGACCTCCTAAACTGTGATCCCCAACTCTCAAACCCCAACACATCGAAACCCTAACCCCCTAAATTCTTCACCCAAGTCCCAAACCCCTCTACCACCACTATTACTACCATCATCACCACGGCCACCTCACGTAGAAATTAAATTTTTTGTAAAAAATAAATATGGTATTTTGCTAATATTTGTATAAATATGATTCTATTTTAGGATTCTTAGAATTTGATTCATATGTTTCAACTAAATATTGGAGTATGAATTATAATTCCTACTCTATTACATTTGATATCCATTCCAATCACAATTACATTTTTATTGAAAATCATTCTAATAATGCAAACACTACTCGGGGGTATATTTTGGTTTCAACAAAAAAATAAAAAAAATAGAACGGTAATTCTTTGTTTTTTTTTTTCTAGTGGAGTGACCATTCCCATAAAAAAGCAAATGATGATTTTATTTAGAATAGACACTCAGTCATTTCTTGTTTAACCAAACAACCAAAAAAGTATTTTAATAAAATAATAATTCCATTAAACCAAATATAGCCTTAATCTCACCTGCACGTCTTAAAGGAATTAACGTGTGGGAAATAATTATATTTTTTGTTGGAACGTAGCAATGGAGAATTCTGATAAAGAAATAAAAAGTTTTAACAAGAAAAAAAATTAAGCCAACTAGTAAGCTATTGTTATTTTGTTTGTATTCATTCTTAGTGAATTTTTAAAATTTTCTGGTCATTATGGCACCTCTTTTAACCAAAAAATCATTTTTTGCAACAAAAAAAAGAGGGCAAAATGTCCAAAATTCATCACAAACTAAACTGTTCATTTGGGGTGGTTTTCCAAGTGAAATATTTGTTTTCCTTGTATTGACTCTTTTTTATTATATATGTTGGGAAAAATGGATTGAAAATAAAATAAAATGTCAATACTATACTGTCAAAACAAATAGAAAAACAAAAAAATATAAATAAAAAAACTTAAAATAAATTCTTACAAATAGTCGCAAAAATCAAAATAAAACAGATGATCGAGGCTAGCGTTGGATGCTATTTTCTTAAGATAAATTCATCTTCGACAGTGGTGCTAATGGGTTTCATGGATATCAATCTCCCAGGATACAACGATCAATACCCGGAGAAGAAGCACTCCAATTTACGGGTACGGCGGACCGTTAAGTATTTTGTACTCTCAGACTCTAGACTTGCACACACTTTTAATGCAATGTAGGAAGGAATAGGATGCCAAATTCGTGCATGTTGATGTATTTAAATAGCCACTGAGGGGACTTTCGCAAAAGCCACTACATCGGTTTAGAACTGGTGCAATTTTTGTCATCAGCGCTCAAGCGCTCCGCAAGCTCCTCGCAAGCGTCCATTACTGAAGTTCAGGGGGGTCTCTGGTGCTCAAGTGCTTTGCGTGCGCTTAATACTGGACTCTCTCTTTAGTCCAACTCTAGCTTATATATACTCATTTAGTTCCTCAAGAACTTCAAATGTGGGATTAAAGTTTCACACTTCAATTAAACCTATTAAAATCCATGTTTAAGCGCGACTTTGAACATCAATTTTTCATTCACCTCTTATCGGATATAAGCAAATGAAAATATGCGTCGTTCATCTTCTCGCAGAGGAGAACACGTAGCATCTCGGACCCAACTCAAAAGACGGATGGGTCTCACACTTATTGTAGCCCAAAGTTTACAAAAAGTAAAATTATTAAATCCAATTTTAACAATCTCTCACATGAATGAGAAATGGCTATAAAATCAATTCATATACAAATGCAAATGCACAATAAAGAGTACAAGGGAAAATCTCCTATGTAGAGATAGGTAGCTTGTGGCTTTGAACTTTTTCTTGTGAAAGTCTTTCGAATTTACTAGCTAATCAGTGAATATGATGTCTTGAACTGTTCAATCGTTGTGTAAACCAAGACACTAGAAAATTACACAGGACATTTCTTGACACCGTTTTGGTTCTCATGATTGTATTCATTTTCGCCCTGAACATCCTAGTTTTCACGAGTGCTCTAGAGAAATTTAGCCTTATTATTCTCATAGAATCGGCTCAGTTCACACTCACATATGTGATTTCTTATTAAAAATATTTTGCAATACTCCACTTGAATTTTTAAGATATAAAAATTATTAAAAACTTAGCTTATCCTGAACTTGCCGCAGGTATCACAGTGTCATCTTAAAATTAGATATGAGGGATTACCTCCGCTATGATCCTCCTAAGTCATTCACAATTTAGTTGTCCTTTTGAATCTAGATCTTGGGATCTCCAGTCAGTTAGGTTGGGTGTCCGTTATGACAACTCTTTAAGTTATAGGCTTTAAACTCATTTTCCTCGATGATCGACTACCTTGCACTCTAGCTAAACCTTTGGTTAGCAGATCTGCGATATTATCTTTTGACTTTATATAGTCTATTGTGATAACTTCATTAGAGATAAGTTGTTTGATGGTATTATGTCTTCGACAAATATGTCGAGATTTACCATTATACATATTACTCTGTACTCTTCTAATTGTCGATTGGCTGTTGCAATAAATATAAATTACCTGTACAGGTTTTGTCCACGTTAGAATGTCCAATAGGAATTGGCGAAGCCACTCCGTTTCTTTTTCTGCTTTATCTAAAGCAATAAATCAGCTTCCACTATGGACCTGACTATACACGTTTGCTTAGAAGATTTTCAAGACATTGCTACATCAGCCAAAGTAAAGACATATTCACTTGTGAATTTTGAATCCTTGGTATTAGATATTCAATTCGCATTGCAAAATCCTTCTACTACGCTTGGATATCTCGTATAGTGCAGTCCATGGTTAACGGTGTATCTCAAATATCTTAGTACCATAACTATTGTCGTCCAGTGATCTATTCCTAGATTACTCGTGTATCTACTCAATTTATTGATAGCGCATGCAATGTCCGAACGAGTACATTAAGCTACTAATTATCTGGGAATACTCTAGTTGAGATATGCCATCTCTAGTATTATTCGATAAGTGGAGATTTAAGTCTATAAGTATTCTTGCATGACAATTATCATATTTTTTGAATTTTTTAAGAATTTTTCTAATATAATGTGATTGAGACAACACATATCCTTCAGATGTTCTAAAAATTTTAATTCATAGTATAACATCTGTAACACCCAAATCTTTCATGTCAAACTTACTGTTTAACATTCTCTTGGTAGTTTTAATCATATCTTGATTACTACCAATAATAAATATATTGTTAATATAGAGACACACAAAGACATATCCATTTCTGTATCTTTGAAATAGACACATTTGTCACATTAATTTATTCTAAATTTATTTGGCATCATTACGTTATCAAATTTTTATGCCATTATTTTGGAGCTTACTTGAAACCATACAAAGATCTAACAAACTTACACACTTGTCTTTCTTTTTCTGGAACCACAAAATCTTTCAGTTGTTCAAAATATATATTTTCTTATTTAATTTTCTATTTAGAAAGGCAATTTTAACATCCATTTGATGTATCTCAAGATTGTACAAGGTTGCTATTGCAATTAACATCCGAATTGATGTTATCCTTGTAACGTGAGAATATGTATCAAAATAATTAACTCATTTTTGCTTGTATCATTTGATAACAAGTTTTATTTTGTATCTATCTATTGAACTATCTGCTTTTATTTTTCTTTTGAATATCCATTTACGTTCTAGAGATTTGTCACTTCCGAACTAGCAAAAGAAATCAAATTCAAAACCTAACATCAAAAAAATGAAAGTATAGAATTTTTGAGATCATATGAATGAGTATGAAATAGAATGACGTGAGTATAGTGATTTATATTTCAATGTTTGTTACAAGCGCAGGAATCAAATTAAAACTATAATTATTATCTCAATTTCAACGTTTAGTATATTACAATGATTCTTAGAATGAAATTTATATTTATATGAACATGGCTAAAATACTTATTTTATTTTATTTTTATAGAAAAATCACTATTCTTATGCAAGGATGTGATGGAGATGGTGACAGTAATAGTAATGCTGGTAGAGAAGGAAGTAGTGGTGATGGTGGAGGAGTTTGGGAACCAGTGTCGAGGGTTTTGGGTTGGGGTCGAGGGTTTTAAAGATCGAAGGTCGAGGTGTTCGAGGTTGGTAGATCGAGATTAGGGGATCCAAGGGTCCGAGATTCTAGTGTTGGGCTATTGAGGTCAGGCGATCGGGGTTAAGAGTTTTGGGGTTTGAGGTTGGGGATCAAGAGGCTCGGGGTGTCAGGGGTCAGGGTTCGAGGGGGTTGCCAGTTCATGGTTGGGGGGTCCAGGTTCGGGGGTTAGGGGTCTTAGGTCTAGGATTTGGGGTTCAGGGGCCGGAGCCTAGGGGTTAGGGGCTAGGGTCTGAGGTTTATGTTTTGGGGTCCAAGGATATGGGGTAAAGAGTATGAGGTTTAAGGGTCCAGAGTTAAGGGTTTAAGGGTCCAGTGTCCGGGGTTCCTAGGCGGGGGTCCGAGATTGGGGTCCAAGGGCTAAGGGTTAGTGGTATGGGATCCAATGATCTGGGGGTTTAGGGGTGGGGGTCTAGGCTTCTAGGATTTCGTCAATTGCAAAGGTGGAAGATTTTTCAAAAAGGTCACAAGGTTGGCGCATTAATAGAGGTTGGCGCATTAATAGTTTTGAGTATCCTTTTCATCCAAATAAAACACGCTTTTCACAAGAGGCCTTGGAAATTGCGTATTTGAAATTGACCGTGCACTGCGGGTGCCTCTTCCCCGTCTCAAGAACTTGAGCGATCAAGTTAGGCCCAAATAATAATTAAGTCAAACACTTTTTAAAGCGTTTCATCAACCATTTTATATTTTATTCCAACATTCTGGATTCAATTAGCTCATCAATTCATACCAACTAAAGAAACTGATTCTAAATATTAGGGTCTTTTCAATCAAAGAATTTGATGTTAAAAAAATTGGGCATTTCCAATTTACAAATTTGTTAGACCACTTAAATTGAATTTTAAAATTAACAAATTGACTTTTGAAAATTAGGAATTTTCAAGATTAGGAATTTTTAAATTTAGTTTTCTAAAATTAGGGTTTTCAAGACTAGATAGTTTTGGAATTATCTCAAGGTGTAAATCATGAGATTGAGTGACCAAGGTCATCTAAGTCGAGAGATTGAGAGTTGTTGAGAGATTGAAAATTCCTAAATCAAGAAATTGATAGCCATTGAGTTATGAGTAAGGATTTTTGAAGTCAAGATAAATCCAAGAGAGCCTGAAAGTGAGAAAAAAAAAGAGTGAGAGGAATAAGAAAGAGAGAATAAGAAAGAGATGATAAAGTTAAGATTGAGAGAATTAGTGTAAGAGTTGAGAATTGAAGAGAGCGATGGTGAGGTATCGAGTAGAAGAGATAAAGAGTCTACTCTATAGAGGTTTGAGTTTTGAATCACTAAATCAAGTTTCTCACGTGGAGGGTTGCTATGGAATCCGTAGAATAGATATTA
>JAOTRH010000023.1:2203655-2238885 GCA_034768845.1 Heliamphora exappendiculata
GCTAACAATCTCTCCTTTTTTGATGATTACAACATATTTCCAATTTCAAGAAATTCTTTAACATTTAATTTTTTTTTAAGAGGAGTTCTCCCCTTGTCAATATGCCTTAAACATAGAGGTGCAAGCAATTATAGCAGAAGGCAATCATAGCAACAATCATTGTATTTCATATATTAATGCAATGGTACAACACATAACACAATGGTTTGTAATTAACCTATGAATTTTATTACAAAGAATTTTCAAACAATCACTATACAAGAGAATTTATTACTATACAAGAGAATTTCTCTCCCCTTTACTTATATCTCCCCTTTGTTTAAGCAGTTTTAGGCTAGTGTGGAAAGACAGACATGAAGATCGTTGAAGTGCATCCGAACTGACAATGGTGGTGAGAACTAAGGACCGTTCCAACAGTACTGTGAAATTAAGGGCATCAGACATGAGATGATCTCATCCCTAAGAAACCAAGATAGAATGGGTTGGAAGAAATGATGAACATGACAATAATGGAAAGGGTCAAATGATGACAGCAGTTGATCTGATAAATCTATCTCCATCAGCTCCACTTGAGGGTGATGTACCAGACAGAGTATGGACGAGAAAAGATATCTCTTACGAGCATTTGAAGGTATTTGAGTGCAGAGAATTTGTTCACATTCCTTGAGATGAAAGGTCAAAACTTGATGAAAAATCAAAATAATGCATTTTTGGGGATATGGCCGAGAAGAATTTGGGTACAGACTTTGGGTTCCTGTTGACAAGAAGATATCAGAAGCACAGAAGTCGTCTTCTTTGAGGACAAAACCATAGAAGACATGAACCAAAAAAAAGAACCAGCTACACAGGCAGAACATTCAATTGATACATATCCAGTCCTTCCACTAACCGTGCATAACAATGACGGGGGAGACACAAAACAGTGTAGATGCTGATGAGGATGTGCCTACAGTTGATGGTACAGTCCCAGAAGAGCAGACAGAGCAGGCTCACATTGACACTCCAACAGAGCCACAGTTGAGAATGTCTACTAGGGAGCATCAAGCCACCAGCAGATATCCACTTACTGAATATTTGATGCTCACAGATGGGGGCGAGCCAGATTGTTATCAGGAAGCAGTTGACCATGAACAAAGAAACGAGTGGATAAAAGTCATGCAAGAAGAAATAAACTCTCTACATGAGAATCAGACATATGATCTAGTAAAGTTGCCAAAAGGTAAGAGAACATTGAAAAATAAATGGGTCTACAGATTGAAAATAGAAGAAGAAAACTCACAACCCAAGTACAAGGCAATGTTGGTTGTGAAGGAATTCAATCAGAAGAAAGGTATTGACTTTGAAGAAATCTTATCACCTGTTGTGAAGATAACATCCATTCGGACAGTTCTCGGGTTAGCTGCAAATTTTGATTTGGAGATTGAGTAGATGGATGTGAAAACAGCCTTCCTCTACGGCGACTTAGAGAAAGAGATTTACATGGAACAACCCGAGGGGTTCAAGTTAAAGGTAAGGAGAATCTAGTGTGCAAGTTAAAAAAGAGTCTGTATGGGTTGAAGCAGGCACCGCGGCAATGGTATAAGAAATTTGATCAGTTTATGGCCAAATACGAGTTCAAAAAGACAGCTTCAGACAATTGTGTGTTTCTAAAGAAATTTGTAGGAGATGACTTCATCATATTGCTGCTATACGTGGACGATATGTTGATCATCGGTCACGACATGAGCAAGATTCAAAAACTTAAAGAAGAGTTGAGCAAGTCCTTTGCAATGAAAGATTTGGGATCGGCTAAGCAGATACTTGGCATGAAGATCACCCGGGACAGGAAGAACCACAGATTATGGCTCTCACAAGAGAGATATATTGAAAAAATACTTCAGAGGTTCAACATAGACAAGGCAAAACCTGTAAGTACTCCACTTGCTAGTCATTGTAGACTCAGTTTACAGCAAAGTCTGGTAAGTGAGAAAGACGGGGCAGAGATGGAGAAAGTTCCATATTCGTCCGCAGTTGGGAGTTTGATGTATTCAATAGTGTGTACAAGGCCAGACATAGCATATGCAGTTGGTGTGGTAAGCAGATTTTTGTCAAATCCAGGAAAAGATCACTAGAAAGTAGTGAAGTGGATCTTTCGGTACCTCAGAGGCACTTCTAGGGTTTGTTTATGCTTTGGTCAGGACAAGCCTGAGTTAGAAGGTTTTACAGACGCTGACATGGCAAGAGATGTTGATTCCAGAAAATCTATATCAGGATAATGCTTACATTTGCAGGGGGAGCTATATCATGGCAGAGCAGATTGTAGAAGTGCGTTGCACTATCCACCACAGAGGCCGAGTATATTGTAGTGGCAGAAAGCTGCAAGGATATGCTGTGGATGAAGAGGTTACTACAAGAGTTGGGGTTGACACAGGAGAAGTATGCACTTTTCTGTGACAGCCAAAGCGCTATTCATTTAAGCAAGAACCCACAATTCTACTTACGGTCAAAACACATTGACACGAGATATCACTGGATTCGAAATATGTTGGAAGAGAAGCTATTACACTTAGAGAATATCCATACCAATTAAAATGGTGCAGATATGATGACAAAAACTCTACCAACAGAGAAGTATAATTTTTGTAGAGAGGCAGCGGGTATGATAAATCCCTCCACATGAGGTGGAGGGGGAGTTTGTTGGTGTCTGCCCCATTTATGGTGGCACAATTATATTAGGAGTCTAATATAATTAAATTAGTATTAAGCTTATTAAAAATAAAATTAAGAAAAAAAAAGATTTAGTTGCTTAATGGGTTCAAAATTCTTATCTTCTTAGAAGTCTTATTTGGCTTGGGAAACCTTAGTAGCTATAGTATATATTAATCCCCTTGATTGGGTTCAGTGGCTAACTACCGATCACGAAAGAAAATCTAATTCTCAGGTTTGAGAGCCATCATCATCAGCGCGCAACAGAGAATTTTGTTTTGGGCAACGAGAAAATAGTCCAGTTTCGTGCACAGATTGGATGTCAAATGACAATCGATCGTCGTAAATTTTTAAAGACAAACTCTTGGCGCTTGAATTTTGCTAACTAACAATTTCAATTGTTAACCAGTGAGATCTAAACTTGAATTTATTTTTTCAGTTAAAATCTACCTTACGGTGACGGTATTTAATATTCTTTCGAGAATATTATTCTTGATATTGTCATCTTCTGGGTATGTCTAGAGAGTTAGTTCTGTAAACTCATTATTTTGATATAGTAAAGATTTGAAATCGAACTTTGATTCTGTAATTTTTTTTCTTAGGAGTTTTAACGTAAAAATCGCTGTTTTGCATTTTGGTTGATTATTATTATTTTATTGTTGATCTCGTTTAATTAAGCATGAAGAGAGGAAAAAATATTTTATTCTACCATAGACTATTTTATTTAATTTTTCCCAAACAATAATCAATGGTTGAAATCACCATCATAGAATCTCCCTCGAAGTGTATTCTCGCATAGTTTCATTTTTTTGCAAACCCCAGAGTATATATAACCGGCACAGTCTTAGCGTGATCAGAGTCAATAGTTCTCCCAAAGTACCTCGAGCCCATCGCTATAAACCATCCCTGGTAGTCGCAGGCTATAAAACCCAACCCTGAGCTTCTATCATTGTATATTTGCATCGAGCTTTATCAAAATTGAACGTTGTCATGCCTTCCATTAGTGGTTTCCAAGTCTCTAAATGCGGACATACTTGTGTTTTGAGAGATTCCGATCCTTTATTGTCAAAGATCTCTCTATTACTGAGTCAGGAGAGTTTACAAATTGGGATGAGTTAACTAAACCCTCTTTTCTCTCTAAATGCTTTTTTTTGTAAGTTAAAAGTGCACTCGGTGTTGGAAAAAAAATTTTAATAGTGTTTTTTAAAATAAAATATAATAAAATAAAAATACAAAATAATATAATCTCATTAAGAAACTAAAAAGATCATCTCTCCCGAGATACAAAATTGTCAATGTTTTCTCTTGAACAAAATAATAGGCTTTGAAGCCTATATATATTTAAATATTTAATTTGTAACATAATCATATTTATTTACATAGTCATTATGATATTAAATAAATTATTAATTATATAATACTTTGCAACGAAATAAATACCACCAATAAATTACTAACGTATTAAGGAAATACCATCCACCATTGACGAGAGGAAGAACGCAATTTAATGCGCCAATTCACCAATATTTGTTGCTCGCACACCAGAAAATAAGAAAAAGAGGTAGCACATATTCTCATAAAAATAACACTATCACGAGAAAAAAATATACTATGTAAACCTCAGATTTCTCTCTCCAAGCTTGAGAGATTGCAGCTAAGGAGATGATTCTTTCTTAAGAAGGAAACGATTCTTTCTTAAGTTTTTTATACAGCTTTGTTTTAACTCGTAGTTTTTAGTAAAAAAATAATACTAATAATTTATTTAATCTTAAAACTAATAATAATAATGGGATTGAATCTTAATTAAAACTCTAATAATACATAACAATGAATAATATTCAAATTTTATTAAAATCCTCCCACACCCCCGATAATAATTCAAATTATTTATCTTGTGAATAATTATTTAATAGTTCCAGAACACCACGTGATATTAATTCACGTGACGTTCCCACTGTGGCAAAAAATATTTTGAGTGAAATAATAGTAACTATTTTTGTTGAGTAGATGAGAAACAAATACTGATTAACTTTATATGTATTAAATATTTTTATTTATTAAAAATACTATGTAAGTAATATCACATGATAGTTTGATAATATCTACTAATTTTTCTTTATCAAATAAGTCTCGTAAAAAAAATCATGTATACAAAGCTAAAATTTTATCGAATAAATGCACTTACTTATAAGTATTTCTATCAAATTAAATATTTATGTGTGTAATATTTTTTTAAAAATTTAAGAGATGAACGATTTAAATCATCATTATTTATATTAAACCCACAAAATAAAATTTTTAAGAAATATGGAGGGCGAAAGGTTATAGGAGGATCTTTTTCATTACAAATTAGAAGGTTTATGATACACAAATTCGAACAAGAACGAATTTGCTGGGGTCTGGTCCGGTCAGGTCAGGTCAGGCTCGGTCGTCCGGTCCGGTTCGGTCTAGTTCGCTGTGGCGATATCGAGAGAGAGAGAGAGAGAGAGAGAGAGAGAGAGAGAGCACGATGTTTTCAGTTGTGGGTGAGGTTTATTTATTGTGAACTTCTTCTGCTCCGGCTTCTTCCTGTTTGGGAAGCGGACCTCAGGTCAGAATCGCTTTTATCCTCATACATCCGACCTATCCTCTCTCTTCTTTCTTGCTGCTCTGGTAATCTTTCTCTCTCTCTCTATATATATATATATGTATGTATGTATGTACAGTACATATATATTTTATAAAAATGTGCGGATGTATACCTATCTACGGCCTTCTTTTGTGTTTTGAAAATAACATGTAATGGGATTCTAGGGTTTGGAAATTGGAACGCAAGAAAAGTTCGTCTTATTTCCTCGATAACTGGAAAACTAGCAGGTTTCGGGGAGTATGGAATCATATTTACATACCATATGTAGCTGGATATATAGAAACTAATTTGTTTCTGAACATATGAACTATTTTCTTCTATTACTGTTTACACCGTAATTTACATATTTCCTGGTAAGAATATTATTTTCTATTCAAATGGCCTGTTAATTTTTATAAAGGCTTGATGGAAGGTAATTTTGTATTTACAATGCCTACATGGAATGTAAGAGAAAGATAATTCTTAAAGATGACAAGTGGCAACCAATGATGAGAACGGCGGTTAATGAAAGTTACAACCAGATGACACTTGGCATCGTAGAATTAATTCTTGCTTAGAGTAATTGTGGGAAGTTACTAGCGGTTACTGGTAGTTATTTATGGAGATTTCTTTATAAATAAGTGGCTTGTAATCATTGTATGGGAACACATATCCACTCGGCCTATCTTTTTATTTTTGTCTAAATTTTCAGTTCTTGTAACTTTCATTTCCAGTTTCTGTACTTTAAATTTCCAGTCTTTGTTATTTCAATTTTCAGTCTTTTAAATTCCAGTCTTTGTCATTTCCAGTTTATACTCAGTTCCATTTCCCCAAGTAATAAAACTCCTTTTATTATTTCTGTTCCAATTCTCATTTCTTTTGGTGAAGTCCTTAAACACGGCAAAAAACCCCAATACAATTGCTTGATATCACATATTTCCTGTCAATCCT
Source organism: Heliamphora exappendiculata (assembly GCA_034768845.1). Classification (NCBI taxonomy): domain Eukaryota; kingdom Viridiplantae; phylum Streptophyta; class Magnoliopsida; order Ericales; family Sarraceniaceae; genus Heliamphora; species Heliamphora exappendiculata. Next base: position 2,209,900 of record JAOTRH010000023.1, read on the forward strand.
TCATATCCCTTGTCAATTAAATAAGGGACTCTCCATGTGTGGTTAAGCCACTTGTGCACCTTCTCCTTGTAAGCCGGTTTTAAGGGATGAGTGCTTCTAGGGTTCGTAATATTTGGTATCAGAATAGTCACCAGGCTGTGTATGGGATTGGACGCATCATATTCAAGTATGAAATGGAATGGATTGTTGCTCTGTGGCGAAGTCATGGAGAAGGTGACCTATAGGATGGATTAAGATAATTTATTGTCGACTACTGATAGGCGAGTAAAGACGTCAAAAGGAAAAGGACTGCAAATGGGTCAGTGTCGATATAGTGGGCTGTCGGGACATCGGCTACAAAGCGTGGTGGTAGGTTACAATCCTATACCATATCGATTAAATAAAGGACTCTCCATGTGTATATAAGTGACTTGGGCACCATCCTCTTGTAAGGCGGTTTTTAGGGGTGAGTTCTACCCAAGGGTTTGTAACTCCTTCATAGAACATGTCACCAGAGAATAATGTTCATTTCATTGTTGTTTTCTAAGTTTTGTTGTGATTGATATCTATTAGGTTTATATATCACATGAACAATAACTGTATATGTTTTTTTTTTTTGGTTTTTGAAGTCTTTCCTTTGTTATATTGAACCTGCAATTAAATTCTGCTGCGTGATAGCTTACTAATGTCGATTGGTTTCATAATTTTGCGGAATGTCTTGACGACTCCTTTCATTAGGCATAGTCAGAGATTCTGTAAATTCACTACTTTTGTAGTTAGTCCTAGGACCTTGAGATTTCCTTTCACTTTTAGCTAATCCTATATTGGAGTATTTCAGGATCGCCGATATTGCGATAATTTCTTTGTACGGTTAGGACACGTAACTATATTGGGAATGGTGAAATACATCCAGTGAAGCAAATATACTATTGAAAGCCGAGATGTTGTTTTTTTAGGTTGAAAAGCCTTACGCAACTTGTTGTCTGTTTGTTGATTTATCCATAATAAAAGGAAAAAAAAATGAATGTACTTAAAAAAGAATTGCTCCAAGTTGGAAAACATTTTAGAATTTTAATTGAGTTTTATTCTTGTGAGGATTTGCCTGGGATTTTCCTCTGCTGATATGATGGCTTTGAATTTCCTTCAGGATAATCATTGGTCTATGCTTTAGTAGTATGTATTACCTGGATTATTCTTTTGGGTTTAAGGTCTAGGGTTTTGCACTAATAAAGAAATTAAAAAGAATAAAAGAAGAAAGGGTGTAATATTTTTTGCTCTGTTTCAAAATCAGATTTTCCTCCACCAATGTTCTGAATTTGAGATGAGATTTAAATTGCATTATGTCCCTCTTTGTTGGCTTTATTTGTCATTCAGGGGTTCTGTCATGACTTTGATTTTTGTTAAATCTTAGAATAAAGGAAGCTCTGCAGAAGTTTGATTCATGTAAAACTTTTGTTCTAATTATGCCTCTTTCCTCACTTTAAATAACATAATATGACGATGCTTGTAGAAAGTGATGCGAAATACATGCCAACTGGGAGATGGCTGTTCAGGCTTGTATGAAACCAAAAATGATGGACGAGATTGATGACGATGATGATGATGATGATGTGCCCCTAGTTTTCAAGCGCAGTAGCACAGCACCAAAGCAAAATCAGTTGAACTCAGAAACAAAAAAGTCATCATCTCATAAACATGATAAACAGTCAAGGAATCATGTCTCTGAAGTACATTCTTCTAATGGTCGGAACTCTGTTTCCCAGAAGGGCAAGCCAATTCTATCCACCAAGGCATCACCAATGAAATCTCATGCAGCAAGCCCAAAAACGTCGGGCTCATCTTTCGTGGCATCAGCCGTAAAATCTCCTTCAGAAAGCCCAATAGGCTCAACTTCATTTGCTAAGGCTTCACCTGTCAAGTCGCCAGAGGTAAATTCAAAAGTGTCTACTTCAGCAGCTGATCAGTCAAGACACTCATCTCAACAGAATGCACCCTCTACTGTTAAGACAGAGAAGCAATTGATTAATTCTTCCGGGGAACCACATACTGATTGTGAGGATTCAGAAGATGATAAGCCACTGAGTGATAGATTCTCTGCCGCATTACCAAAGGGAAATCCCAACCATGTCAACAAGGGGTCAAACACTTCTAATTTGGGTTCACCACCCCTTCAAAAGCCAGGAGTCAAATATGAAGATTCAGACGATGAAATGCCTTTGTCATCGAGATTCCAGTTAAAGCCAAATGTAGGGCCATCTAGCCTGGGTTCACCACCCCTTAAAAAATTTGGAGTCAAATATGAAGATTCAGATGATGATATTCCTTTGTCATCGAAACTCCAGTTAAAGCCAAATGTAGGACCATCTAGCATGGGTTCACCACCCCTTCAAAATTCAGGAGTCAAGTATGAAGATTCGGATGATGATATTCCTTTGTCATCAAAACTCCAGTTAAAACCAAATGTAGGACCTTCTAGCCTGGGTTCATCATCCCTTCAAAAATCAGGAGTCAAGTATGAAGATTCAGATGATGATATTCCCTTGTCATCGAAACTCCAGTTAAAGCCAAATGTAGGACCATCTAGCCTGGGTTCACCACCCCTTCAAAAATCAGGAGTCAAGTATGAAGATTCAGATGATGATATTCCTTTGTCATCAAAACTCCAGTTAAAGCAAAATGTAGGACCATTTAGTAGCAAGAGCAAGTCCTATGAGTTTGATGAAAATAAACCTATGTTGCCAAAACCTCAGCAAAATGGTTCTACCAAGAATGATAACCAAATTAATATATCTCCCACAGTGTTGAATAAGAGATCCCGGGGTGATTTTTTAAGCCAATCTCCATTTAAAAGGCCAAAATTGGTTGAAGGATCCTCTAAGCAAGTATCTGTGAAAGTAGAATCAAAGGTAGATGATGATGATGATTTTGTCCCTCTTTCCCAGAGATTGAAGAATTCGAGTTTATCAGCCTATAAATCAGTGTGTGCAAGGGAGAAACTTAAAAAAGTTGTATCATCTTCGTTCAAAAAAACAAGTAAGAAGTTCAAGAAAGTGGTGAAACATTCTAAATACTCTAAGTCATCAAAGCTGCCCCCTGGCTCTGGTGAAGGGCAGAAATGGACTACGTTGGTTCACAATGGTGTCATTTTTCCACCTGCATACAAGCCTCATGGGGTTAAGATGCTCTGCAAGGGACAGCCTGTTGATTTGACTCCCGAACAGGAGGAGGTTTATCTCTCTGTCTCTTTTTCTGGGTCTTAATTGTAATGTAGAGCTTATCAATTTATGTTCATTAATTTGATTACCATGTTGTTTTGCACAAAGGTTTCAGTGTTGTCTGTTCTCCAAGTTCTCTTCCTCAGAGTCACCCAGTTTTCTTTTCTCTTTATCAATTTTATTTTGCAGGTTGCAACAATGTTTGCGGTGATGTTAGATACCGAGTATATCAACAAACCTAAATTCAAAGAGAATTTTATGAATGATTGGAGAAAAATACTTGGGAAAAACCATGTGATTCAGAGGTTGGAAGATTGTGATTTCAGCCCAATATATGTATGGCATCAGAGGGAAAAGGAGAAGAAGAAACAAATGAGTGCAGAAGTAAGTTTATTGCCGGAAAACTTTTTGGCTTTGTGATGCAGAAGGATACTGGAACTGTACCTGATGGGTTGTTTTCAAATTTTGAACCAAACAATAAACTCTTTACTTTTACTTGAACCAAACAATATACTCTTTACTTTTACTTAGTTTTGATTTCCAAAATTTAGCATTTAATGAAGTCTGTGTAGTTTCTGTAGTGTGCTATGCTTGGCAAGATTGTAATTTCTTGCCAGTGATTCCTAAGTCAGATAAGATTTTCTTGGGTCTGATTCTTGCAGTGGCAAGTTATAAACTTATAATTAGTTCATCTGTCATCATGTTGCTTTTTTCCATCAAATCTATGGCTACTCTTTGCCTACTGCCCTTAAATTCTGTGAGTTCTTGACTCAGAACAGCAATTTCTATTAAGATTCATTTAATAAGACCAGTACCCAGTACTTGTGCTGGTCCTTGTTATCTAGGTGTTAAGAGAGGTGGTGGGGGTGGGCTCAATTTGGCCTTTACCTAGCCAAAACACAATTTAACAGAAGGCAAAAAGGATCCTTCAGAATTAGTAGATGCAGTTTTGCTATTTTTTTTTTTTGGAAACTTACACATCATTTTAAAGGAAAGCCAACTCAGATTGGCAAGGGAACACTCTCCCCGTGTCCACACCACACTTTCTTTCGTTATTTTCTTATTTTTTCCCCCGGGTATGCCGTTCCGCAAGCAAGGAGCAAGAGAACAAAGTGGGCTATGATGTTTGTAAGATAGATAAATGAGCCGACAAGTTTCTATTTCTAATTGGGTTAGAGGTTATGTTGGAAAATCCGAGAGCCTTTTTTAAGGGCCTTACTCCATGTATTTGGTAAGTTAGAACTCCCGAGAAACTTTGTCAATATTATGTAGCATCTGTAATATTTTGTGTTTGCACATATCACAATGTTATAATGGACATGGTGGCAAATTATTCCTTACTTGTAGGATTAACTTTAGCATACTAGAACTTGCCACGTGGATTGTATGACGGAGTGATTATGTTTCCATGCTGATCGTGCTATTATTGGCGGTTACCAAACTAAACTAAGGTTTTGAGTTCCAAACAAATCAATCATCATCAACTATGAGTACTTTTTCTCCATTTTGAGTTGGCAAGGGCTATGTGCTCAATTGGATTTAATAAATTCATATTCTTTTATATTACGATATCTTTTGGTAATTTTGGTATTCCCCTCCCATCATTTCCATTAATGCTTATCCTTTTTTGAACATTATGCGGTTGACAAATACCAACAGAAATGAAAAATAAAATTCTATAGTACAGCTATGGGGTTAGTAATGCTTTATGGAACATAGTATTGAACAACTAAGAAACACATTTGTAGGTGGGACGAGGATGCTAAGATGGATGAGTTGTCACTTGTAAGATCAGGAAAGAGTGTTCTTGAGGTTTATCAATTCAAAGTCGAATTCATGAGAAAAGTTTAAAATAAAACAAAGAGAAGGATAAGGTATCCTCCGTTTGGAGACAATCGAGACCTCAGTTGAGCCAATTGTTTTGACCTCAGTTGAGCCAATTGTTTTGCAACAGGATAATCTGCATTCCAAAATATAACATTTGTTGCACAATTGTGGGTGATCTTCCTATTGAAATTGTTATTTATAATAAAAAAACTCCATACTATATTTTTTAGTTGAACCGTGGGATTTGAAAATAATGTCACGTATGAAGGGATCTCCATGGTCATGATCTTGTCTGATGTTGTCAAGTACTTTTGAGTCTTTTTAAGGTTCTTTTCCCAGGTATAGTGTTTCATCAATTTGCTTCATTGATAGAATCTGATTTGTTAAGTAGATTGAATTCCCCAGTTTTACACTAACTCTCATTCATGCAATGACTCGGCTTAAAGCCAGCTTATTGCCCTTTGGCTTAAAACCACCAAAAAGCAAGTTGCATACTATATTTTTCAGTTGAACCTTGGGATTTGAAAATAATGTAACGTATGAAGGGTTCTCCATGGTCATGATCTTGCCTGATGTTGTCAAGTACTTTTGGGTCTTTTTAAGGTTCTTTTCCCAAGTACAGTGTTTCATCAATTTGCTTCATTGGTAGAAGTTGATTTGTTAACTAGACTAAGGCTTTATTTTTAAGCAGTAGATTGAATTCCCCTATTTTACACTGACTCATTCATGTAATGGCTCATCTTAAAGCCAACTTATTGCCCTTTGGCTTAAAACCACAAAAAAGCAACTTGCATTTGTTTAGTAATTCAAGCCTTTTGGCCTTTAGCCTTTTAGATTTTTTACTTCTTGACCAAAATACTTTTAGTCCTGTTTATCGACTTCCAAGCCTCTATAGCCTCTTCTACCATTGCTTAGTTTTGGTGCTATGATATGAAATGTAAAAATCGTTGACCTAAATTAATAGGAAAATATTGCAAGAATACGGAAAATTGAAATGAATTGTTGTTTGGAGGCGGCTAAGGTTGATAGAAATCACTAAAGAGCACTGGGTTTATCATCTCTTGTTTTCACACAATTCCAATGCTAAATCTCCATTTAAGCACGTCGTGTATTGTATAAAAGAAATCATTAAAGTTATTTTCACCATCAAATAGGGGTTACTAGTTTGAAGCCCCGAGTAATCTAGTCCTTCGCGTAACGGAAGAGTTGTCACCGTGTGACCTGAAGATTATAAGTTTGAGGCATGAAAACAGTCTCTTGCAAATGTAAGGTAAAGTTGTGTATTATTGACCTGTTGTGATCTGCCCCTTTTCCTGGACCTTGTATACGCAGAAGTTTCATGCACCGGGCTACCTTTTCTCACTGTATTTATTTTCCACGAGTTCTTGTACGGGTATTAGTTTAGTTTTAATTTAATGATACTTATTGCCATAAGACTCATCACCTACACCGTAATCTACAACTACTGTTGTATATCAAATCAAGAATTGTATTGTAAGTCAAAATTTTAATTTTTCGAACCATGGTTTGAATTGGGAACTGTAAAACTCGGTATAAAATATGAAAATGATGTTAAATAATTCGTATAAATGAAAGAAACTAAATCAATTGATTTTGACACATATTATATGATAATTATCACGTAAGGATTTAATTACATCATGTAATTGGAAAGACATTTGCCTTCATCACAATATGAATCTAGTTCCCCCCAACAATTATATTTTTTAAAAACTATAGTGACTTCTCTTTTAATATTCAAAAAACGGACTTAGAAATATTAATGTGTAATAAGAAGAGAATGCGATGGGACCTTTTAGTTTAAACATAAAATACTTCAAAAGATGCCTCACATACTTTTTGTCCCCAAAAGTTGAAAAACTAGTGGTGTAATGGTTGAATCTAATTAGTACGAGCCCCATATTATATTAAATTATGTTTATTTCACCAAATTAGCAATAGATAATTCACGTGGATAAATTATTTTAGCAGTAAATATCCCAGTATATATTTTCTCAAGAGAAAATAAGAAAAAAGGGTCAAGAATACATTAAGTCTATCTAGACTTCACTAAATCCTCTAATCACCAAATGATCAATAAATCACACATGTGTAATGGTTATTTTCACAATAAAATACTTCAAAAAGTAATAATTTAGTATTTTCACAAGGGGTGAAAATTGATTCGGATGCTATCAGACCCAATATTTCAAGAATCGCACAAATCTTAAACAATGAATCGAATTGTTAATCAAACCATGAATTGTAAGATTCATCATCGATGTTCGTATCGATTGAAACATGAATTGTGAATTAGTCATGAACTGAATTGAGAATCATAATATTCTAATAACTATGGTGCTTGGTAGATTCAAATTTTGTGATAAAAAAACGTTGGCATGGTAACTATTGTTGGTACTTGTTTACTAATGTTTTAATTATTGTCTTATTCAAGAGAAGCTTTCGATTGCTATTTACGTACTTCTAAAATATATCAATGTGAGAGTTTCTGTTCATGCAGGAGAAGAAGGCCTTGAAAGAAGAGAAACTTAAACAAGAGGAGAAGTACATGTGGGCTGTCGTTGACGGTGTCAAAGAGAAGGTTACTGCTAGCTTTGACTGTCCATCATTCATAGGAGTTTGGGGTTTCATACCTTCTTTTAATATGAAATTACTATTTACCTGTTATAATTCAGAACCAATATGATAGATTTGCTTGAATCAACATCACTACTTTTAGATGATGCCATTTTAGAGAAGATTTGGGCATGTGGACTAAGTGACATGTTTTATACTTTTATTTTGTCACCCCTTCCACCCCTTAATTTTTATATTCCCCTTTTCTGTCTTTTCCAGAGTTGGCCATTATTGAAAAAGAAAATGGAAAGAATTGAAGTGGCTCAAGTGAGCCATTCGAGTGGTGCAACTATCCCTTTAGTATCCATTACTTGGATGAGAACTCCCGAGCTAATACAATTGCTGTAGAATTGCTTTGATTATTGCTTATCTGTTATAGTGGTAAGTTTCACTTTAGGTGGTCGACAACTAATTTTCTAAACTGTTGTCTGATTTGGAACCTCTCAAGGTAACAATTATTGCATGTTGAATTGCAAAGTACATACTACTGCACATAAGTAAACAATGTATTGTGCTTCCTCTTCTACGCTTGTTCTACCAAATTTTACTATTCAACTATGGTTCAAGTTCCACTGGAAAGGGGAAATTGTTTAGCTTCATATTTTCTTTCCTACTTGAATAAAATGTAAATGTATAAAAATTCGCTTTTCTAGCATAATTTGTTTTCGCCCACTATTTTCCATGGTACCAAATAAGGGAAAACATTTTGCTTTACGCCCGCTATTTTCCATGGAACCAAATAAGGGAAAACATTTTGCTTTAGATTCTCGCCTACCTTTGTTGTCAATGGATGAACCAGATGGAGTTTTTCGGCTCTTACTTTCTGACACTAATATTAAGTTCTTATGCTATCGTGTCATTTTGTCACTTTTGATGGTGATGTAAAAATAGCTTATTATTGTGTTTCTAGGTGTGGTGGATGGAATTTTTTCCACCAGTGATGTAAGTCTTGCTCAAGCAAGGCCAATTGTTAATTGCTTAGGCAAGACGATTTTTATTCAAGGCATTTAGCTCCCCCAACAGCTCCACATCTTCACCAGTGGAGCATCCCGAGTGGGAACATATCCTCATGCAGCAACATCCACCCGACAATATCTGAGACTTCCAAATCATGCTCCACTGGCTCCGAACAATGGAGGCACTGCACTATGCTTCTCCTACTGACTGCCTACTCACCCCAAAAAGTCTGCACAGCATAGTCCACAAGGGCTGATCTGTATATACCACTATCATAGGCGTTTGGAAGTAATACAACAACTTTCATGATGCCACCAGAAGGGCCAATGCTAGCTTCTCGAGAGGCAGGTATCGTCTCAGCATCTATGAGTGACTTGCTTACGTAGTAAATTGGGCTTTGCTCGTGGCCATCTGATCATAGTAGTACCCTGTTGACGTTGTTCTAACACGACTAGCTACATGCATAGCATTTCTCCAAATTCAGGTGTTGTCGACAACAGTGGTGAAGCAAGGTACTCTTTATTTCTTCCAAGGGTATGCCACATTCATGGTTCCGTTCAAACTTGGGATTCCTTCTTAACCATTGGAAAAACGGTTGAACGATCAAAGACTTACTGAGGAATGTCTAATGTTTTTTCACATGGAGAACTAATTAGATTGTTGCAAGCTGAACGAATGGGGCATCCTTTGGAAGAAATGATCTGTTACCAAGCCATCTTATTGGGAATAACAAGAGTATCTTTGAATACTCAAAGTTTCAAATTTGAAGCGAGGTTTTAAGAAACTGCATTTCTTGACTTTAATCAGTTCATTTGATAGAGAATCAAAACCCAATTTTAATTTGAAATAACTTTCTTTATTTTCAAAACGAGAACGACACCACCACAAACCAGTCCAGATCAGGTTTTAAATATCGCCGATACCGTTATGTATTGGCCGTTACGTAATGGTATCCCAGGCATTTAATTCGAATACGCACTCTAGTATCAGAGTTGTAGAAAATTCCTAAAGTATCAACCGATACGGCCGATGTGTATTGCGTATCATTGCTCGGCCGTATCGGTTCATATCACCGATACTACCGATACGGACTGATATGGGGCCCAAGACAACTCAACTATATGGTTTCGCTTTTCTCTCTAGAACTCTATATTCATCTTCAAAACTAAGTATCAAAATGTTAATTTAAAACAGTTATAAATATTTTATTTTTAGTAAATAAACTTAGAATATACTTATCATTGAGCTAATGTCATTTGCTAGCGTTTTGAAAAAAAATCACGAGCACGGTTACCGATTCTCGTTATAGACTGACCGATTTCTCCCGATACCCGTTACACGTGACCGCGACTGTTACTCCGACCGATACCGCGATTTAAAACCCTGGTCCAGATAAGGGTGAAACAACGGTTCGTCAATGTGCAAAAGGTTGCTAGAGGCATTAGTTAAGCCAAAAGGTATCACCAAAAAGTCTCAGAGTCCCATTGTGCATCTTTTGAAACAGTACATCATATGGGGCCTTTCGTGGCTTATTAAATTCGGTCTCCAAATCAGTGTTGCTGTTATTCCCGCCAATCTTTGCACCTCTTTGACTCTTTTGGGTCTTTGAATGTCGGCCACATCCTTAATCTACTCCGAATTGTCTTTGCTTTCTCTTGTGTGACTAAATATCCCAAGAATATTTCTAAACCCATTCCAAATGCACACTTTGTGGCATTGAGCTTCATCTTATACCACTTCAGAATTACGAAAGTAGCGTGAAGATCCCTCAGATGATTGCGCTATGCTTTGACTTCACCACTTGTCTTTGATGTCTACTAATAAATTCCTTTGTACATTTTTGTGATCAGTCGTTGGTAACAATAACAATAAATATCCCTTGGGGTGATGAATGCCATCTTTTCTTGGTTAGGATCATGCGTGGCTATATGATGGTAACCCTTATATGTGTTTAAAAATCCCATCCAATCGTGCTTTTTTGCTGAATCCACCAACTGATCTATCTTTGGTAGAGGGAAGCAATCTTTGGAACATGCTTTGTTCAAACTGGTTAAATCTACACAAACTCTCCACTTTTCGCTCTTCTTTACGACTACACATTTGATAACAACGGTGGGTATTGGACCTCTCAGATTGCATCTGCTTCAAGCAACTTCTCGGCTTCCTTGTTGATTGCAGTAGCATGTTTTGGGGTCAATCTATTCATTTGGATTACTTATGATTCGGGATAACATGCAAGCAGTTGCTCATGATCGTTGGATCTATACCCATATCCGCGTCCAAGCGAACACTACAGTGTTTTGTTTAAGAAAAAATAACCACTGTGAGGTTGAACTCTGTTACACCCAACTTCTGGAACATGTTAAAGCATATGATTAAAAAGGAGCTTCCCGAATCCACCAACAATGAAAATGCTGTAGCCCTTCACCCTAATGGTTAATACCAGGGGATCATTGTGAGGGAACTCGACCATATGGTCTTAATCAAAAACCAAAATCACATCCCGCAAAGCTGACCTTGCAGCGTTCTGCTTCTTACTCGGCTCCTCAACCTGAGCATTCATTATCTCTCTCCTCTTTTTGGCCTTCTCACTTTTTGCTCAGATTTTTGTTATTTGTCTTGAGTCTCACTGCATAGACCATATGGCCATTTTCCATTGTTGCCAAGTTCTTACCTTGCTCATTTGTGATTGCAGGTTGTCCTGTTTTTCGCTTGGCTTCCGTGTCCTTCAACAAAAATTTAGACAGATGGCCCCTCTTTGGTCAGTTCCCGCAGGTGGTGCTTAAGGGATTTGCACAACTTAGTTATATGTTTGTGATCGTTATAATTTTATGATAGGTGCAATAAAACTTCTTGTTTCTACATTTCGGGTCAATGACCATTGGCTTCGACCCATGGAAAGATGGTCAATCCCTAAACTGAGGTAGAATTCTAAAGATGGGACAATTGAATGCCATATTGACTGCATTTCTTGATCTTCCTAAAATCTGGTTATTCTCAGCTTGTGTGTTGGTCTAGCTTTTTTTATTTGCTTTTTGGCTTTTTGGCTTTTTTATAAAAAAGGTAGATGTAAAAAGATGTGAAAAAAGCCAATTGATTATAATAGGAGGCCAAACAAGTGGGCTTTTTAAGAGGCTTTTAAGCTAAAAGCCTTAAAAAAGATAGCCCAAACATAAGCTCAGTACGACTACTTGACTGTTCCTTTTTGGCTGCAGATCTTTTGTCAGTTCCTTGAGTTACTTCTCTTTAAGCCGGGTCACATTGTCCTTAATGAGACAATATTGTTTCACTTTCATCGGTCATCAACCCCCATATGGTCGTTAGCAACCTTCTTGCGAGCGACATTCTTAAAGTGTTCTGTGGGGGCAACCTTAACTTGAAGCATGCAACAACAAGGTGCTCATTACAACAGCCACCTCGCTATAGTAGTCTCGGCAGTTTTGGTCTCGATGATCCTCATGGGGAGGGGCAGGCCGTCTGTTTGATCGACTTCTTGTTAGTTATGAACCGAGTCTCAAATGATTTCTATAACCCCGCATAACTACAAATCGATTTGGATTTCAGTTTGTGGTACCACCTCATGGCTACTTGTCCCAGGCTGGGCAAGAATACGACACGTCAACACCTTACTATTGTCATTCAACGTCATCGCCTATAGTGTGCAACGTAACCAAGGGGATTGCTCCTTCCATCATATGGTGTGAATGTCAGTAGCTTGAACTTTTGTGGTCCGCGATACCCCTCCCCTGATGAAAGGAGTGTGAATCCTCCACGTGTTTGAGTTGAGCGGGTTACTTTTGCATTTCTCACTTCAGTCTTTGATCAACTGGTTCCTCTCTGGTGGAATGAGCCTCGTCCATTTTGGAACGGTTGCTGCCCACTTCGCTACATTGCTGCCTATAAAACACGAATACTTCAAAATAGGTCTCGTACCCATATCGGATACGGATAAATAAGTATCCAATATTCTTTTGTTTTTTAAAATATTAGATACTACCTCAGATTACGTGAAGATACAGGTAGGATATGATAAGGATACGATAGACCTATAAAGCCCGACTACTTTGTCATAACTTATATGTTCTACTATGTTAGCTCTATGACGTGATAAAGTTGTGATTTATTTTTAGTTGTTGATTTCTTCAACATTATATCATAATCTTCTAATTCTTGTCATGTATTAAATGTTCAATTTTGACAATGAAATGAATTTACTCCTGCATTTGGTTTATTTTTATAAATAATACAATACCAAAAATCATTAAAATAATATTTTTTACACATATCCTAGCCGTATTTGTATTTTACTTCTTTTGTCATATCATTGTATCTTATCTTGTATCTATATCTATGCTTCCTATGTTGTTTCTTATGGCGGTCGTTGTGTGTAGTTTCACGCTCCCATCTCCAGTTCTTGACCTCCTTGGTCGAGTTTCCATGGTGCAAAATTTTGCATCTCTTTTGTGCCCTCCGTTCGAAAGAGTTTTAGTTCTGGCTGTAGGGGACGCTCTCCTGTGGCTCTGTGGTCTTCTTAAGAGCTTCTAGTTTCGTTGTCTACTGAGAGCGGTCTTGAAAAGGGTGAACAAGTGCACACTGACATGGCTCGCTAGCTCACGTGACACTGAAAGGCATGGAGTTGGCTAGCACATGGCAGGTGGCAGTAGAGGCTTGTTGAAGGTTCTAGATCGCTCCGGAAGAGCTTAGAACATGGGAGAACCTTGGAGAGCTTAGCGAATTTCGAAAGAACCCAAAATGTTCCAGTATCCTGGAAGACTCAAGAAAATCCTAGAAGAGTATGGAAGATTCATCCAAGTCCTAGAGCATTGGAGAATACTCTAGAACACAGGAGAAGATTAGGAAAGCCTATATATTTTCTAGGAAGAGGGCTAATTTTAGCCCTTGGATCAAATCGATCCTCACCGTCCGTTGGGGAGGTGGAGGCCTATATATAAATGGGAGGTCTCATTTGGAGATCAACCAAGAGAGTTGGAAAGCTAGAGAGCTCTAGAGAGAGAGTGCCAAGCGAGAGCCTACGAGCTTGCTATCACTTGAGAATCTTATAAGCCTTGTATACAATTCATTGTATACTGAAATTTTCTTGCTCAAGTGTGTGTATCTCTTTATGAGAGTGAGAGGTGTGCCTCTTGATCTTGAGTGAGGGGAAGGCTAACTTAGACACTCGGGCGCATTGTCTAAGTGTTGCATGGGCCGCAAGTAGAAGAGAAAGTCTTGGCCCATGATAACACGCCCACTTCTAGCTGCCTCTTTCATGGTGGCAGTAGGACCAAACAAAAATAATAGAAAGATCCAATGTTGATAGAGTTCTATGATCAGGCATATTCATTCATCCAGCTTTCCCGAACGCTCCTTCCACTGCTGAGCGTTTTGACCTTCTGCAGCACCATTATAACCTCCATTCCATCATTCTCGTTTGCGTTAATGGTTGGGAGCATCCCATGCACCCGCTTGTCTTGCAGAATCACTATGGTCGCTAATTGTGGAGGATGGAATTCTCCACCAATGATGTTGGTCTTGCGTCTCCGAATAGTATGTGATTCTTGCAAGATTAACACCATGTGAAGAGTTCACACGGCGATTGTGTATGGACAGAGGGTCCTCAGATGGTGAAGTCAAGTCAGTCCGTGAGAGAACTCTAGTAGCTTGTTATATTGATATGAGATTGCACCGTTTTTCTCCAGCTTCTCTTGCTTCTCCTCCTATTTATAGTAGAACGTGGATGTTCCTCTAAGGCAGGTAACTCTAACCTAACAATAGTTAATCCGGGTAACCCTGGTGATTGGTCCAATCACTTTTCTTTGCTTCTCCTATTTATAGTAGAACGTGGATGTTCCTCTAAGGCAGGTAACTCTAACCTAACCATAGTTAATCTCGGCTAAACGTGATCCCTAGCAGGGGATTCAAGTCATATAGATATGCAATTAATGCTTGCCGATGGCTGAGTGCCACATAAACTGACGCACCAAGCACTTTTTGAGATGTGACAACCTGGCAACACACGGTTCTCCTTTGTCAACTATAATATGCCGGTGCCAACTAAGGCTTACCTACCGGCATTTAACCTGGCTGAAAGAGTGACTGTAGGGGTGTGCTTGCCGTATATGTTGGCATGACTGACCAACCGCGTGCAGGGGGGTACCCCCCCTAAGTTTTGAAATTGTTTTTATAATTATAGTATTATGTAGTTTGAAATATTTTTATAATTATAATATTTTTTAGTTCAAAATATTTCAAGGTTATATAGATCCCCCCTCCCAAGATTTTTTTCTGAAACCTAATATCCACCTCCTAAGAGCTTGTAATAACCATTCACCCCTCCTAAAGTAATTGGGTGGGCCTATGTGGATATCCTGACCTCCTACACTAGGTTATACAATCTCTTGCTTTCACTGTTCCCATCTTATTTTCTCTACCTTACAGTTCTTAAAGCTAAAGTAGTTGTAAGTGGGAAAATGAAGATTAGGCATAAACTTTTTGCTCATGCAAATAATACACAGAACATGTGTGTTGTTTTGTGGGGTTTGCAACTCTTTGCTCATGCAATTATCACGTGGAAGTACATTTTGGTTGGATCTGTGACGCAAATTGACACATCCCGTAGGTTAGATAGTTTTGGAGGAATGCTTTGATGTCTTATGAGCTTAATTTCTTTTCATTAAGTTGTTTTTATGTCTACTCCCTCTTCGATCAATGATTTTCCCCCCTTTGAAGCAAATACATTACAGCTTTGATACCATGCTACTAAACTTTAAGCAAGCGACGATGTCTGTGTTTTTTAACATTCATAAATATATTTTTGATATCTTTCTCTTATGTCCGGCGTCTATATTCCTATTTTTTGTATGAAGAGACATGTCTGCATATTTTCCTCGTTTCGGTGTTGTAAGGTATGTTTGGATGGCAAGAATGAAGAGATGGAATATGACTGATTCCAAAACTCTTTTATTCCATCATTTGGATGTGTACAATACATGGAATGTGATTGGGGGTTACTTTCTTAACTTGGAGTACGGGGATCTCATTCTCACAACCTGCCATGGGAATCTCACATCCCTTGAGTTATTCAAGAGTTAACCAAATAAGAAAACAAAAGGCCACACAATATTTAAAATTAACCATTTTCACATGAATTCTTAAATATTTCATGCACCCGATTGATACGAGAATCTTATTACTAGAGTTAAATTCTTGGTAATGGGATTATGATTTCTTCTCTTCAAATTCTTGCCGTCCAAAACATAGCCTAAGATGCATCGGGTTTCATATCCTTGTGAAATATATTAGTTTTCTAGTTGTGAAATATATTAGTTTTCTAGTTGGGACAAGATTGTTTGGATGCACTTTCTCATTATTTCTCAAATTGCAGGTCGGGAACTTCAGAGTCGAACCACCTGGGTTGTTTCGAGGCCGTGGAGAGCATCCAAAGGTTCTAGTGATAGCTTTCTACCAACGATGAAGAACTTAAATAATCCAAAATGCAATATGTTATACATTGTAGCTAATCTAGGATACTTTGCGATAGTTCTCAAGTTTCAATTCAGAACTTGTCGTTGATTTTTGGTTTTTGTTGGTCAGATGGGTAAGCTGAAAAAACGCATTCGGCCTAGTGACATTGCTATAAATATAGGAAAGGGTGCCCCAATTCCAGAATGCCCTATTCCTGGGGAAAGGTGGTTGTTTATGCTACAATATAATTGGAAAAAGAACAAAGGTATATAGCTGTTTAAGATGCTTTCTTTGTAATAAATTAACTTCACTGGTATTTGGTCTTTGCAGATGGAAAGAAATAAGGCACGACAATACGGTTACCTGGCTAGCTTATTGGAATGATCCAATCAATCCAAAGGAATTTAAATATGTGTTCTTGGCAGCTAGCAGTTCGTTGAAAGGGCAAAGTGACAAAGAGAAATATGAGAAAGCAAGGCTTTTGAAGGTACTTTGTAGAACATTTCACCTACCTACAAGTATCCAATGAATGCCATTATATTTTTTGTTATAAATCCGATCGTAGGATTACATACAAGGCATCAGAACAGCTTATACTAAAGATTTCGCAAGTAAGGATATCACAAGGCGGCAAATAGCGGTTGCTACCTATCTTATTGATAAACTAGCTCTCAGGGCAGGCAATGAGAAGGTACAGTGTGCATAAATATTTTTGTCCTAATTATATTTTACATTTTTGTTCATGGAAGACCAATTTTCTTTTTCCTCCTGATGGAGCAGCATAGTTGAGAAGCTTACACCTCGTAATTTGGTTAAGGCTCCATTAAATGGAATGGAACACCTTCACTGTGTTGGAACATAGCGATACAATTTGCCTATGCTAACAGTGTTTTCTTTGCTATGTTTATGCATATTGCATGTGTACATATATGTAATAAGTCATTCATGATCTTTGCATGAGCAATATAAAAGGAAAATCCAAACTAGTTATGCAGATTCTTTCTAACAATTGTCTCGTGTCTGGCAGGATGACGATGAAGCTGATACCGTTGGTTGCTGCACATTGAAAGTAGAAAATGTAGAACCGATGCCTCCAAACATATTGAAGGTAAAACAGGTTCAATGTTCATGTATCAGCGCTTTAAACCTTAGCTTAGGATTGGATTTAGTTGCAGCAAAAGTGAGAATAATATATACAAGTTTGATTGGTTCTTACAGTGAGATTTGTGGTATTAGTTGACTTCACAGGGTTGTTCATTAATTGCAATTTATAATAAATCAATTTCTTTTCTGATTTTCCAGTTTGACTTCCTGGGTAAAGATTCGATTAGATACCAGAATGA
The DNA here is from genome assembly GCA_034768845.1 of Heliamphora exappendiculata. Taxonomy (NCBI): domain Eukaryota; kingdom Viridiplantae; phylum Streptophyta; class Magnoliopsida; order Ericales; family Sarraceniaceae; genus Heliamphora; species Heliamphora exappendiculata. The sequence goes on from JAOTRH010000023.1 coordinate 2,227,322, forward strand.
GGTTGAAGTTGAGCTTCCTGTGTTTAAGGCAATTCAGCAGTTCCGAACTGGTTAGCGGATTACCTTTTTTATCAAAATGTTTCTTTCTGCTTCTCGTGATTCGGACTTGTGAATATGTTCATAATTTTCTACAGGAAAAAGTGGTGGTGATGATCTTTTTGAGGAGCTGGACACCAGTAAACTGAATGCTCATCTGAAGGAACTCATGCCTGGCCTCACAGCAAAAGTTTTCCGTACATATAATGCATCTATCACTTTAGATGAGATGGTAGGAGAACTAGATTTTTCCCACCTTCTGCTAGTTTTCTTTCCTCTAATATACATTTGTGTTCATCTCAATTTAGCAGGCAACCAAAATGTAACATAATGGGTACATAGTGTATCATATTTCATGTACATATATAATATGTTTGTGTCCCATATATATTATATATGTATTATGTTTAACCAAAATTGGGTGCAGGTGGTGTGAGAATTTGTCTTGATGTCTTGTTTTGTCTGAGACTGACCATCAAATTGTTTACTATGGGACACAGCCAAATAGTTGATGCCCATAAGCTCTCTATGGGTTCTTCTGCTCAGCTATTTATGTTTGTTATGTTCTCTTTCTCTGTAAGCGCCTTAAAACTATGATGTTCTACATTGAATTTCCTTTATAAAAAAAACTGTTCTGCCCCATCAGAGAGAGGTCTTACTTTTCAGATTTATTCCTTTTAAGCTACCCTTATTTTATGTATTCTGTTCCATAAGAGTGATTGTTTTCAGATGTATGGCATTATTTGTTATAATGAGCATATGATTTGTGTAAAAATCCAAGAAAAGGACCTGTAATGGGTTAGGGATTGTAAACATGTTATGAAAGCTTCCAAAGCTCAATAATATTTGTAGTCTTTTGGCTTGTAAAATATCTATTATCACTTAGCATTTTATCTTTCAGGTGTAAAAAGGTTTTTAATGAGAGGATTCCCTTTGCTTTCTTTGAATTCTTAATCCCTTGTATACTCCTCTTCCTTTTGCTTGGATGTTCCTGTTCAATATTCTGCTGATATATTTCATTTCTATAATTTATTCCGGCTGATGCCAGTTGAGTAGGGAAACTAAGGGTGGAGATGTTACTGAGAAAGTTGTAGTTTATCAGCATGCAAACAAGGAGGTAAATGCAGTCTACTGCTATAAAGTTTTCTTGGGCTATTCAATATATTTTTCGAGTTGTTCGTGGAAAATTTAATTGTGCTGCTTTTATGTAGGTTGCTATCATTTGTAATCATCAACGTACTGTTTCAAAGTCCCACTCTGCACAAATGTCAAGGTTGAATGAGAAGATCGAAGAATTAAAGGTATTGAAGATTTTTGGACTCTTGGAATGGAAAACACAACTGGCCATTTACTTAGTGTGTGAGCGAGGACTGTTTCGCACTTTAGGGAGTTATAGATATACCATCTAATTAGAACATTGAAGATTTACCTGGTCACCACCTTCTCTCTCTCTCTCTCTCTCTCTCTCTCTCTCTCTCTCTCTCTCTCTCTCTCTCTCTCTCGTGTGTGTGTGTGATCACAAGTGCAGTGATTGCATCTTCCGAGAGGGTTGTATTCTGTTCTCTTGCACACACTGTTTGGAAGGACTTCGAAAAGTAGTATATGGTAAACAAATTTGAACTTGGCATTGTAGCTGCTTCATACTTTGGGGAACTTCCCTAGTATTCTCTTTGAGTTTCCATTATCATGTTTGTTGCTTCTTCAGCTTTGTTGTTTTGGTTGTAGGGGATTTTAGATGGGCTTAAAACAGATTTGGCTTGGGCAAAGAAAGGGAAGCCCCAATTGAAGAGTGCCGATGGAAAGCCGAGGAAGAACCTCAACCCTGAAGCGTAAGCACTGGATCTTACTTATGTTGGCGGGAAGCCTTGTTATAGGGACGCTGCCTTACAGGAGCTAATGAGAAAACATACTTTGCAGGTTGGAGAGGAAGATTGTTCAAACCAATGCAAAGATCGAGAAAATGGAGCGGGACAAGGTGACCAAAGAAGATTTGAAAACCGTGGCTTTGGGAACGTCAAAGATCAACTATCTTGATCCCAGGATCACAGTTGCTTGGTGCAAGCGGCACGAAGTTCCAATTGAAAAGGTAAAATACGATCTGTCTAATTTCTTTCTTTTCACGCACCATAGGTATCGTATAATTTATCTTTTCCCTTTTGGGTAGTTTTTATTTTTTCTTTTAAAAAAATCTAATTTTAAGCAGGTGGGCAACAAGATGAGTCTCGCTTATTATACTCTGCTATGCAGATCTTCAACATGTCTCTTCTGGCAAAGTTTACTTGGGCAATGGACGTTGATCCCAGCTTCAGATTCTGAGGTTTTAGTAGTCATTTCTAGTACAGAACACTCTTTCCCTTGAAAATATTCCATTTTTTAATTTTATTACAGCGAGAAGTGGATGTTGTATTCATCATCATCCTCAAATTTGGGATGAGTTGTTCCCTACTCTTACTTTTCCTAAAAAAGAAAGGAAAAAAAAAAGCTACCAAAATTGTCTACACGGATTTTGAGACGTTTCAATTATGTATTACTAACAATTTTAATGTTTCGAATTCGTTATATATCTCATCTATTTTTCAGTGTCTTTGGTTTGTGGCTCCCTTTTCTTTTTTATTCATTGGTGTCTTCTGTGGCCAATGAGAGTGGTTGGTATTATTAAAATTAATTGTTTATAGATTATAGTTTATAGCAGAAGTTGTAAGTGTTTGGTAAAAATTATATTTTTTAATTGAAATAGAAAAAAAATAATTATAACTTATAATGTTTAAAAGAGATTATAGCCTATAGTTAAAATTATTAACAGAAAATTAAAAATTATTAAAAATTGTTTTGCCAAACACTCCCAATAGCTTTTTCAGAAGTTAAAGTGCTCTTTTGGGTGTGTTTGGACTTACTAGAAGAGAAGGATTGAATTACATAAGTTCACATTTCATTTAAATATTGATGAGAAAATAAAATTTTATTCTAAAAATTCTGAGAAAAAGAGTATGCATAAAAGGATAATTTTCTTAATATAATAATTATCCCATTGAGTCATCATCTATTAAATCGGTGTTTTACCTTCTTTCTCATAACGAAATTGACATATGATGGAATAGCAACTTTTTATTAATGTAAAGTTAAATTAAAATATACTCATTAATGGTTATTATTTGTCTAATGTTATATATAATACTTTTTTTTGGCCATAATTGTAGATATAATAGTTAAAATTTTAAATATTGTTGCGTAACGATAGCCCTAAGTCCTAACATAGCTCTAGGACGGCATTTGCATGTAATTTTACTAGCAATTATTTATGTTTGAAGATACTTTAAACATAATTTTATTATAAAATTAATTTTAAATAGTGAATAATTTTTTTGATTATTTAGAGTAACAATGTATTAAAAAATAATTTTTATTAGTCTCACTTTTAGTTCTAATTTTAAACAATAATAAAAATATATGTATATCAAAATTAAAATATATTAAATTAGTTATATTTTTTAGCCATGTATTTATGTATACATATTAAAATTACATTTTTGTACTTTCTTACTACTTTTTTTTACCGAAGATAAAGGAAAGTTAAATTTTAAATAGAGAAAAATTATATTTGAAATAAAAATATACGAAAGTTAGTGAGAAATGAGAAAGAAAGAGATAAAAAAATAAAAAGAAAAAAAATCTAAATAAATTTTAACTTTTGAATGTACTATATAAATAAATATCACATTCCATATAAATAAATATCACGTTAAGAATGTTATGTATTTTACCCAAACCTAATTCTGTATATTACAAGGCTCCCCACTTCCACTTTGGGCAGCCCCTTCTCATTTGACAGAATAAAGGCCATCGGCCACGTTTTATTACTTTGCATCTAATTCAGTAATTTTTATTAAATATTTTAATATATATATATTGTTTTAGAAACATCAAACCCTTTAGGATGGATGTGATATTGATATAGTCCTATAATTTTATTATTTTTTGTAATAATTTTATATTAATATTTTTTTAGTTAAATTAAAATTAAAATTTTTCAATATTTAGTCAATGGCAAAGACGAAAAGTTCACCTTTTTACGTTTTCAAACTAATTTTTTCTCTTTTAACTCCTTATCGCCATTAATTCCTCACCGTTAATCGCCGCACGCCACCAATCCCCCCCCTTCTCTCTCTCTCTTTGCTCTCTTTCCTCTCTATCTCTTTTTTTTTTTCTGCGGTGGTTGTGGGTGGCTGTAAAAGCAGTACGTGGTGGTTTAGAGCGACAGTGGGTTTGGAGGCCATGGGGTGGGAGAGTGGTTTTAGGTGGTGGTTTTGGGTAGAATGAATTTTAAAGTGATTTTGAGAATAATTTTGAGGTTGTGATGGTAATTTTCGTAAAAAAATTTAACGGTTAAATTCATTTAATATTAAAATTAAACTTGAAATGAGGTTAATGTCATTTTTAAAATCACATGAGAAGTTCTTGTTTTTATTAAAAATTTTAAGAGAAGTCAGAGTAATTTACCTAAAAAAATTGTTAGTGGATTTGCAAAAAGACTACCAAAAACTAGCTATGTTGCCACTTTTAATAATTAGAAGTTTTATTAATTATTTAAAATTAATTTTACATAAAATTATGTTCATAGTATTTTTAGAAATTTCTTGTTTCTAAATCCCCAATGGTGGTTTCTTGGGCAATACAAGCTTTTTATTTGGATCTGTACTGCCTTAGCCACTATTTGGCTTAGTTTTTCTTTGGTGTTTTTTGTTTAAATTTTTTTAAAAAGTTTAGTTATTTAGTTTTTTTATTGTAATTAATTAATTTTTTAAATATTTTTTATTTTTATTTTTTAAGTCATGTTAATTATCGCTCAATAGACAGTAATTAATAAGACAATAAAAATAATTTTTTTAATATCAATATATTTTTAGAGATAGAACCTAGCACTTTTATAATTATCGATATATTTTATACAAATATCTATGTATTATAAATTCATTATCTACATCTTAATGAGCAATAATTAACTTTTTTTATTTTTTTATTAAAAAAATTAAAAAGTCTACCAAAAAAAAAGAAAAGGTTAAACTAAACACGCTGGCTTAGCAAGTTTTAGCAAGTTATGTGAGATTTTTATTTAATTATATAATAAAAAATGTTTTATGTGACACAATATTAATTTATTTGTAAATATGTAAAAACTAAAAATAATTCAATTAATGGCTTGATTTCGTTGATTCAGATCGAATTCAAATTCAGTATTTGTTTGCAGAAGTGTCATTGCTTATCCGTTGCCGTTTGTGAGATCAAATTAAAATGGGGTTTTTGGTAACAACCCTAATCTTTGTGGTGATCGGAGTCATTGCCTCTTTCTGTACCAGAATCTGTTGCAGCAAAGGGTTTTCTACAAATCTGTACGTTTCAATTGTTAAATATCTTCTCTTCTCTCTCTCTCTCTCTCTCTCTTTTTTCTTAGTTTGCTTGTTGAGATTTTGATCTGTACCAAACCAGTCGGTGACTTTTTCTGTGGCTATGGCAGCTAAGTACTTATATTTTCTATCGTCGTTCGTCGCCTTTATTTAAGTTTCATAATCAGATTATGCTCAGTTTTGGATTTCTTTCTAAATTGAAAGGCCATAATTTGGTATTGGTTTTTAGCTTTTCTCCCGAACTGCATTTGGAATCATCTGGAAGGAGCCTAGCTTTTGCTCAACGTTGAAATCAAACCAAACTAAGCTTTTATGTTCCAACGAATCCAACCAATTGAGCTCATCAACATAAATCATTTTTTGATCATTCTGCATTTCCCCTCTCAAGTGCTAAATGCTATATTCAGTGTTGAAACAATCTTTCTTCTTTCTTTTTTTCCTCATTTCAGAATGCTTTTAGTTGATTCAAGGAAGAGTATACTGCTAAATTTGGGTGGTACTCAAAAATTCTTTCATAAGATCATAGTCGACATTAACCATTTTATATCCCCATTAATCCAGGTGTTGGTTATGCTATATTTATGGACTGATTGGATAGATTTCGTAAGTTTTGAAAGCCTAAACTAGTAAACTGAAAGTTATTGTTATGGGCACTACAACACATTTGGAGTCTTTTTGGTCCAAGAACAAGTGTCCATGATAGTGTTTAGGAGCTGAAGATATTTTGGTAAATTCTGAATTTGCCAGACTTGCTTTCTGAACTTGGGTTCTAGTATGGATCCAAGATCTTATTTTGGGTCAAGTCATTAAATTGGGTCATTATGTGTCAGTTTATTATGTCTAAAATAGGCTTAGTAGTCAAAAGAATCTTTTTTGCCTATAAATATATATGCAATCAGTGGGAGTTTATATTGTGGTTGTGTGCCTAACTCTTGTGAGGGTTAGTGTTCTGTCCACTAAAACCATAAAACTAGATCTATATTAAACCACATTCAATCCTCTGGCATATGGTCTCTAAAGTTTATACATCTAGACATGTTAAATTTTTAGAATTTGAGTTTCCTTACACTTGTTGCCACTGTTCCTTCTTCTTCTCCAGTGTATTCTTCCTCTTTTAGTTTTTCTAGGATTCCCAAGTTTTGTTTTCCTGGTTCTCGTTGTTTTAATACTTCAGTTTCAACTTCTCAACCTGAAATCTCAGCCTCCTCATCTTCTTCATTTCATGTACCTTCTCTACCTTCAAATTCTCTAGTTTCTTCTTCTAGTTCTGTTTCTGCTACGCCTAATCCTCTGTCTTGTCATCCTACCGTTACTAGATCTAAATATGGTATTTTCAAACCTCGTTTACCTCTATCTTTGTTCTCTTGTACCTCTTCCACTTCTCTTTCTCCTAGTTCAAAACCTCGATCTTTTACTGAAGCAATTAAGTCTGCTGATGGAGACATGCTATGTCCAAAGAGTTTGATGCTCTTCTTGCTCAAGGGATTTGGACTTTGGTTCCACCTTCAGCTGGAGTTAATATTATTGGTTGTAAATGAATTTACAAGATCAAGAGGCTTGCTGATGGAGTTGTTGCCAGGTATAAGGCACAATTTGTTGCCCAAGGAAATCAGCAAACAGCAGTTTTGGATTATAATGACACATTTAGTCCAGTAGTGAAGCAGCCCATTATTCGTGTTGTTTTGTCCTTAGCTTTACATTTTAACTGCCCTATTAGACAACTTGATGTGTCTAAGGTTTTTTTTCATGGCCATATTCAAGAAGATGTCTATCTGAAGCAACCTCAAGGATATGCTGATTCAGATTTTCCCAATCACGTCTGCAAATTTTAAAAAGCTCGTTATGGTTTAAAACAAGCTCCCTTGGCTTGGTATGCTATGCTATCAACTTTCTTGGTTGATGGGCTTTACTAAGAGTTTGGCTTATACTTCTCTGTTTACATTGCACAAAGGGCCTGATAAATTGTTTGTGTTAGTGTATGTGGATGATATTTTATTTTCTGGTAGCAATGTGTCCCTTATTACTGGTCTGATTGCCTCTATGGGATCTGCTTTTGCCTTCAAGGATTTAGTTCCATTGCATTATTTTCTGGGAGTTGAGGTTGTATCTTCCAATTCTTGTTTGATTTTATCCCAATTCAAGTATGCATCAGACTTGTTGGCTAAAGCTGGGATGAGTAAATGCAAGCCATGTGCTTCTCCTTCCTCTCTGAAATTTGTGCCGACTGGTTGTGATTCTGCATTTGAGGACCCTGAATTTTATCGATCAATTGTTGTATCTTTGAAGTATCTTACTTTGACTCGCCCTATGATATCATTTTCTGTTAATGTTGTGTGTCAACATCGGCATTGTCCTAGACGAAGTCACTTTGCTGCAGTTAAAAGGATTCCATGCTACATTAAAGGGACAATTTATCAAGGACTTTTCTTTTCCAATGGTCCTTTGGCGCTCTCTGCATTTTCTGATGCTGATTGGGCCGGTGATTCCATTGATTGATGATCCACTAGGGGTTTTTATATTTATATGGGTGATATTCTCATCTACGGGTCCGCTAAAAAGCAACACACAGTTGCTCAATGATCTACAGAAGCTGAATATAAGGCTCTATCTAATACTGCTGCAAAATTTGGTTTGGTTTCAGCAACTGTTGTCTGATCTGTTAATTGTTTTGGCCTACTGTTCCTATTCTATGGTGTGATAATGTTTCAGCCATTTCATTGGCCTCCAATCCTGTGTTTCATGCTAGGACAAAGCATGTTGAGGTTGATTTTCATTTTTCCAGAGAAAAAATTATTCGAAAACAGCTGCAGATCAAGCATATTTCATCTACTGATCAAATAGCAGATATTATGACCAAGCCTTTATCCAGTACTCGTTTTGATTTCTTGAAAACCAAACTGATGCTTGTGGATCTACCAGCATCAGTTTGCCAGGGGAGTGTCAAATATATTGGCTCAGAGCTAGTTAGTAGGAGAGCTGGTGTTTGTGTTAATTATAGGTGTGTTTGGTTAAGAGGTTACAGGTTAGTTATCACGTATTCACATATGTCTGGTATAAATAGCCATGTATTTCCTCTCTCAAGTGATGTAACAGAAAATGATTAATGGAGTAAAATTCACGCACCCAACCCACCTAACTTATTTTTTTACTCAACCCACCCAACCCAACCCACTCACTCACATAATCCGCATGGGTTGGGTTGGGTTGGCTCAGCGGGTTAGAGCCGGTAGACAGGTTATTTGCAGAAGTAAAGCGAGACCTTCCTTAAAAATGTTTAATTTGGCTTAGTGGATATATTTAGATGTTCAACTCGCTGTTGACCCAATTAGGGCTGGATCAACAATTCAGTTTTCATCAAATTCAGGTGAAGATAAGCTAGCATTATGGAAAACTAGGCTCTCTGGAGTACAGGATGCATGTGCAATGGTTCATAAAAGAAACTTATTGCAAAAGCAAGAAGTCAAATTAGTGGAGCGAGCCAAATCGAATGGTAATATATAACTTGTTTTATCCGTTTTCAGAGTTACAGAAAGAGCAGAAGGGAGAAGGAAAACTCTTCTTAGGTATGTGAAGAGTGAGGGTAGAGTTTTGAAAAACTGTAGAGGTAGTGGGATTGCCAAGTATTGGTAACCGGCTGCAAAGTTAGAGATGGTACAATCGTGGAAGTTTTAAAACTGAAGCTGTCCCTCATTTAAATTGTGCTAGTTTACATATTTGTCTTTACAGTTAATTAAAACGGAACTCGTCTAAACTTATAAAAGAAAATCTTTCTGTTACAGTTTGGAATTGACAATACTGTGATCCAGCTTGTGGGTTCCCTTTTTATCTTAGGTTGGTGGGCACGTGCATGTGGTGATATCTTCTTCTTGTTTTTCCCCTCTGCTATGCACATACGGTGATGATCGTCTAATGTATATTCCTTCTTTGAAATCATGAAAATGAAAATCATCTAAGTCAATTTATTCCAGCTATGCTGCTGAATTATTATTGTCATTATGTTTCATTTATTCTCTCTTTTTTGTATGTGTGTCCTCACCTGCGTATGGCTCATGTATATTACGTGATACAGGTTCCACCTAACATTGGTTGTTGCTGCAACAGCATGCTGCTGGATGATGTAAGTTGGATTTTTAGTTGAAATTCGTTTTAGCGGAAAAATCCAAACCTGAATCATCTTGTAATGAATTGAACTTCATGACCGCATTCAACATCATTTTTTCAAAGTTGTCTTACACACAGCTAGTTCGTGTGACTATGGAGGACTGCATTACATATGCATTTAGGCTCCTTTTGGTTTGATGTATGATCCTATAAGAGGGATATAATTGTCATTCTCCTAGTTTTTGGTCTTTGACAGTTACATCTTAGAAAGGAGGCGAATACATAGAAAACAAGATCTAAAATAACAAAATACTTTTGTTTCTTCCTGACTATTAATACGATTTGCCATGGTTGAAGCTTGATTCTTGAATTAACAACCAATCAATTTCTCTGTATGTTATCATTTAGACCACAAGATCGACATACTGATGTCCAGCCTTGGAGTTTTATTTATCCTTTGTGAATTCATTTGCTATGTTAGATTCTCATCTCATGTGACAATTCTCGCTTTGACAGTTACCATTTTTCTCTAGAAAAGTGGCTCTTATGAAACTCGCTTTCTGTAGTGGATTTTACATTGTTGGTTTCCCTTTTTATTTGGTGCCAGCTTTTGGGGTGTGAACAGGTTATTCTTTTTATTGCCCTGTTATCCATTTCTTTATAGTAAATTGTCTCTCTCCATTGCTCGTGTAGGTGGGCAATTGTGTATCTCGCTCAGATGAAGCCGCTAATAGTTCCAATCTTGAGCGAAGGAGAGTGAGGTGCTATTTGCTAAACAAGTATATTCCTCTTATATTTTGGTGGTTAATAGAGCATCTTATCCGAGAGCAAGAAATACCCGGAGTCTTCTCATTTCGTACAAATCACTTTGAATCGGTTTTTCAAATTGTCGTTGACCGTACATGCTGTAAAACTGTTATTATCTTTTTCATTTTTTAAAACATGACAGAATGAAGCCTATCACTTGGGTGAATAATTGATTGGGTGAAGTTGGTATCTTAAACAGTTATTCCCAAATAGAAACTCTTGAAAGGGTAATTTAGTGATGTATTTGTTGTCCATACTTCATTCTAAGAGATGGGCTTATTCGAACTTACATGCTCACTTGTTATGGTGTGGCAGTAGATCTTTTTTTCTGTCTCCTCTTACCATCTGATGCCACCCCTTTTTTTCAATCCCCTTGCACATAGCCAGTTTAGGTTGACATTTTATGCAGCATCAAAACCTAACAATGAAATGGAATAATAATTCCGTCAAGAGATTCATAGCCAGTTTATGATGGAATGTCAAAAATCCAAAAATAATCACTATTCTTCAATTTAATGTATTGAGAATTTCAACGCAAATACCAAATAATTGTCATTTCATTCCTGTATGAAATTATTTTATTGAACCAAACACTACCTAAGACAAATATTGATGCTATGTGGTTCGTGATTGGGTTCCTTCTTCTTGAAGTGCAATTATTTGTTAGTTTCATAATATCATGTAACTTTATTTATATAGTGTTTCATAATATCATGTAACATTATTTATATAGTGTTCTCACTCAATGATGTAACAAAAAACATTTCGAATAGAACAATGTTGATCACCTTTGTTGATTAGATGGAAGGCAAGTGTAACTCATTTAGACTCTGTTTGTTTTGACTGAAAATATTTTTAGTGAAAAATAATTTTTTTAAAAAATTCTAGAAATATTTTTTGTGTTTTGTTGCGATTTTAAAAATGATGGCGCTGGTGGGCGTGGTAGTGTTAGAATTGGTGGCAGTGATGGTGAAACGCTCTCGAGCTCGGGAACTCTCGAACTCCCAACCCCTCGGCCTCTGGACCCCTAACCTCTAGCTGCAGATCCCAAGCTCCTGACCCTCAACCTCAGACCCCAGACCCCAAACCCCAGACCCTAGACCCCCGACCCTCGACCCCTGACCCCCAAGCCTCTGGACCCTCGAACCCCCAACCTTCGACCGCTAACCCCGAACCCCTGACCCCTGACCGTCTGACTCATGACCCTCGATCCCAAAC
>JAOTRH010000023.1:2238985-2252181 GCA_034768845.1 Heliamphora exappendiculata
ATAAACTAATGTATTAAATTTATAATAATAAGTTTTTAAGTTAAACTATAAATTAATGTATTAAACTTATTGTTATAAGTTTTTAAGTTAAACTATAAACTAATTACTAATTGATTATATTATATAAATATAACTTATTATGTATCTAAAACATTTTCCTTATTAACTCTTTCCATTGTGAGAGCTGAATAGGTAAAAAATCTGACCAAACTATAAAAAAAGGGAGATAAAAATAAAGTGAGATTATATACTGCTTACTTCATTTTTAGTTATTTTTTTCTTTATTATTTTTATTATTTTTTATTTTAAAAATCTTTTTTAGATAAAAACGTAAAAAAAATAGTTAAAATTAAAAAAAAAAACTATAAATAAATGATTCAAAATTTATCCCAAATTGATCAGGCTAAATCCTTAACGAGTGAGTCAGTGCGCAAGATTTTCTAATTTGCTTGATGCCTACTTTGAAATTTATTTTTATTTCTATTTTGAGTTTTTTTTTTATAATTAAGTTTTTTTTTTAAAGTTAATTTTTGTTCATTTTCATTTTCTTGTGCCTTTTTATGATTTAGTAAAAAAAATTTATATCTTTTCTCCCCCTTAAATTGTTTTTGGTTCAGCTTCTCTTTATTCCACAAAGAGACATAACTCGTTCAGTTGATTTTAAACTCAACTGAACCAAAAACACAGATTACCACTAGTAATTAATTCTTTCTTTCTAAGACTATTCCGTGCATAGCACAGATTACCACTAGTAATTAATTATATTTTTACTGTTGAAATTGGAGGGAGAGTAATGAAAGAATAAAATATAGTTTATTAGTTATTTTAGCAAAAAAGTCAAAAACCATTTTAAATAAATTGTCCCAAATAATTTATTTTTCTTCTTTAAAAAAAAAATACTTAACCTCTAAAAATCCGAACTTTTTTAAACTTCCAAACAAGCTCATATTCTAGTCTGCCAGCCTTTGTAGGAAATTGGGCCGGGACTGTAATGGGCCTGGCCCATCACGAATAAAAAGAAACTGCAAATTAAAAGTGGGCTAGACCATAAGGCTCACCCCCATCGTATTATTGGGCTGGGCGTTAAGTAAGATTTTTTTGTATTTTTTAACTTTTTTATTTTTTAATTAAAATTTTTTATTTTTTCAAATTATTTCAATAAGGTGAACCAAAAAAATTACAAAATTTGATCATTGGTTTATTTATTCCTATAACATAAAATTTAAATTATTGACTTACTTTAATTTATATTTGTATTTTTTTGAATTTTTTTAAAATTTTATTTCAAATATTTTAATTTTTTGATCCTAAAAATAATATAAATTAAAAAATATAATAAATTAACTAAAAGAATTGACTAAAATCGTTTTGTAGGGCTGGGCCTTGGCAAGTTTTGCAGGTTGGGAACACATCCAAATTCGTGTCCGTATCGAGGGAAGAGATTTTGTTGTTCCTAAAAGAGCAAAATTATTGAACAGACTCCTCTGAATCTCTGATCTACGAAATCGAGGTCGGAATCCACAAGGTTCAAGTATCGCCGATCGAAGGAGTTTTAAGGTTATCTTCGATTAGCACATATATATCGACTTGTGTATAATCTCAATCTTGTTATCTCTTCCTCCTTCTCCTCCTTTTTTTCAGGTCGAATCATAATTTCGCCGTCTTTAGGTTTTTCGATCGAATTCTAATTTGAAATTTCTTCGCAGAAGTTTCATTTGTTGTCCATTGGCGATACCAAAGCACAATGGGTTTTTTGGTTACAACCCTAATTTTTATCGTGATCGGAGTCATTGCATCTCTCTGTGCCAGAATCTGCTGCAATAGAGGGCCTTCTACAAATCTGTATGTTTTAATTGTTCAATATCTTTTTTACTTTCCGGCTTTTCACCTGTAGCAAACCGTTTGGTGAATTTTAGTTAAGCTAAGTACTGCAATTTTTTCTGTTAATAACTGTTGCTCAATCTGAATGTGATAATTGGATTGTGATCAGTTTGGATATGTCAAAATGGAAAAGGATATAATCTGGTTTTGGGTAATAGTTTTTCTAATGAACTGCATTTAGAAGCACCTGGCAGATACCTAATTTTTGGTCAGTGTGTCGAAACATCCTTTTTATTTGTTTTTGTCAGTCTGACTACAATTTTTGAAGAAAAAAAGGTTTAAATTGGACTTTAGCGTATGCAATGTGATGTTCTACTGGCTATCGATCTTGTTGGAGCTGGCAAAGGTTTTGGTTTTCTTGAATTTCGGGTGAAGATGACAGGTTGAATTATGGTTAATATTTCCTTGATCTGATACATTGATGGGCATTTATGTACGTGTGATGATATCTCCTAATATGTATTGGTTATGGTTAATGTATGATGTGGGTTCCAACAAACATTCCCTTTTTTGGGGGGTAAATATTTTGGTTTCATTCTTTCTTTCTTTTGCAGGCTCCACCTAACATTGGTTATTACTGCAACAGTATGCTGTTGGATTATGTAAGTTTAATTATTATTTGAATTTCCTTCTATTTTGCAGCATAATCTAAAGCATATATCATCTTGCATTCGAGTACCTCTCCCTTTCTATTAGGGGTCTTTCTCCTCTTGTACATGGGTGGCATTCCCTTAATGCCCTTATAAAATCTCTCTTCCTTTCAAGAAAAAAATATGTATTATCTTGCATTCAAACTAGACTTCTTGGCATCACCAAATGTCATATTTACACTTTTGGCGTACGTAAACCACAATAGATATGAATTGATGCTTTGTTTGGGTCCATGTAAAATCTTCTACAAGGAAAATAATTGGTATCATCCTATTTTCATAGTTCGGCAGACACATTTAGGGGTAGATATTTGTATCATCCTGCCTTCTGAAAAACTTCATAGAAAATTTGTATGTAGTGCCATGTGGCAAGCAACCACAGTGGGCTGGTCAACTTTTGATAGCCTGTAAAGCTCCTTAGGCTTAGGGACCACTTATATGGCGGAGGTCTCCTTCCTTTGGCATTGACATGGGAATGCACTATTTTCTGCTGTTGGTTTTGTTGTAATCTTCCTATGTGATTTCTCTTTTTCTTCATACATGACATGTAAGCTTGATGTTTACATCGATAAATCATTCAAAAGTATTAGCAAAATGGTTTACCCATTTTGAAAAAGAGCCATAGGATATTTGTCGCCACTAGTTACTCACCTCCTATCCCTGGATTAGATTTGCATCTGTTTCTTGTTCTCATATAAAAGCTTGGAAAATTAATGTTTCTGCTAAGGCTTGTGCTTCCTTTCCAAACTCCTTTTTCCTGCTATCCTGTTGGGGTTTATGACTGGCCTATGTAATGTAGTGTTTCAAAGGTTAAAGTGCTAGCTTTCTTTGTTGTTCTAGTTGAGAATCGAGAAGTTATTTATAATGTTCTGATGAGGGTTAGGCTTTGCGGCCATGACTTGGTGAAATGGTAAAATCTCAGGCTGTGAAACATGAAATTGTGGATTTGTGTCTGAGAGTATCCATTTTGTGCGAACATCGTTAGAAGTTATTATCTCTCTCTTCTATTCCCCCAAATTTGGCAGACCAGCACCTGGCAACCATTCTCTGCTGGTGTTTTTCCTATGGTGTTCTGTGTATGGATTGGATGGTTTAGTAAGGCCCTTTGAAGGAACCTTGAAACTTAATTTAAATGCTAGCTTCGTAAATTTAGTATTTATGCAGAGAAAATTTTATGGAATGATATTTGTATGGGTATTCTCTAGGTTTTTTGGGAAATGCTCAATGTAAGGGCATGTTAATGGGTGCTTGGTGTAAGTGCGGAATTTTTTTGTGCTCTGTACCTTTTTTCAGTATTCAGTTGAAATATTCCATCTTGATATTGTCACACACACAGTGATGTTGCCTCTACTTCCTCTGTTGAAACAAGTGATCATGGTTTGGGTTTTCTCTCTAAAGTTGAACTTGTAACTTTTTCTTGTGTGTGATTGTTGTTGCCTTCTATCTTTGTCTTGTTTGCATTTGTTTTTCTCATAGATCCTGTTGAGGATATGTTCTTAACCCCGACAAAAAGAGAACTCATTACTCTATTTTTTGTCCATTTCTCTGTTGTTTAGTAATCTAAATGAGTGATTAGAGAGGAGTGATTTGAAAAAAACATTCCCTTCCCAAATCACTCAATCCAAACAGGCTGAGAGTGATGTTGCCTCTTTTCACCTGTTGACACAACTCACAAGTGACCATAGTTGGTTTTTCTCTCTGAGGTTGAACTTACAACTTTTTCTCTATGTTGGGGACAGCTTGATGAGAATGTTGAGTTAAAATCTTGTGTGTGTGCTATTTGGGCCAACATGTTGAGATGAATATATTGCTGGCCTATTGTTAAGTTTTGTATTCCTATTTTGTGATTCATTTCCTATGCTAGAATCCACATTTCATGTGACAGACTGCATTTGACAATTAAATTTTTAATGCAGAAAATAGCTCTTTCAAATGCCAACTTTTATTATACATTTGTGGTTTGCCTTTCCAATTGATGAAGATTTCAGTCATGAACCGTCATAGTCCATTTATTGTTCGACTAAAGAACATTGTGTATTGTTTTGCTGGTGTAGGTGGGCAATTGTTTATCTTGCACAGATGAAACCACTCATAGTCCCAATTCTGAGTGAAGGGGAGTGAGGTGGTGCTCTGTGGAAAGCATGTACGATCCTTGTGCATTGTGGAGGGGATTTATTGGGAATGAGGCGCAACTTATTCAAGAAAACCGGAATACCCAAAGCCTTCTCGTCTCATCATATTTGTATGTAATGGTTATCAGATAAAAAAAACTCTTGATTGGTTATGGTTATTGTGGTTGACTCTAGCTTGCTGTTGAACTATTAATTTCTCATTCAATTTTGAAATCTGAAAGAATGAAGTTTGAGTTGTGTGAAGCCTTAAAGCCCACCAATTCATATTGTTTGCAATGACTTGTGAACAAATATTATGTCAACTCAAATTCCCTGATCTATTGACTATTGTTATTTGTTAACCCCTTCATTGATATCCATAGAACATTGGAAGATCCTTTTGTGAGAATGTTAGGCATGTAAGAGCATCCACATCAATGTCTAGCTAAATTAGCTAGTTAAAATGCCAGTAACTTAATTTAGCTAACCATTTTTAGTTTAACATTTTAGCAATACTAGCTAAATTAGCTATCTTTGTTAAAATATAATTTTTTTAAACAATAGTTTATTATAAGTTTATTTTTATAAACTAACTTATAATTTAATAAATAATGATATTTAGCTCTCTTTCTTTAAAATAATATTATTTTATTTTTATTTTTATTTTTTATTTTTTAAAATTTTTTAATACCATTATATGTTCTCAACGGTCATTTTTTCTTGACGGTTGTATTTTCCAACAGTTATATCACATGAGAGAACTACCGAACTTTTGGAATTCATCGAATGCCATTATCACATTAGAGACTGAGAAATCCATTCTCCACTCCAATCGGACTTAGTTGAGCATTTGTGGAAAAAATATAACCAATCATAGGGTTTAGTTTATGCTAAACAAATATTTATGTATTAATGTATTTATAGAAGGATCCAAGTACTTAAAAAATGCATTAGTAAAAGCATTCAAGTACTTAAAAAATGCATTAGTAGACAATCATTTCATTTATGCTAGTGAGCAGCCAAGCATTAAAAAAATGCAGCAAAACAATTCTAAAAGTGCAGCAAAGCATCCAAGTACTTAAAATAATGTAGCAAAGCAACCGAGCAATTATATAAAAAAAATGAATAAGAAAATATAATGTAGCAAAGCAAAGCAACAATTCTAAAGAAGAAGCAAAGCAAAACCCAACTACTTCAAAACCGACCTCCTAATAAAATTGCAATGCCAAAAATTGAAATCTACAACTACTAATCTTTCTTCTCTCATACATATTCATTGTTTTTTATAAGAAACAATCACAGAAAAAGAAGAAATGAGCAGATAAGATACCGAGAACAAGCTAATGCATCAAAAACCACAAGGCATCAAACATCCAGAGAAGAATGGCGCCAAAGTGCAGAGAAAAAATATACATACATAGATAGATTAGGAACATATCATATCTCAACAGGAGGAACTTACCTGCAATGGAGTTCCGTGATTTCTGCTCTAGGGATAGGTCGCGAGCTCTAGAGTTTCTGGTGAGAGAAAAGACATCCAACAGAATCGTGCAAAAAATGATATGAAGAAGACAAGCGAGTGAACAATACCTCGATACAACTGGCGAGGTACGGCGAGGTACTATAGTAAATATTGAAATAGCGAGACTCTACCGAGACTGGTGGAGTCCTTATTTTGCATATGAAACTTAGCTAAAATAGCTAAAGACTAGATATGGCTAGTCTTGTGCGGGTCCTTTAATGATCCTCGTGGATTACATTCGTTAAAAATGAACGTGGATTCTCTATCTTGAAAATTATTTATTTTTGTCTTAATTAATTGAAAGCTGTTGAATTCCATGAGAATTTCGAGACATATAACGATTTTTTATGATATTAAAACAGAGCGATATATTTTTTTGAAAAGAGATTATTTCTTGCCGTTAAAAATACAATCATCCGTAACCAACGACGGCCAAGGAAGATTGGATAACTGCCCTTAAAAGGTTATCAATCTATATGAATTTTAT
The DNA here is from genome assembly GCA_034768845.1 of Heliamphora exappendiculata. Classification (NCBI taxonomy): domain Eukaryota; kingdom Viridiplantae; phylum Streptophyta; class Magnoliopsida; order Ericales; family Sarraceniaceae; genus Heliamphora; species Heliamphora exappendiculata. Next base: position 2,245,637 of record JAOTRH010000023.1, read on the forward strand.
TTCCTAGAGGCAACCAAATTTCATTCAAAGTGTAAACACATTATCAACAAGAATATCATAGCAAATTAAGAAGATACAGCACCATTAGAAGATAACCCAGTTAATAATATCAATGAAGACGTTGGGATTTGAGATTTTGGCATTTCAATGGTTTAATTACTTATTTGTTTATTTAGTTTTATTTATTTTTGTATTTAGTAAAAAAAATTTATTATTTAGTCAAATAATTATACTTTTTTACTCATCTCAACGAACCGAAAAAATAAAATTTTTTGATCAAATTATAAAAAAAATTCAAAAAAAAAAGAATCAAAATAAACTAATAAGTCAAATTTTATATTACTTATTTTTATCTTTAATAACAAATTTTCATCCATTAATTAAAATTTTTTACTATTTGGATTCATCTCATCGAGAAAATTTAAAAAAATATAAAAATTTAGTCAAAATATGAAAAAAATAACAAAAATAAGCAAAATTTTGAAAAACTTATAAGCTTAAAATACAACAAGTTATATTAATATTCCTTTTTTCGATTTTTTTATTTTTTATTCATAATTTTTTAACTTTTTTCTTTGTTTTGATGAGAATTAAAAAAAATAGAAAAATGGCAAAATAATGAAAAATATATACTTAAAATAAAAACAAGCAAATATAAATTTAGTTTATTGATTATTTTAATATTTTTATCGTCGTATTTTTTGTCAAATTTTATTTTTTCAATTCATCTTAATAAAAAATTTTAAAAAATAAAAAAATTGAATCAAAGTTATTTTTACTAAATATATAAATAAATAAAATAAAATAAACAAATAATTTATTTAAAAAAACAGAACCTATATGCGTCTATACCAAGAAACCCTTACCTCAATCGTATGGGTGCGGAATCAAATCTTATAAAAAAAAATTTAAATATATATTTTTTATTTTGATAAAAAAAATTAAATTTTTTAATAACAAAATTTTAAAAAATAAAAAAAATAATTTAAAAAATAAATTTGTTTACTAATTAAATAATTAAATATTACGTCGGTTTTCACAAAATGAGCTATCAAAAAAATCAAAAAAAAAAAAAAAACTAAACCAAAAACATTTCGTCGGTTTTCAGGATTGCTTCTAACCTTCATCAAATTCTAGAGCCCAAAAACCTCCGATTTCTCTCGTTCGCTCTCTCCTCTTGAACGAAGAGGTAGAGAACAAGAAGAGATTACCATTCCCATTTTCTATTCTCATTTTCTTGGAAACCAATCACTAGCATTGATGATTACCCTTCAACTCACAAACCCAATTGAGTTGATGTGCTCCTCTTCTCCTTCTTCCTCCTCGTCTTCGATTTTCAGTGGGTTTAACCAGAAGACACTCTCTCCATTCGTGTCGACAACATGCTTCTCTCCGAGGGATCGACGGCGGAGTCCCTCGCAGCGTTACCGTTCCGGCATTTGCTGCACTTGCAGTTCGTTTGCCCCAATGGACGCCGCCAAGATTAAGGTCGTTGGCGTCGGGGGGGGGGGCAACAATGCCGTTAACCGCATGATTGGAAGTGGCTTACATGTGGGTTTTTTTTCTTGCATTTTAATAAATTCGGCCCCATCTTTTGCCTCTCTTGTACGATTTTATCCGTTCCTCCTCTTCGTTCTGATTATATGTTAGGGTTGGGTTCTCGTACATCATGAGGGTTTTCGGTGGCAATGTAGATTTCGATTTCTCTATACTTTACTGTTTTCTGAAAGTTCAAACGGATTTATTACTCTGCATTTGTAATTATGGTTCTTCTATTACTTTTCGATCTTCTTAGTTTGTGGATGTTTTACCCATTTTCTTTCTTGAATTGATGTTTTATTAGGATTAGGTTTGTTTTGTCTCCAATTTTCTTTTGAGTATGGACATCTAGCTGAATTGGGCATTCTAGTTTATCTAATAGTAGAAATTTATGATTTTTCATGTAATTTGTTTAGTACTAAGAATGATCAGATTAACAGTCATGTGAGAAAGTAAATTGTTATGTTTTCTAATATTAATTGGATTATATTGTTTGAACTTTGAAGTGTAGGTGCCCAAAGTTTGTATTAGAATTTATGGCGTACCAAGCTGGCTAGTGTTGGAGCCACTTAAACTCTTAGGTGCTTCCAAAAATGTATTTTGACTTCTTCATTTGGGGAGGGCCATGATGGCGCGTAGCGAGCTGTGTTACACTGTGATTCATCCTTTTAACGCCTTACTATGGTTTGAAGATCCCACGTGTTTATCATTTTTCAGTGAAGGCTTCAGTTCATAAAACTTATAAAAATGGTGGTACAAGGGAGATGTAAATTTCTTGTGATTCATATCAAGGTTTCAAACACACTAACTTAGTCACATAACTCAACCAATTGTTGTTCGTTTTTCCGATGGGCTCCGCAAGAGAAAATTTCTACGGGATCCCAAAACCACCAGCCATTGTGCATTATTTGTTGGCTGACCTGCTTTAACAGTATTGGAAAGATTAAAGAGATTTATTGTTGGGGTATGTTCAGGAAAGCCACTTTATCTGAGTGATATTTCGATATCTTGTTTCGTGACTCAACCCATCTTTCTTGTTTCCCTTTTCAAATTGTGTGTATTTGGTGTATAATCTTTAGGTTTGAACTAATTTTGCTGTTTTGATTAACATTATAATCTGCAGCCTTTTGTTTCATTCAGGCTTTGTTCCTTCACGTAACTTGCACAGGACTGACATTTTGATGTTAACTGTTTCATGTTAGGGAGTTGATTTCTATGCCATAAACACCGATGCTCAAGCACTATTGCAGTCTGCTGCTGAGAACCCACTTCAAATTGGAGAGCTTTTGACTCGTGGACTCGGTCTTGCACTCTCACTATGATTTTCAGTTTCTAAATTTCTTTTCTGAATCTCCAGTTCTCTACTTTAGCATATCTATCTATATGTTTGTGTGTGTGCGTGTGTGTATTATTTTATGCATGCGACAAAGAATCTGTGTCATACAAGATTAGAGAAGCAGTGCAGTGCCCATTTGATTGGATAACTAGGCCGGTGATCCAGTCACATCACAAAATCACTGCATCAATACCTTCATGCTTGTGTGCTGTTACTAATTATTTCACGTTGTGTATTTCTTGTCCTCTGATTTGAATTACTTAATAGAGATGCAGGTACGGGTGGGAATCCACTTTTGGGGGAACAGGCTGCAGAGGAATCAAAGGAAGCCATTGCAGCTGCCCTTAAAGGCTCAGATCTTGTATTTATAACAGCAGGTATGGGTGGCGGTACAGGATCTGGTGCTGCTCCAGTTGTGGCCCAGATTTCAAAGGAATCAGGTTATTTGACTGTTGGTGTGGTCACCTATCCATTCAGCTTTGAAGGACGTAAAAGATCCCTTCAGGCAGGTGCCAGTTTGGTCTTTTTTATTTTTGGGAAATATTCTGCTTGCTTTTTTCGCTATACACTATCATCACCTCACGAGCCTATCTCCAAGTCAAACAAACTCATCCAAGTAACCCATTGTTATCATTTTTGGGGTGGTTACGTTAAACCAAACATGGAGCAATTTTTAGAATTTGTGGAAGCTTGGCGACATGCGAGAAGGATACACATTTCTCTAGATACTAGATATTGATCCTTAGAAACAAAGCAAAAATAAACTTCTTTTGCAGAGTGCTTTGATGGGTCATTGTTTCCTTATTGGTCCTTTTTCTTTAAAAAAAATGTTATGCGGCAATGTTTTCCATAATATTTGGTGTCGCCACTGACTTGAAAGCTTGTGTAGGCTCATATTTGGAAGAAACTATTTATTGTAAAAATCAATAGAACATTATCTCTCAATGTATGTAAAGCCAGCGATTTTTTGTTTTTTGTGCTTTTTTTATTTATTTCTCTTTTCTTTTCTTTCTTCAGGAGATTTGTGGTTATCTATTTATCCATTTATTTATATTTTTAAATTCCTTTTATCTTCAAATGGATTTCTGTTTCTATGCAAAGTTTTTTTTTGCCTTGGAAGTAATTTGTGCTGTTCCAGTTTCCCATGTTTTAAGTTTGTATGATCTATAGTTTGCGTCATTCTTAGGATCTGAACTATTGCTGACAGTGACCTCTGAGGAATTGGGATTCATTACTGAAGGAGTAAATGTGTACCCTAGTAATGGGCAAACCTAATGAATCCCATCTCCCCATAGGGGTCAAATACTCATTTAGGTTTGTTCATCAATGGGGTAATGGACAACACTGAAGGAGTAAATGTGTACCCTAGTAATGGGCAAACCTAATGAATCCCATTTCCCCATGGGGGTTAAATACTCATTTGATGTCTACTCTTAGAGCAACTGCATCAAGATTTGAAACTTGCATCAATTTTTAATCATCCTATGTTCCAGAGGGTTATCCCTGCATGTTACTTCTTTTTCAGGCACTGGAGGCTATTGAGAAGTTGCAAAAAAATGTTGACACTCTTATAGTGATTCCCAATGACCGTCTGCTGGATATTGCTGATGAGCAAACACCCCTTCAGGATGCTTTCCTTCTTGCTGATGATGTTCTTCGTCAAGGGGTGCAAGGAATTTCTGACATAATCACAGTGAGTACCTTTTATGAAAAGCTAAATTATATTTCCTATTTCATGACCATGGACTCTTTCCTTGAGAACTGCGTGAAATGATTTTGTGAACTTATTAAAAACTTTCAAACTCTGCATAATTTTTTATGCTTTTGTTAAGCTCCCATTAGTCATTCATTTAGAAAGGCCATGATTTAGTTTGTTTGCTCAATGATGGAGTACAGGCAAAGTATTCTACATCTTAATGTGTCACTCTCTTTCTATTCTTTTTTCCCGACTCGCATTGCTCTACACCCTCTTGGCATTAACTTTTCCCACAACATTACCCATTTCTTCTATTGTTTTATGCCTTCCTGATACACTCACTTTCTCTATGGTTGGATTTGAATACAATCACAACGTTCAGTGACGTTCATGCTTGGGGATAGGCCATCATGTTGGCAATGCCTTGGAATTTATACATTGTGGGGAATGGGGCTGCAGCCCTACAATTACCCTTCATTTTTATATTTTCCCGACTTTATAACATTCATGATGCTGGACACCATAAATATACCATTTTAAGTATTGTTTCCTGTTTTGCAGATACCTGGGCTGGTGAATGTGGATTTTGCAGATGTAAAGGCAGTCATGAAGAACTCTGGTACTGCAATGCTTGGAGTGGGTGTTTCCTCCAGCAAAAATCGTGCTGAAGAAGCAGCTGAACAAGCAACACTGGCTCCTCTGATAGGATCATCAATCCAATCTGCTACAGGAGTAGTGTATAATATTACTGGTGGGAAGGACATTACTTTGCAAGAAGTAAATAGGGTGTCTCAGGTACTGTTATTCTGAGATTTGTTTTCCGTTATTCTGAGATTTGTTTTCCATTTTACCTTGTGGTTTGTTTGGTAGCACTTAGGAGGGAAAAGAAGGGAAGACAAGGGATTTATTTTTTATTTTTTATTTTTTCTCTTGTTTGGTTGACTTGATAAGGAGAGATGACAAAGGAGTGTCAATATAATCCACTTCGTAGGTCTAAGGATACCATTCAGCCTCAAGACGTCCCTTCAATTGTTCCACAAAACCATCCAGCATGTACTTCACAATGTAGACCCAATGACAACCAACATGGAATTTTTCAAAAAAGAAGAGGTGCTAAATGCGAAGTGTCATTGTAATGAAGTACATACATCTTTTCCTCCACTAGCTTTCCTCCATACAAGAATAAATAAGACTTCCTAAATAGATTAGGGTATATAGACAGAATAGACATGAGTACCAAAGGTATCAAGAGAAGAATACAAATGGCACATCTTACATAGTAGATAATAGGATGGGGAATACGAGTACATTTACTTTTGCTCAAAGCAATGGGAAGAGAATTAGGATCATCAGGAGCCACAGAACCGAGGAACAAGAGGAGTAGGGTTGGGTAATGAATCTCTCAACGTAGGCTCTGATTAGTAACTAACTTAAAAGTTCTTTTTTAGCCAAAAAGCTTAAACGTTGGTCGGTTGATAAATTAATTTTTAAGATTGCTTTTTTGGAGTCGAATGTTTTGGTAAAAAAAAATCTTTCTTTTTGGCTCAAATTAGACAATATTGCCGTTGACCATAATTGATTATAGTGATTATATATAATTAGCATTGGTAGTAAAAAGTTAGCAAGTAGAGGTATTATTGTCTTGTTGAATAGGGTGGGGGTTTAGATAGAGTGGCCTAGAGATTGGTGCTTAAAAATTTGACCGTGCTTTTTTTAAAACCAAACAGAACCAAAATGCCAAAAAGCCTTTTTACAAATCAGGCCCATTGAAAATTCTTGGTGGTGAGTAGCTGAGACAGAGGCAGAGATGGTCAACCTGTAATGGTTTCCTAAGGAAAAGAAGAAGGGTGGACCAGACGAGGAATTGCAAGACAAAAAGGAGAGTACACAAAGTAATAAGTGTCAATCAGATCAACTGTAGTTTTGGCTGAATATTTTAGTTTCCTTTTTAGTGTAGATATGATTGCTGTAAAT
>JAOTRH010000023.1:2255869-2272209 GCA_034768845.1 Heliamphora exappendiculata
TATGGCAGCTGCTTGCTTATAAATCCGGGAGCGGGAACAGATAGCAGTAGCAGTAGTGTGTTTTGGATTGAATCGGATTGGATTGGGTGTACTAATGTATTTCCACAGCTTTCTTGAACTTAATTAAAATGGTTGGTTTGCCCATATGATATGATATGATATTGATCATGATTCATGATTCATGAGCCTTAATTTGCTTTTGAATGCTGTGGGAAAACATTAGTTGATTCCAAAGATCGATTATTCATCTGTGTCTCCATTAATTCTTTGTGTAATTATACATGTATGTGCACTGCATTTCTTCCATTCCACACACACATATATAGTGGATAACTATATACGGGGCCCAAATTCTAGGGAATTGCTGATTTGCTTCAAAGGGGAGTGATTTCCTAACTACAAAACATGAATTGATTTCAAGAAAGCTGTGTGGGAAAACAAAACATGAATTGATTCCAAATGTCAATCTCTCTCTCTCTCTCTCAAATGTAAAAAGCTCTACCAAAAAAGACAAGGCAAAGCTTCCGAATTGAACTGTTAGTTCATTCGCTGCTTGTAATCTCGTCCTCTTCAACGGTATTTGCATGCATTTGCTTGCTGCTCTGCTCTTTCACCGATGATTAGAAGTCACTACAGTGTCAGTGGACGCCTAAGGGTTGACTGACGTGTCTCCGTATTTTTTTTTTTTTTGGGTATTACTCTCTCTCTCTCTCCTCATTTGCCAAATTAATCTACTAAATTATGCACGCATTATGCAATACAATTATACATATTGAATTAAAGTAGAGTTCAAGTAGGGCCAATATATTAATGCGAGTTAAAATAGGGCCATTATATTAATATCAGTAGTTGTGTCGCTGTCATTTGGTACATTTAATTAATTTGGTAGATTAATTTGATTGTTTTAGCATTATTGTTCTTCTACAATTAACTGTCATGGCCAGCATTAGAAGCTTAGAGGAGGACAATTCAAAACATTGGAAGCTACTAGAAGGGTCTAGATCGTGAAAGAGATTTGAACAGATCAAAGTGCTTCAGAGGAGTTTGAAATGTTCTAGAGCTTCCTGAAAAATCCTAGAAAACCTTGGGAGATTGTGAAAGACTGTTTGTGTCTTGGAGAAGTATATAGCATTCTAAAACATGGGATACGAGTTGAAAAAGTTCAATTTTTTTCTAGAAGGGTTCTGGGGAATGGTTTATAGGCTTTTAATCGATTCGGTCCTAGCTGCACATTGAAGAGATGGAAAGTTATATAAGAGGGTAAGACCTCATTTGTGAGGGTGAGCACTTGGAGGGACTCCAAAAGGTGAAACGGTAGTGTGTTCATGAGTGGCTTTCCAGTACGAGAGTGGTGCACTTGGGAGAGTATTTCATAATAAGTTTTCTATAGTGAGTGTAGTGTGTGAGAATTGTATTATTGTAGCCGGCCTTGAGGCAAATCCCACAAAGAAATGGCTTTGTGCTCTCAAATTTTTGCAAAAATTAGGGTTTTCCAATTTAAAAAAATATATATATTTATCCCTAATGTTTTAACATCTAACATGCTTAAAAGAAAAACTGGGCATCGAAAATTGAAATTGAAACCCTAAATTGTAAGTTGTTACCGCGGCGTGCTCAAAATTAAAAGTTGTTGCTTGCTCCGTTGCTCGCAGCGTGCATGATTTCTCATTCGCTAGAAATTAAGAGTCCTATAAAATAAACAGAACTGATTCAACTGAAAAGTGAACAGTGAATAAAATTTAAAACTTCCTAATTCAACTGATTTTCCCTTCGCTCGCTTTGTCACTTGCGGTGTGCGTTACGTGATTTCTCTTCCTCTGCTATGCAACTGCTTCGAATCGTAAGTTCTTTTGTACTTTCATAATGTTTATTATATTAATATTATTTATATATAATATATGTTTATATCATTGTATGATTACTTTAATTTGTAGTTATTTTCAAGTTGTTAAATGATTAAATGCTATGATTTATATTTTATAATAGTTATTTATTGTATGTAAAAAGCCTTTAGTAGATAATCTTTTTAAATCTCTTTTTGTTTGTTTTTTTTTTTGCAAGTTTGTACCAAAAAAATATAAACTTAATTATACAAGCTTAATTAGTAATTTTGCAATAAAAATGCGCGAAAGACAATGTTTAAGTGATATTTTGTTGCTATTGATTAAATTTTTATTGTTTTGGTATTATTATTTTTTATTATTTTTGAAATTATTTTAATTATAAACTTAATATTGTTAAATTGTGAAACAAGACAAAAACGTATATATTGAAACTTTTGAATTTATTATGTATAAAAAATTATAAAAATCCTTTTTAATCATTCACTTTGAGCCTCAAATCAATCAAGGCCGCCCTGTATTCTTTGTATAGTAGAACTTTCTTATCCAACTTTCGGAGTGGGTGCTTTTGTGAAAAAGGCTAACTTAGATAGTAATGGTACATTGCCTAAGTGCTTCACAGAGTACAAGTGAGAAGAAAATCTTGACATGTAACATAACGCTGTCTTGGAATCCAAATTTTTATATATTTTACCATGTTCTAAGACAGAAAAAAATAAAAGTCAATAAAAAATATTTTCTCAAATCAAATAAAAAAAAATGTTTTTATTGTAGACATAAGTTGATTTTAATATTTAAAAAATCTCACTTTTAAGTATAAAATCTTTATGTTCCCAAAGAGACGAGCACTATGACTCTAATACCACGCCATTATTACTAACACCCCTACAACCTTATTACCTCACCTGGCCATTGCCACAATAGTTGTCATTGTTGCTGCCTTGGCCAACATTGTTGCTATTGTCACCACCACTTCACTATTACCGTCATTGCGACGTCACCAATACCACCACCACACACGTACACAACACAATCACCACCAGACCACTATTGTCGTCACCCCTCCACTATCGTCATTCTCCAGACTCTCCAACTCTTCATTACCACCACCAAGATTGTTGTCACCACTCCATCATCATCACTAACACAGTACTTCCACCATCACCATCATTATTGTCATCATTATTGATGTCCTTCCACCAACTCCAAGGTATTACAGATTACTCACCAATGTATTATAGATTACCCAATAGCCAAGGCTAACAAGAAAATGAAGTACCAATATAATTAAAACACGAAGCACTGACGAAACTCAATCATTTATAAACAAATTCATTTGTTTAAACCTGGAACATAATATTGCACAAGCAAAGGAAATCAAGAAGTCCAAATAACAAGTTTTTCCAAATAATGCAATTTATAAAAGCCACACCAACGCCAAGACACGAACGCATCAGGCAAAAGAAAGTTTGTCATGATTGTATTACAAGTATTTAACCAACAAATATATGGCGACAACCAGAACAACAATGCCAATCACTGATAAAAGGAGGCATAAGCATGAGCAACCACCTTTGGTGCGTTTATTTAAAATTGCAAGGTTCCTCTGCACTCGCTGTTTCAGTCATAGGAAAACACAGAAATACATGGGGGGGAAAATAAAAGAAGAGTAAGTCCCCAAATAGAAATATTTTATTTTAAATGACAATAATGCAATACCGATCAATAGGTGAGACATTATTTTGACAACTAAATATCAATCCCCTTCACAATAACAGTTTTATTAGATGAATTTAAATTTTCAGTTCAACAATTGACAGGTTCAATATAAAAACCTCTGTAAGATGTCCAATTGCTTAATTCTTTCTTTCCAACAAAGTTGCAAACCTAAAAAAACTTTTTGGTGCAGGAAAACAAGACATGGAAGTATGATTTGTAATTTATGCAAACCTACTAAAGTTTTCATCGACGTGGGCTTCAGTGAGAGCTCATTTTTTCATATTTTTTTCCAAATTGAAACTCTCATTTTCACAGACACTTCTCTTGTGCTAGGGTGCTAACAATCTTACGAAAAATTTATACATAGCACATGAAAGAACTTTATGGTAAAAATAAAAAATAAACTAAAAAATTAACATGCACTTTATTGATAAAAGAGATCATATTCTAAATCTTCTTCTTGGTAAGACCATAAATCGTCTATAAAATATTATGTCAGTTTTTCAGTCATCGCCATCTTAAAGTATTAAGTTACAATGGACTACGACTGGCATCAGTTGCTGAGTAGATGAAAGATAATCACCATAATCCAAATGTTCTGTCCCCCTTGCAACCTGTGGGTGGGGGTCTAGCCGGCTTAGAGAGTTTACCGGAGAGTTACTGTACATGTCACATGCCGAAGGGTTTGGAAGAAGGCGGGAAAGAGAAAGGAGCAGTCCAGCTCTGAGAGAGAGAGAATCAGAGATACAAGATGACCTCTCCAAGGTGATGAAGATTACCTCTCATGTACTGCTTTTTATTTATAAAAGGCTGATCACATGGTCCTAGATTTATACCGAATATCTCGGGGTATTGTTATTATCAGAATGTCATCAATCTGTTAGGATTTATTCTCAATTCTTGAGATTCTATATATCAGCCAAGTGATGCGGTTTCTCCCTCGGTAGGACCCGCCAAGGGCAGTTGTGCTGCAGGACTGGTCGGAGCTCTCCTCTAGCCTCCAGGCCACCAAATCCCTAGAGTCCTGCAGTGAATGCCAAAGAAACTGGCGTGCCTAAGTCCTGTCTCTTGACTTAGGCACTTGGGTGATGCAGTACTAGGTATCAGGGGATTTCTATTGTGCAATAAGACTTCTTGTCACGACCTAAACACGGATGGGCCCACAAGGGGCGTGATCGGCAACACCACGCAAGGCCTAACTATATAAGACTAGTGCCTTAAACTTATTGGAATAGTTAAGTGGCTTAAATTCGTGGCTCTGCAGGGTGTCAGGACAGCTAAACTTCCTATAGATGAAGTCATTGGACAAACTTGCATTTTGTATACCTATCAGTTCTTAACATGGTCAGTAGACCATACATACATAGCCCTAGAAGGCTGACACTTAAAGGACTTATACCGACGTGGCAATCACACCCCATTTCCCAAGTGTCTATCAGGCATGGCAATGTAGGAGGTACCTACATGTCCAAATGCAGCATATGCATATTGTTTGGCGTCATTCTATATTTTTCATATCATTAGCAGATTTATAGATATTATAAACAAGTTTTGAATTATTCACAAAAATGTAAGTATCTTTAGATTACTTCTAAAAATAGGAAAATTCTTATTTATGATAAAGGCACTTGTTTTTATCCACTAGTTTTTGTCCTCAAGTATTTCTGTTTTGCTTAAGATATAATTCCAATGTATTGCAATTTCCAACACTTTCCCCACAAAATATTTTAAATTGCCAATTCCATTACCATAACTAAAGATGATAAATCAATTTTCACCCAGGAAGTGCATATAGGGTTCACATGCTAAATAATGTTTGTATAATATTCAGAGTATACGATGAGTATCACCTGTAATCGGGAATCTGTAACATCCACATGTTCGTCCAAGTTATCCTGCATGGTGTATCAACTTCAAGATCACAGTGCATCTTATTTTATTAATGAATTACTAGTAATGAGAAGGTCAAGGACGAAAAAAGGCATGTACAAAAATGAAATAGTAGAGTAACATACAATTAATCTAGTGTGTAGGTCAAGTTCTTCGTTGACCGCCAAAGCAATATGTTTCGTACTTATCACTGTCTCTTCCAATTTCTCAAGGCCCTCGTCTTGTTCTGCTTCATAGGCATACCCACAAAAAGCTCCGTGATAGAGAAACCAAACGAGATGTCAATAAATTTGATTATGAAGAAGTTAAAACAACTTGCCTCTCATTATTTGTCTTTGAAGACCAACAATGCCGTTGTTATCCAAGCCAGTTGTTCTGCTCGTGGCATCAGCTGCCTTAATTTCTGGCCCAAGCAAGCTGTCTCTGTTTCCAAAAGTTGACATGTTCAACGTGGAGGCCATCTGGTTTACTTTCGTTCTCAAGTTTGCAAGCATATCCCTCCGGCGATTCATCTCTTTCTCTGTTCTGTGTACAACAAAATGAAGCTTCAACAAAAATCCAAAAACAACGATAACAACAATTGCCTAATTTGACACCAAAATATAAAGAGAGCAAATAAAGCCGTAACATGCTGATTAAGTAGTATAAACTTCAAAGGATTCCTGAGAAAGGGTATTGCCAATCTAGTCTTTCAAAATTATGATGAAAATATTCAACAACGGTTAAGCACCAGCCTCTAATAAGGAGCACCAGAAAGACAGCCAAAATAACTTGAATGGTTGAATTACATATTATTGTATAGGTTTAAAGAAAAGAAACTGAAGATTAACAATCAGTTATGGGGCACTTAACAAGTTAAGAAATAGTACAAAAGGTTAGAAGGAGAAGCTACATATTCAAAGCCACAGATTCTTCTCCCTTCTGTAAGTACTGCATGTAATACTCACAAAGATAAGGAATTTCTTCAATAACATCATGATTATCTTGATTAACTGATATCCAGATCTTCTACGAGTATGTTCTTGAACTTTAAAACAGCATTTTTTGCATCACTTCTAGGAAGGATACCTTCCTAAAAAAGGTTAAAATAATGCTCCCCTTTTTGGTAAGTAGCTTAAAGCAATGCTCTCATCAAACGCATCGTTGGGTTTCGTTTACATATTAGCTGATACTTAGTTGTATAGGCAAGAGACATAATGTGAAATATAATATTACCATCAAGTGCCTGAAACAATATGTCCCAGTCACACTTGCTTCAGTTTGGATTATGTATCAAAAGAGGAATACATATTGAAGAGTAAAAGAAAACGAGGGAGAGGAATTATCTAGGGATCCTACCTCAAATTCCTTAGGCTTCAACCTCCAATGTTAGATTGTTTCCCACGTCACATAATCTTTAATTCTCTAAAGGAATTAACTATGTTTAAATCATGACTAGAAACAACGATAACACACATGAACATATATGGGCAAAGAACATTGATCCAAAAGCATGAATTTCTTTCCAGGAAACCTCTGCAAGTATATATTAAAAAATATCAGATTTAAAAAGGAAAAATCATTGTTCAACCCACACCCCACACAATGGAGGATCACATGAAACGCCAATGCAGTTCATGGTAAAAGCAGAAAACCTATCATACATACCATAGAAAAGAATGGCACGAGTTATGTAGGCAAAGTGAATGAATAGAATAAACAATTGGTGGATAAAATCCTTGATCTACTTTATTTTAGTATTGGGTGCTCCCCTTACAATGTTGGTGCAATCATATTGCGGCGACTTACAAAGGCTGTTTTCCAGGAAGCTTTGCAAGAAGGGACTGCAGGCTATCGAGTCTAGTTCCCAATATTGTTATTTTTCTCCGTATAGCAGATGCATGACGTTGTGCTTCTGGTCCTGAGGCATGTAAAGAACTCCTTTCAGAAATCATGCCATTGATATCATCAGAGAGTTTTACAGCTTCGCTATATTCTCTGATCCATGAGTTTGCAGAAGATGCCATTGATCTGCTAAAAAAAGAGGAAACTGTTTTAGAGCCGATTTAATTGAAAGAAATTCAAATGCATGAGCCTTTTCTTCTGATTTTTCAGCATGGGAAAATAACTTCTTTAATTGGCAATGACTAAAGTTTCAGTCTATGTGCATGGAAAGTGAAAAAAAATATAAAATGCTAACCCTTGGATCTTGACTCAGGTGATACAGAATTGAAATTGCGGAATCAGGTCTTAGATTCAATTTTCTCATTGCCAATATGTAAGCAAATAATAAGTACAATAACTTTAAAACAAAAAACAACAAACAATAGGAATCCTAGCACAGGTATTCCAGAAGGGGAAAAAAATGAAGCAAAGCACAGGTAGAACAATAGATGTCTGTTTCATTCCACCGGAGCGCAACCGTCATGTTCCAGCTAATGAATTATTTGGTTGCATACAGACCCATGAGTAAACATAACGCAAGTTTTCATGAATAAAATGTAATGTGTAATATTAATCCTGCCAACCCAAATACTGTTGAAAAATTCACAGCTTTCACCTTTCTTCTCTTATCTAATCAAAACTTACTGAGACACTTTCTTTTATTTTTTCCTATGTAAGTTATTAATAAAACAACATAGGAGTGAAACAACTATCTTTTCTTTTCTACTTATCCAGTAATCTTTTCTTTTTCTCCTGAATTACCAAACTGGCTGTTACAGCAGATAAATGACCATATACACAATCTAGTCCTCTGCTTCCTTGATTCCACTTTTAACAATTGAAGGAACCACCGCACTGCATGCACCAAGATATTGTCTGCTTGCGCTACTGGAACACACACGGTTTTGTTCTCAACTACAGGAAAGGCCTTTTGGTAGTATGAGGGTGTGGCTCACTTATAAGGTAGATCAATAGTCTCTAGCTGAGGGGCCGGGGGATTTTTCATCCTCCTACATTACAGCGTGTGGGTTCGAGTGGTAGCACGAGGATTTCACATACAGCGCTATAAAAATGCAATCCCGGTAATGAATTGGAAGAGTTCTACCTCCTACACAGAAATTTATCATCCCAATGAATGAACGACGATATGGGAAAGGGTGCACCTCACATTCATGATATCTACATCCAACTGTGCCCCGGAGACACAGTCGAAGCTCACCCGCACAGCGTGCTTCTTTCACGACATACCAAGATATTATTCGCTTTCTGCCACGAGAGCACACACGATTTTGTTCTCCCACGACGGGAAAAGCTTCTTAGTAGTTTGAAGGTGTAACTCATAAGGTGAATCAAGAGTTCCAAGCTGAGCGATCGTGAAATTTTTCTTCCCCTAGAACAACAACAACAACAACCTGGGACCATCGACAATCACCTAGCATTAAAACTCGACCTTAGCGTCCTGAAATTTTAGGGTATCCACGAATCCTTTCAGGAGATAATTACAATTGTTTAGGTAAGTGCGTATGTCAATAGCCTATCTAATTAGTGAAAAAGCAGATCAGACGCCCCAAAAGTTGAACGAATTTGAGAAGACGCGAGAGATTGTTACCTCTTCGATTCGAATCAACGATCTGAGTCGCGTTCAAAGGAATTGATGGCTATCGAATTAGAGAGCTGTGGACGTCGCTTTTTAAAATTGAATTTCAGGGAGGGAATTATAGGGAGGCGAAACTCGGCGTCGGCGTCGGCGCCCGCACTCACCGACGGAGATTTTCCGACATCGTCGTCGTTGATAACTGACCAAAACAGTCCGTATTCAGATATAAATAACTATTTAATGGTGAGGAAAACACTACAAAAAAGAAGGAATAAAGTCGATGGCCTTGCACATGTTAGATTAGGGCCCATACGGGATCATGGTTGTTTATTTTATTTTATTTTATTTTATTTATTTTTAATAATCTTTTTACTTATTTAATTAAATTATTTTTTTTAAATTACTCTCAGGCTAAGTTTGAATAGCCCAAGTCGATGGTCAAAAATGAGTATCCTCATCTCTAAAAATATCATTCTTAGAAAAGTATCTCTAATGCTATACTTGTATAATCTTATTCAGGTGTTTGAATAAAAAAAAATTTTAAGTATTTATTTTGATCATTTTAAATATAAAAATAGAATGAGTTTTTTGCTTAAATCTTCAAAAAAAAAAAAAAAAACTTTGTTTATATACTTATGCCATAATGTTCCGTTTTAAACATACAAATATAAAAGTATTTTATTGTCTTCACTGATTTAAACTCTATGTGTAAGTTAATTCAAAACGATAAATAATTATAGACAAACTAGTATAGTTTATGTACATATTTGCAAATCATATAAAAAAAAATAAAACACATCACTTTTTAAGAATGTAAAATAATCATCTCAAAAATAAAATACTTGGAGGCCAAGTAAAAAATATCCGGCTAAGTTTTCTTTTCCAAATTTATTATTATAGGCTTTCGTATATTCTTTTAACTTATACAATTATACAAGATTTAGAACTCTTTTGTTTATAACTCGAGGATGTTAAGTTTTTATTTAACCTACTCGGGATGTGGGTATAACAGAAAAATAATTCTATTTTTTTTTTTTCAAATTAAATAATAATTTTGGCGCGTTTGACAAAGTTATTCTTAGTAATTTATAAATTGTAGTAATTTAGAGTAGAAATTGTAAATATTTGATAAAAATTAGAATTTATATTTGAAATAGAAAAAAAATAATTATAAGTTATAACAAAAGTTATAAGTATTTGAAAAACTTATAACTTATAATTAAAATTAATAATAAAAAAATAAAAACTATTAAAAGTAGCATTCCAAACACTCCTTCATATTATTAAGGTGAGAGATCAAATTCTCCCTTAATTTAGGAAACTAATTTCACCTGAATTTAGGTATTTGATTTCTATTCAAACTCAATTCAACCAATAGAATTATAGGAACCTAAAATCACATTCCCACTCTTCAAAATTCAAGCCATCCAAACTAGGCCTTATTGAGAAGAACCGAAAAACAATTTATTTGACTAAAATTTAAATAAAATGAAATAAATTAAAAATAAATTAAAAAGTTGAATTTTATGGTACTTACTTTCGTATTTCGTAATCTTTTTAAAAATTTAATTTTTTATTTTACTCATAGAAACAATTTGTAAAAATAATAAAATTTAACCAAGAATTAAAAAAGAATCTAAAAGGAAAAAAAAATAAGCAAAAGGCAGCCTAGGAATTCTAGGAGAAGTTATTTGGTGCTTCAGAAACACCAGTATGTCAAGATAATATAAGAATAATACGATCGCATAAATATTATGCACGATCGAATAGACTCACGTAAACGAATCTGGGACCGTGCTCAGCCTAAAGGCATGGTGCGTCTTATTTAGTATGTTTTTTGAATAAATTTTTATAATTTAATCTGTTTATTAGGTAGAATTCATTGAGTTTGTTTAGCGTATATAAATTTATATTCATCCGATATCTTTAACAAAGTGATTGAATAAGATCTCATAATATTATTTTATAAATAAATAATAAAAATAAATTATAATTTAAAAAATATTGTTAAGCAGATGTTATTCAATCACTTAACTACAGATATCCGATGAATATAAAATTTCAAATACTAAACAAACTCGACAATTTCTACATAATAAACGAATTAAATTATAAAAATTTATTCAAAAATATACCAAACAAGACACAACACGAGTTACTCCCCAGACCCAGACCCCACGTAAACGCTGTAATTCTCCACTTATTAAATAATTTTTTTAATTAATATTTTCTTAATTTAGGACATTTACGTCCGTTTTTATTTTGTGAAAGAAATAATATTTTTTAAATAGATTTTGAATAAAAAAAGAAGATTCCAAAATCTATTAGATTATTTTTTTTCTAAATTCTTAATTTTAGTTTTAAAATATTAAAATAAATAATTATTATTTTAAATTTACGTACTTTATTGGACAAGTTCGCATTATTTATTTTCGAATTTTATCAGCTGCTTAATTATATTAAGTAATAATTTAAAGAAAATTGCTTTCACTTTTAAAAAGTATTTTTAAAATATCAAGCGTGAGGAACTCAAATAGTGGATAAATAGCATGCAATGATTTTTTTTTTTAAAGGGGATAAATAACTACGTGGCTGCCAATTACTGTCACTAACGTTAAACACTTCAGAAAAAAAAAATTAAAGAAAACCCTTTTTTTAGAAATTTATTGTCTTTATTGTATTTCTTTTGAATTTAGACATTAAACAAACCAATTTTAAGAAATTTGTTGTGTTTAGTATATTTGTTTTGAATTTGGTCTATTTTTATTGTTTACAAAAAAATAATGTTTATGTTTTTAAAAAAATAAAAATAATTGTCAATGTATTTTTATTTATAGTTTATAAATATTAAAAAACAAAAATAAATAAATGTAAAGGTTCCCGTTTGGTAACTTTTAGCCCATATTATCCATTTTTTATTTTATTTATAGTTCATGACTATTTTAAAAACAAAAGAAAATTAGTAAATTCAAATTGTTCCCGTTTGGTAATGTTTTAGCTTATTATTTTCTATTTTTGTTTTTAAGTTTTTCATAAATTATAAATAAAAATATATTTAATAACTATTTTATTTTTTATAATATAATTAATTTTAAAAAATAATAAATTTTTATAAATAAAAAAATTAAATAACTTCTTATTTTCTCACTTATATTTCACCACATCTAACCCGTCATCTATGCTATTATAGTTCTAGCTATCTCATTTGACTACTATCTATCTGGTCCAACAATTTTGACCGTTATATTTGGTTATCTTCACTTAGCACCTTTTTCTATCGATAGTTATATCTACTCTCTATTAGAGATGCATATGAATCGATTTAGTTTAATTACGGACTAAATGTATGACCAAACCAATTTTGATCGGTTCAAATTTTTGGATTTAGAACATATTCAATCATTTTGCATAACCAATCCAATAAAAATTGAATTGATTCGGTTTGGAACCATCTAAAAATGTATTACAAAAAGATATTAAAAATATTGCTTCTAAACAAATATTTGCTATGTGGTACTATATTATCTATATTTGATTTTGATATTGAATTTATTAAAGTTGAATTTAATTCTCTCCCTGATTTTTTAACTCGAAAATTCTTACAGGAATCTAAAAGTCCATCCACCTTTATGATACCTAAAGATAAATATATTATGAGTGATTTTTTCCAGAACTCAACACGCACACTGTCTATAAAAGGTAATACCCAATTTCAGAATACTTTAAAAGTACAACCCTATATTTCCAATAAAACTATTTTTTCCTATTATCCCTCTTGAAGAAGAAACAAATATTAATTTGGAATTCTTGTAAAAATATAATATATTTACTTTTAGTTTATTTTTCCTCTTCAATAATATTATTATGGATAAAACATTCACGGTTATATTTATTATAAGATTATAAATATTCATTATTAATTTCTTCTAAGTTGATATTATATGGTAGTGGATGTAACGGTGATGTTGGGAAGTGTGATGATGATGAAGTTAATGGGGGTAGTGATTTGTAATAATACATAAACATGTGAGAGATGAAAAGTTTGTGATGATATGAAGTTAATGTATTTATATTTAAAGTTGTTAAATTTATATCTATTTATTCTTTTTAATTCTTATTAAAATTATTTTGATAAATTGGTTGAGAAATTTGGTCTTGTATTTGAATACGAGATAAATGATAATTTTTAAAAAATTAATTTTTTAAAGATTGACTCGGTGTATAATAGTGTGGCAATTTTAACGATTGAGTTGATCTTAATGATTGAGTTCTTAATAATTGTGATGGTGTTTCAAAATTTTGTGTTTCGGATCGTTGTATTGATTTCGATTTACAATGAGAAAATTGAAGTAATACAGATCCATCGAAAAGCTCAACAATGGAATCTGGATTAATTTCATATTGTGATGTTTGAGGAGCCATAATTTGTTGTATGCGCCAACTATTATTATCTTGAGTATCAGTTTCATCTATTTTATTCAATTTAATAATTTTTTGGGTAATAACTTGATATCTATTAATATTTGATTGAAACATTATTGTGGATCCATGCGAACTAGTTATTTCTTTAAACATGAGGGCTGATGTTATACATTCATATTATATATTTTTGTTTGTACTTGTAATATTAATATTTTTAAGATTGTAGGATCATGGAGTGATACCTCAAAATTAGGAAAGTATTCAAAATATACGGGATCATGTACAACACTAGTTTCAATTTTCCCATATAATGTATCAAATAATAATTATGACATAAATCAACAAAAGAACAAATAATTGATTTATTTAAATTTAAACGAGTCATAAGTTTTATTTCAATTTGGACTAATCCTAAATATAAAAAATTAATTTCTTTTTGTTAAATTTTTTTAATAATATTAGAATCTAATAATTAAAAGGTTTGATATTGATTTGTGACTGGTAAAATTTATTCAACAGTTTTATTTTGTAAGTTAGTGGAAATAAAAGAGATTATGAATTTTTTTTTGATAATCATAAAAATTATAAGTTTAAGGTCTGATAGCGTCATTTTTAAAAATTTTATTGAAATTCTCGCATCGACGCCATTCATGTTTAGAAATAATTTTTTAAATCACACATTTAGAATAACTAACCATTTTCCCGTTGTCATTGTTATTGTGTTGAATTTTTACAGAACTAGTTTCTAATAAAACGATTTCAAAAAATATGCAATTTGGAATTCCAATTTCTGATATATAAAATTATTTAGGAAAAGACTTGAACAACAATCAAAATAAACACCTACAACTCATGACATGTATCAAGAATTAAATTAATTAAAATAAGATATTAAAAGTTTATAAGAAATAATTTCTATCGTTGAAAATGATAAACGAGAGGTAATACATTTTTCTTATGAACCATTCCCTAGTACTCAAGAAAGTACAAATGTAATACATAATGAAAAAAATTTTAAAAAATGTATTGTTATACAAGAATCTGTTCACCATAATTTAATAATAAATGAATCTAATTTTCCTTCATTAAATCAAATCATGTTTTAAAAATAGTATATAAAAATACACTTGGTAATTCAAGAAGATTTTATTGTTGAAACAATTGCATTAGTTGATTCTGGTGCTGATCTTAATTGTATAAGAGAATGATTAATCCCTACCAAATATTTTGAAAAAACTAAACAAAACTTGAATACTGCTTATGGCAGTTTCATGAAAATAAATTACAAATTATCTAATACTTATATTTGTAATCATGGCATATATTTTCAAACAGAAATTGTCTTAGTCCATAATTTATCTCAACATATGATTTTAGGCATTCTGTTCTTAATAATGTTTGTCCCATTTAAAGTAACCCATGAAGGTATATCTACAAAATTATTAGAAAATTAAAAAATAAAATTTTCATTTATATTTTCTCTACAGTCACATGCATTACAAAAATTAAAATTTAATTTAATTTTTAAATAAAAACAAATTCATTATTTATTAGAAGAATTATCTTATACTCAAATTGAAGAACAAATTAATAAATTTAAAACACAACAAAAAATAGAAGAATTTAAACTTCATACGAAAAAGATTTATATTCTAATTTACCCCATGCCTTTTGGCATCGTAAATAACATATAGTACAATTACCATATGAATCTGATTTTAATGAAAGATTTATTCTCACTAAAACTCGATCTTCTCGAATGAATCAAACAGAATTAGAATATTGTAAAAAAAAATTCAAGATTTATTAAATAAAAAATTAATTCGGCCCAATCAATCTCCATGGTTGTGTGTGGCCTTTTATATAAATAAAAATGCTGAATTAGAAAGAGAAACACCAAGATTAATAGTTAATTATAAACTATTAAATAAAGTTTTACAATGAATTAGATTTCTCATACCTAATAAAAAAGATTTATTAAACCATTTAAACCAAGCAAAAATATTTTCTACATTTGATATGAAATCAGAATTTTGATATATACAAATTGATGAAAAAGATAGATACAAAACTGCATTCACTGTACCTTTTGGACACTATAAATGTAATGTTATGACATTTGGATTAAAAAATACTCATTCAAAATTTCAAAGAATTATGAATGATATATTTAATAATTGAGTAAATTACACTTACACCCCCTCTATTTAAGAATTATATTAGGACATCATCAATATAAATAATACAAAATTGAGTATAATTATTAAGGGTATATTACACTTACACCCCTCTATTTAAGGGTTATATCACTGTCACCCCCTCAATTATCTGAAATATTAGTTCACCTCTTACTTTTTGAAAATTGTAACACTTAGGTCCAAATTAATTTTTCATTAACGGAAAACACTGTTTCAACAGTGTTTTCACTATTTTTTTTATTTTTTTAATTACAAAATCTTATTTAAATTTTTATAATTAAAAAATAAAAAATTACTAAATAAAAAAATAAGTAAAATAAAAACATAAAATTTAATTTATTGATTTATTTTTATTTTTAAGTTTTTTATTTTGATTAAAAAAATATTAATTTATATAGTGAAATATTTTAACATTAGCTCAAACGAGTATAGTGAAATATTTTATTTGAGATAAAAAAAATTTGTCTTTTTATTTTTATTAAGAAAATAAATTATTATATTTTTAAAACTCATTTAATTGAAATAATTTGAAAAAAAATTTAATTTTATTGGCCAATGCACTATTTGGGATTTTTTTTTTGTGTGTGTGTGTGTTGTTCTTTTAGTCTTTTTTAAAAATTTTAATTTATTAGAAAGTAAAAATATTTTGAGTAAAAGAAGAAAAAAAATTCGTTAAATTCGAAAATAAACAACATAAAATTTGATTAGTTAGTTTATTATAGTTTATATGTTTTTTTTTTCATTTTTAAT
>JAOTRH010000023.1:2272309-2294653 GCA_034768845.1 Heliamphora exappendiculata
GATGAAGACAGGGACGGGGTGGGGCGGGGCGGGGGAAATTGTCATCCCTAGACGAAGACAGATTGTGACGAACCACGTAAATTCTTGCGTGATTTTTTATTTGGTGTGCGCTTAATTTTTACTTTCATTTGCGTTCGAAAATTGGTATTTAAATCACAATAAGTGATATCAGAGTTAACAATAGACGATTCGAAGCCATGGAGAGTGAAGGAAGCGAGGTATTATTTTGATATTTTAATTTTGACTTTAGCCATGATAATTTTAAGCTCAATTATATTATTAATTATATAAAATTAAACTCAATTAAAAATTGCATGTGGTTAGACTCTTTTTATTAATTGGTAATTTGTTTGACCACTCCTACTTTTGTTGTTGGCATTCTTATCGCCACAATCATAATAACAATTTTTTTAAAACACATGTTGACAATTTATTTAAACAAAATTATAACCTGGTTGGTACGTTTATAATTTTTTATTTTTTTATTTTTTTATTTATAATAAATAAAAAATATATTTTTAAATAAAAATTACATTTGACAAATATATATTTTTGAATAGAGATAGTATAATGGATGTGATGTAGAGTGGAGGTGGTAGGTATAGGTAGAGCAAATGTTTGCCAAAAATTATGATGACGGTGATTAGCAATGGTGAGTGAAACTAGCTATCGATGGAGAATGTGGTGGCTGGTGGAGGTGACGGATAATGGAAGGGGGGTTTAGTAAAGATAGTGACCAGTAAGAGGTGATAGTGGACGGAGATTGTGATAGAAGGTAAGTTAAATTAGCGATCGATGGGAAAGGTAGTGGCGGGTGAAAGTGACGGATAATAGAAGGGGGGTTTAGTAAAGATAGTGACCAGTAAGAAGTGATAGTGGACGAAAATTGTGATAGAAGGTAAGTGAAATTAGCGATCGATCAGGAAGATGGTGGCTGGTGGAGGTGATGGATAATGGAAGGGGAGTTTAGTAAAGATAGTGACCAATAAGAGATGGTAGTGGACGGAAATTGTGATAGAAAGTAGTGGTTAGATATATTTATAAGTGATGGTAGTAAAGAGTGTCAGAGGTGAGAGAGGAGAGAATAAAAAATTATTTATAAAATAAGTGAAAAGTGAAAATATTTTTTTTATTTATAAGAATTTAGTAAAATTTTAAAATTGTTTATATTTTTCTAAAAATAAAAATAGTTATTAAATGTATTTTTATTTGTAACTTATATATATATATATATATTTAAAAAAAAAGTAAACATCAATGTTAAGTACTGACTAATTCTGCAACCAAAATTTGTAGATTCTTTTTACATGAAATGTAAACTTTTTCACGTGAATTTCTATTGACATAATCAGAATGCTCACCAAAGTTTCATTTCGTATTGCATCCAAAACTCGCTGGAAAATATTTTGTATACAAATAATCAATCACAAAAATTACAAAAAATTAACACTGACCATCTATTTATATTAAAGTTGATAAATATTATAAATTTCAATACAAATAAATAGTTAAAAATTAATTTTCATGATTGATATGTGGTTGATTTTTCGTGCACGTAGCATTATTGAAACTCACCACTCTCATCATTCACCATCTATAACTCGGAGACAAATACTATGTTGGTATGTTAGTATACGATTTGTTGGAAAAATATGAATTTTGAAAGAGTTTTGAAAAAAATTAAAATATGATTTTTAGCTAACTTTGAAACTAATTATCTTTGTGTTGGATTAATCTTTTTTGATGATTCTAAATTTTAATTTGTTTATCTCAATGAGTACAGTAATCATAAATTTTGTGGCATTCAAAACTATTAATGACTGAATGAGAAATTAATTCCAAAAGTATGTCATTAAAATTAGCAAAATAATGATAACAAAATTCAATCCCACATTGGTTGGGAGAGAAAAAGGGTGGGTGTCCAAGTAAGTGTAAAAGACTATCCTATCCCACATTGGTTGGGAGAAACATGGGTAAATGACTTATATAAGCTAAGTTTAGCCGGTGTGCCTCTTGGGGGTACCCAATTTTTTGAATGGGGGAGGACCTATCCAACGGTGGGTTTAACCCAAAACCCACACACGCGCGTTGTCGCTGTCGCCCGCCCGTTCGACCTGGTCCGGGTCCATGGGCCGACCCTTTTCTTTTTGTGAAAATTTTATTTAATTAAAATTAAAATTTTAATTTATTTAAATTTTAAATGTGTTGTTACCGTTCTTCCTCGATTTAGGACCGTTGGGTCTGTTTTGGTTCGCGCCTGTTGGAGCTAGGCCGAATCGGTGTTATGTCGGTTCGGTTTAAACCGAATCGTCACTAGCAACGCTTATTTAAAGGCTACTGCAAATTCGATTTTCTCACTGAAATTTCAATCCTCCTTCATGCTGCATCTCTGCTGTTGCTTTTCTGCCTTCTTCCATTTCGAGTTTGTCAAGAGAGTTTAACCACAGAAGCGTTTGTTAGTATATAGATCGCAGTGCTGCCTCTATACACAGAGATTGTTTTATTTTAGAGGCAGACGCTCGATTCAATCGCAAGCACCACGTCGAGGGCGTATTATGTCTTAAGGACACAACGTTGAACATTGGACTCAGTCTCACATTGGTTCGTGTTTTGGTTTTGTTCTGCTTTCATATTTAGATTTAGTCTTTGTTTTAGTTTATTTTATCTTTTACATAAACAAAACAATATTTTTCTTATATTCTGTTTCAACCTTTTGATACGAATATCAGTTTACATTTTACAAACTAATTTTCTATTTTTATTTAAACATATAGGATAGTGTTTATTTTGTAAATCCGCTGTTTTATTCAGTATAAGGACAACAGTTTATAATTATTCTGTTGTAATTATATTCTGAGAGTAATTTTAGTTTGATGTTATTTATTTTCGTCATATTTTTGCTTTCCCAATTTTCTAAATCAATAGATCGATATTATTTTAAGTTAATATATCCAACACGATCGATGTCAAAGTTTTATTTCTATGCAATATACATTAAACTTGAAATTAGATAAAAATAATGTGAAAATCTTATATGAATCATTTGACGTAAACATAAATGTATAGTAGGTTTATGTAATAAATAAAGAGAAGCAAATTGGCACTTTTCTTATTCTTCATTTTATTTTTATTAAACATAGTTGCAAAAATACCCTTTAAATATTTGGATACAAAAAATGCAAAATGGGGTGTATTTTTTATAATCATGCTTAATAAAAACAAATTAGAAAGTGTATTTTGCTAAAAAAGTGTCCGTTTTATTTAACTTGGATATTTTATGTAGTTTATGCTCTTTTGAAATTAAATTATTGTAACTAGATAGTTCTACCCTATATCTAGGGGTAGAACTAAAAAAAAAAAAAACCTTTTCAAATTATTTAAAATCATTTTAAAGTTTGATGAGTTTTTGAAGAGAACTTCAAAGTTTTGATAACTTGTAAAATCATTTAAAATTATTTTAAAGTTTTAACATGTTTTGAAGAATATTTAAAAGTCTTGGCGATTTATAAAATTATTTGAAGATTGTTAAAGTCTGACATGATTTTGAAGAAATTTTTTTTTTGTTTGGGATTTGTAAGATTATTTAAAAATTATTTTAAAATTTTCATGACTTGTGAGATTATTAAAATCATCTCAAAGTTCGATGTATTTTTAAAGAAGATCTCAACATCTTGGTGAATTATAAAATTATATGAATATTATTTTAAAATTTAATAAGTTTTAACATCGACAATTAAAACTTGGGATATTCAAATAAAGAGAAATGAATTGGCACTCTTGTTTTAGCTAACTACATTCTTCATTTTGTATTTTTATTAAATAAAATTACAAAAACACCCTTTGGACAAAAAGAAAACAAGAATAAAGAATGAAGTGTTTTTTTTTAGTTTTATAATTATGCCTAATATAAACAAAGTAGAGAGTGTATTTGCCTTTAAAAAAAAAGTGCCAAAATTATTTTCGTAAATGAATGAGATATGATAAATGTAGGATTTGTATATATTAAAAATTAAACAAAAGGGTAAAACAGGGAGAGGAAAAGCGTAGAGTTGCACAAACGGAGTGTGCAACCCTCGTTATTATAACATAGCGGTGGTAGAAAAATAAGCCCCTCTATCTCTCTCTAAAATACGCCGTCTCTATATCGCTCTGCTCAAGATTTTGCCCAACCCCCCCCCGCTTTGCCTCTCTCCCACAAGACCTCGCCACTTATCACTTACGCACAACACAAAGCTATTTCTCTTCAATTACCCGCCTAAAAGGTTTCTATTTAACGGATCAATATTTCGTATTTTCAAAAATTCGTTAAACGTCTCTCTCTCTTTCTCCCCCACTCTCCCCCTCTTTTCTTCTCTAGGGTTTCTCTCCCCCTTCCATGGCTTCTCACCTCTCTCCCCTGTGCAGGTTTCTCAGGAAAAGTTGGAAAACTGTCTTCGTTCGAGGCCTTTTGATTCGGAAAACGGCGAGGCAGCTGTGTTTATGGAGTGAGAGATGGATTCGAATAGTTCGGGGGAGGGGACTGGATCTATAAACCCGCCGGAGGCGAAATCGGAGGGTTTAGCAACGGAGGTTGGGGAAAAGAGGCCGGCGGAGGAAGGGGAGGACGGGGAATTGGGGGTTCGGTTGGGGAAGAAGGCGAGGAATGGTGGTGGATTTGTTGGGAATGTGAAGAAGGTGGCGGAGATAGTTCTGGTGTTGGCGGCGATGGGGAAGATGAGGGGAGGGAGGAGTCCTACGGCGGCGGAGAAGGGCATGATGGCAGAGGCCAGAGAGAAGTTGGCCGAGGTTTGTCAAGATTTTGCTCCGAAAGATATTTTCCCAAGGGATGCGTTTGGGGCGGTTATTGAGGATCTTGGCCTAAATAAGTTGAGGGAACAGAGGTTAGGGTTTCGACCTCCCAAGATGTCAATCGCTGAGAAATTGCTGTTGACGAAGCAAAAGGTGAGGTTCAAAATTGCATTTAAATTTATTGTCCCGTCCATGTTAACTTGGATCATTTATCTCCACTCTATTATTCCTGTATTTTTCAAGTTCTCATCAGTCAAATTTATTCTCTCAGAAGACGTGAAGAATAAACTGCTGTCCATTTGTAGGTTTTTTTATTGTCAAATTTTTAGCAATTGTAACTAGACTTATTTTACCGTGGAACTGTTTTGGTTGAATTTAAGGTGCATCTGAATGGGGAAGATTCAATGGATGTGTATAATTTTAAAGTAGATTCGTGGGGATTGAGAAACTACAAAGGCTGATGGTTTAAAATTAAAGATTGTACAAGATTTTCTCTGAAGATTGTTAGAGGTGTGCAAATATTTGACATCATTGGCAATAAGACTCCAGTGGGCGATATTATTTTTTATTCAAGACACCCCCCTTTAAGCTTTCCCATTTTGGCTATAGTCAAGAGTATTGAAAATAGTTTTGATGAAAACACTACTAAGTTTAGATAAACTCAAATTTAACTTGACGTACCTTGTCCCATTTATTTGGGGTTGGCAACATGGATCCATTGCCTCTCACAGTCATACCTCCGTTTAGTTTGAGACGCTCACCTATTTTCTTAGCACCTCAGTGCTCTTCACGTGGTTCTTTTAGTAAGTTTAAGATATACAATTAAATTTAATTATTGGTTCGAAATGATGTTTGACCCTAGAGATTCAGTACACCGACCAAAAGTTAAGTTTGAAGTTACAAAAAGGTTGTAGTGGTGACTTGGACCGACTTATTTGATCATAGAGCCATACCAATTAACCACTGAAGTATTTGACTGGTTATCTGCATCTGGCCTTGGGTTTCGTGACACCTAGTTTTGGTGCAAGGGTTGTGTACCTGCAAACATGCCATTGCACCCCAAATTTATTAGAATTGGCTGTTTAAGTGTTGATGATGGTAGGAGTTACCTACTTTCCTAAATCACGTGGACGGTGGATTACTCATTACTGGAAAATCTCCAAATGCCAAAGTGATTTTTATTTATTTATTTATATTTTTGTAAAGAATCCTAGTTGCTGGCAGACCGATTGGCAACTAGCTTAAAAGCTAGTTTTTTTTTGTTTTTTTGTATTTTCAGCCAAAAATTTTGTTTTGATTAAAACTAGGTTGTTTGGTAAATTAGCTTTTAAGTTGGTTTTTTATTTTTATTTATTTTTTAAAGTTGGTCTGAAAAATTAATTTTTTTGTTTCTTGTTTAAATTGAATAGTATTATCAATTTATGTAGTTGATTATACTGATCATATATAGTTGGTATCAATAGTAAATAAGTTATCAAGCATGGGTATTATTTCTTTTAGAATGGAGTGAATGTTTGAATAGAGTATTTTATGTATTAGTGTTTTGATTTGGCTTTTCAGGTTTTTAACTTTTTTGTTTTTTTACCAAATGGACTATGTTAGTTTTTTTACTTTTTGGCATAAAAAGCCAAGTTGCCAATCATGGCATGAGTACAATAAATATCTTAAACTACATAAGAGGTTGAGTCAAGAAGAGAGACATGTAAGTGATTGGAGAGAGAATTATGGAGTCTTGGGTGTTCTTTTTAGATAAATAACCCATCAGACCAATTAGTTTTCTTACACTAACAATTGAGCTAAATTTCTTCCCAAAAGAAGCACGAGCAAATAAATCCTTTAAAACAAAAAAGTTCACTCACTAAACTGCAAGTAAAAGAGAGACATGTAAGTGATTGGAGAGAGAATTAAAGAATCTTGTGTGTTCTTTTTAGGTAAATAACCCATGAGACCAATTAGTTTTCTTACACTAACAGCTGAGTTAAATTTCTTCCCAAAAAAGGTTTGAGCAGCTAAATCCTTTAAAACAAAAAAAGTTCACTTATTAAACTGGAAGAAAAATTTGTATTAGAATTGCATAGATAGTTGAGCTATCAGGCCGAGTAGACGAATTGAATGCTAACAACTGTGCCAATGCAAGACCCTCCATCCGCAATCGATTAGATGTCTCCTTACCAACCAAACTTTGCTTCATTCTCATTCGAAGTGGATTGGCCGACCCGAGGTGGAGAAATGCCAAGCGATGAGTGTTTTCGGCATTAGCGGTTCTCCTTTACCCCCAACACTAAACCAAACTCTTTTTTTTTATTTTTCCCAGCCTTAGTCAAATAGGGGTTGGGGCGTGGTTCTTAAACAAAAGAATGGAGAGAAACAGGAAATGATTCAAATTTGAAAAAAAAAGAGTTGAATTGGAAGTTAAGAAGGAAGGGGGCTAGTTCCTGAAAATGCTCTACGCGTAGGTTCATTTGTCGTTGGGGCTTATGTGAAAATGGGATTGTGATCCACCCTTTCCTAATCCACCAAGCTCCGGAAGCTAAGCTTTCCTTATGGTGAGAACTTATATTTACATGTAAATGAGTTTTTTTTTTCCTGCATTAAGTAGTTTGAGAGATGATGCTTAGAAATACTTAAAACAATAAATGGGAAGGGAAAAAATACTAACGTATTTTTGTGGATTGTTAAATGTTCATTTACATGCATTAGTAGATTTTGAAAGCTTTCTGAAGTTTCCAACTGCTTTCAGTTTATGCATTGTGCATCAATATGTAGTTTGATAGTCGAAGGTGAGGTGAGCTTTTGCGTCTTTTATGCTTCCTTTGTGACGCTTACCTTTGTTGTGTCTTTATTTAAATCTTCGCATTCCCCTTCTTCTTAGTAACTGTTTTATTTTTACTATAACATTATATCTGGTAATTGTAAAAGCATGCATAGGTTTGAGTCTTTAAAATCAGGCTCCTCACAAAAAGAGTGAGGGGAGACTGCCTACCCATAACTTTTCCTAGACCCCATTGTAAGTTGGAACCTTGTGCATTGGGTACAACTTTTATTATTTTTTAAATTACGTAACTATGCTTCCTTATGCACATATTACTGTTTGTAATATTTGATGATATTTCTTGATTGAAGCAGTATTTTTTCAGTATTTTTTCTTATCTTTTTGTCATTGGAGTCATATAACCCATATTTTATTGAATTTTGGTAATTTTCTTCTACGATGTCTAAATAAAATCTCTATATGATTTATTTATTTTTCTATTTATTGCTACTTCTTTTCGAGTATATCTTTTTCATAAACATTTCTAAATGTGAAACTAAAACAATTGAAAGTATTACATTTGAGGCTATGCTTCTTGTTGGAATGAGACAGCACTTCACCTGATCTTGCCACCATAAGGACATTTTTTATTAATTTAAATAAACTTATAGTTAGCATTATATAAGTCTTAAAATTTGAAATGCTTAAGCGTGGCTTTGCCTTATACTTCCGCTTTGTAAATTTTTATTTTCAAATATGAAATTCTGAGAGGACTACATCTAAATGTAGCATTGTCAATGTACAAAATGGGAAATATGAAGAGGTAATCAAGGACTCCTACACCCCCAATATATATATCTAATGACACTTCGAATAACAAAAGTAGTAGAAACATCATT
Organism: Heliamphora exappendiculata; assembly: GCA_034768845.1. NCBI lineage: Eukaryota > Viridiplantae > Streptophyta > Magnoliopsida > Ericales > Sarraceniaceae > Heliamphora > Heliamphora exappendiculata. Next base: position 2,280,749 of record JAOTRH010000023.1, read on the forward strand.
GGATTCATACTTTTAAAGGAGTTTTACATCCCCTATGAACGTACATTGCTTCAAATTTTGATATTTAATGACACCTTAAAATTAGTAATGGACATAATAGAATAAAACCACTGGAAAAGCCTAAGATTAGGGGGAAAAACAAGAATTCAAGAAGAGACTACGATTTTGAGAGCTGAGAATAGGAGACGATAGAATGTTGATTTTTCCCCCCTAGAGGGGCGGGTATAGCAGAAAGAGCGCAGAAGTTTGTGCATTTATGTCAGTAGCTGTAGACCTGGGCATGAACTTTCATATTAATATATGCGGCCATGTATGCATCTATGCATGTATGTTGCAGAAGAAATGAAGAAAATACAAAATTCATATTCTACAAGTGTGTTTAAGTTATATATCATCATGAGGTTGAATTTTCTCTGTGAATATAACTCTGTTACACAGTTAGTACATTCAGATATTTCCATAGGTTCCACATTACTAAATTGATGTTCCTTGCCAAATAATGGTATGCAGTTTAGGAAAGTCTGCTAGTTTATTATGTGCTGTGGTAGATGTATGTTCTGGCGGCAACTTCATCACTATGATTATTATTTTGCTTGCACTGTTCTCTTATGTCACTCTTATAAGTCTGGGTGGGTTGTCGCTAAGTAGATATGTTTACCACAACAATTGTCGGGTATTTTCTGGTATACAGGTCGAGACATTGCATAATAGTCAGCACTCTGCAGTTACTCAGCATGTCATTCTTGTTTGGATACTGTTTGGTGATTACTTTCTCAAGTGCCAGATTCTGTCCACTTGTTGGATGATATTTTCAAAACGAGACAAAACCATTGACTGTATTTCTTGTTCGCGTCGAACCCCAAAGCCATTGTTCTCACAAAAGCATTCATTTGGAAGTTAGACCAGTTTTGGGCTTGGGAGTTAAATGAGTTGTTGACTCTGCTAGGAGTTTTGTATGAGTGTAGAGGTGAATTGGACTCAGGTAGGTGAAGAGGGGATCGAAGTGGGAGATTTGCTATTAAATCCTTTTTTAGGTGCTAATGGATTGGATGACAGGAGAGTATCGTTTCCGTGGAGGAGTATCCAAAAGATGAAAGTTTCTGGCATTGAATGTGTTTTTGAGAAGATGTTTCCGATGTCTTGTTGGGTTGGAAGGAGGAAAGAGCGCCAAAGAGAATTTTTTTTTTTTTTGTGGGTGGGTGGGGGGCCTTGGCTTCTACTTCCATTGAGTTATTTGGTTGATTCCTTCTTTTGTGGGAGTAATTTGTTCCCTTCTCTTTCTGAAGGGTTTTTTCCCATTTCATATGGTTGGAATTTGCTTAATGCCCTTTTATAAAATTTTCTTTACGTATCAAAAAAATTATTATTATTATTTTTTCTCTTCTAACCCTTGTGCCTGTGGAATACTAGTAGGTAACTCCTAGTTTATTTTTACTCGTATTTGAATTTTGTTGACATGCTGCTACTTGCTGTGTATAGAAGTACATGATACATGATTTTGCTTCTCATTTACTCTCTCTATCTCTCTCTCTCTCTCACACACACACACACACACACACACACACACATACACACACACACACAAACTTAGCTAAATGGTAGATTAGCAGTTTATGTTCTCAAGTTTCCATTGTATTTGCAAATGATCAACTTATCTTTTTAAAGGGGTTGTTCCTAATATAGGATTAGCTAGCAACTAAGTAGCATGGACGCGAACACGCAATATGATATGGGCAGGCCGACGCTTCAATTTAAAAAAAAATGCAAGACACTACATGTGTTGGACACCTTAAAATTTTATATTTTTATATAGTTATTATATGTCAAATATGTAAATATTTGTTTATTGATAATTAAAAATATACAACATATTAGATATCACTAATAAAATTAAAGTCTTATATGTCATTTTATAAATGTTTCAAAATATATTTAGTATATATAATTTGCATTTTGAATAATGCAAAACATTGTTACTATGAAGAAATTAATCACATGGAACGTGTTTGGAAAGTCTGAGAAGTATCATTTAATTATCCGTCAAGTATCGGAAAAGTTTATGATATTATAATTTAATTTTTTATATTAAGACACGTTTAAAAAGTGTCGAATATGAGTTTAGGAGTGTTTGAAGAGAGTCAAAAGAGTGTTGTGTCCAACACGGGTGTTCGATTGACATGCCATTTTCGTAGAAGCGTCCGTGCTTCTTAGGTTAGCAATGAATAATGGGTACCTCAATAATTCAATTTCTCTATTTGCATATTCTGGTAGGTATATGTTTATTCACTTCAGCCTTTTCTTCCTACGACTGTATAGTTAGATTCTAAGAGACTAAGCTTTAAGTTGTCTGATACATGCTTTACATGCTTTAGACGTGGCATAGTTTCTGGATGACTGAAAATTGTTTAAACGTGGTCTCTTTTTATCCTCTCTTCTGATGACTTCTGTTGTGGTCATGCTTTGCTCATCAAGGAAAGCTCTCATAGTAGTTCTGCATGTATTTATTGTGCCAATTGTTTCCTTACTGATGTTCATCAATGTTTTCCTCCCTCTCTTTTAGATGGAAAAATCTGATGAATTTTCTTTACGCACTGGGACACATTCATCTCAGCGGTTGCAAACGAACTTGGGTGTAGCAGATAAATTAAGTCATACTCTGCCTTCTTCTGGAGGTTTCCAGCCTGCTTCTCCTTTAGGTCATGTTTCTGCTGCAAATTCTACATCTTTACCATATCAGTTGCCAGCAAGTGAAGTAAGAACATCTCTAGTTTCCAGTGGATTACCTACTACTCTTTCAGGTAGGGATTCTGCATCCACAGCGATGCCTAGAGTTGACAGACCACATTTCAGGGTGGATCCAAGGTCAAATGGTTCATCACATACATCGCAAAATCAAGGTAACGTTCTTTTTCTTTGTTGACCTCATTAAACAGTTGAAGATCTGTTTGGTAAGTCAATCATAATTCATAACTTATCTAGAAAATGCTTATAGAAAAACGATCTTATCTAGAAAATAGTTTCAAAAATCACTGTGTAAAGTGTGTTCTTAACTTTGGCCATTATAAGTTAAGAAAGAACTCTGTTTGCAGAGTTTGCTAATTTTGATTTTATTGGATGGTACCAAAATCACCATCACTGCAATCATCTTTTTCTTGGGAGACCATCATGATCTTGGAGGGGCTGGGGTGTTTGTAGGAGATTTGTTTCCTTTTTTGCTTTCTTATCACAATATGCTACCATCTGTTTGCAGTAAATTCTTCTGGAAATCACACACTGTTAAAAACTCCAGCTTGGTCTCAGCAAGCTCAGATTGCCTCATCAGGTAAAACTGGACCAGATAATAAGGTGCTGCAGCTTCCTTCACCTAAGGTGGAGGGAACTGTTGAGGCAGAGGGGACTGCTGATATAACTACATCTAGAGTGGCCCATCAAGCATCTACATCTAAACCAGTGATTACTCTGCCCACATCTGGAAACTTGCCAACTATGCATCAGCATGCGCAAGGCATGAACTTCGTTCAAGCTCCTTTGCTTAGCAATGTTCACAGCGAAATCGGAAAAATTGTTCAGAAGTTATTACAACCACAGCTTCCAGAGCACCCTACATGGACACCTCCTTCTAGAGATTACATGAATAAAGCTTTGACTTGTCAAGTGTGCAAGCATACCATTAATGAGGTGGAAAATGTACTTGTTTGTGATGCTTGTGAGAAGGGATATCACGTGAAATGTATTCAGTCTCACAATCAAAAAGGAGTTCCTAGAGGCGAATGGCACTGCTTAAAGTGTTTGTCATTAAGTAATGGGAAACCTTTGCCTCCTAAATATGGTCGTGTCACGAGAAATATAAATGCACCAAAAGTGCAATCCAATACTGCAGCAGTTCAGTCATCTCCTAAGAAGAAAGTACGAACAATAGTTGAGAAGGGAAATCAGCCGAAAATAACGGAAAATGGGAGCTCTGGCTTACAAAGTGCTGCTGCTGGTAGCGTGGGCAATAGCCATAATCATTCAGAATTTGATTCAAATATTCAAAATGTACAAGAAATACAAGGGAATGATATTTTATTGAGTGGGGAAATAATGGATAACAAGTGTAATTTTGTAACTTCTCCAAATGATGTAATTAGAACCTCAGGGCCTGCTTGTGTTTCTTCTGCTACTCGTTCATCAGTTGAAAGGTCATACGAAGAGAAAGTGGTTTCTGAAATAAAAGGAGTGTCTCCTGCAAAAGCATCTGAGACAGGTTCCAAAATGTTGGATCACTTGCAAACTTCTAGCAATGCCCAAAATAATGTCCAAAGAGGTCACCCAAATAGTGCTGGACTTCATTTATTGCAATGTCAAGACAACAACCTCACCATTAAAGATCCAGTGAAATCTCATAGTACCAAAACTTCTGATGGCAATCCAAATGATGATATTAAGCAAGTGGAGCAAGGATTTATCCGAGCTGGACCTGTTGAAATTTCTGGAACCAGCACTTCAGCTAGTGAGCATACTAGGTCTTCATCAGATGGCTCAAATTATGTTGATTGGATTGGTGATGTACTTAAAGTGGTGGATGAAAATACATATTATGAATCTTGTTGCATCAATGGAGTTGTGTATAAAGTGCAGGATCATGCCTTTTTTCGTTCTAAGAATGACAAACTGATACCTTCTAAGCTTCAGGTAAGCAAGTTGTTGCACATTCCAAGGATAATGTGGCAATTACTCCTGTATAACTACATTCTTGACCCCTTCAATATTTGTTTGGTTTCTGATTTGTTATTACTACATGTACCTTCAAATGTTCTGGAACCCTTCTAAACCAGCACACACCTGCTGACACCCGATGCCTTGTAATGTAATCCAATGATCCTAGGGCACCACTTGAAGTGGTTTTTTGGCTGGCCTTCCTTGCTGATTTACATACAATGTTCAACCTTGGTCCGACCTCTCTCCTTTCCATATCCTAAGCCCATGAAAGTGTAGATTTACTGTAGCTGCTCGCATGAATTGCTGAACTTTTACTTTGTTGGGAAGAAACCATTTTTTCATTTGTAAATTCTCTGACTGAACTTATATGGAGAATCTTGCCTTTACATTGCAGGCAATGTGGGAGGATAACAAAACTAGATCAAAGTGGGTTATAGTTGATCGCTGCTATTTCCCTGGGGACTTGCCAGAGGCAGTTGGCCGTCCTTGTTCCCCTGAAAACAACGAGGTAATTGTTTATATGCATTCTTTAGTTTAGTTGTGTTGCCCATGTGCATGTACACAAGTTTACATTCAGAAAGTTGATCCAAGCCTAATAAGCCCATGTCTGTGTAATAAGCTTCCGTCCTGGTTAGTGGTTAGTGGTTAGTGGTTAGTGCAGTGGATGTCAATGATTTTAGTGATAATGTAAAAATGTGACAAATCCGAAGAGTAAAAGTTTACAGCATTATTATATAAAAGGTTGGCTTCCAGTTACTGGTTAATTGCCCAAGATTTTGGCCAAATTGGTTATACATTTAGGTTTTGTTGTAGTGTCTTTATTCAAAATGATCGAGTACAATTTACTGGTCACTGATGATGCCATGCATATGTGCTCTCAACCCTTTCTGATTTTGATTGTTTAAGCAGAAAATGCATGTTTAACCTATGGTTGCTCAAATGAACTCCTTGTTGCTCCATTGTAGGTTTATGAGTCTAATCATTGTAGCACCATAATGGCTGGCTTGATTCGAGGTCCATGTGAAGTTCTTCCTCCAAGGAAGTATATTGAAGAAAGTGAGAGGAGATCCCGTTTGGGGGTTGGGGCAACTGATGGATTTTGGCCACTTTTCCTGTGCAAGTGCGTTTCTTCATTTTTTCACATATATTGCTTTTCTAGGGAAGTTGCATGGTTTAGAGAAACATATCGTGCATGTTTATGGTGGTGTTTTTGCATTGTTTTACTTTCTCTGCTGATTTTGTTTATGATATTATTATGCTCCCTATTCAATGTGATATCTTGATTGTTGGTAAGGATGTATCATAGTTGCAATTTCTGTTGTTAGAATTATACGATTCACGATACGTATTGTATGATTCAATTCGATGTATCTAGCAATCGATTCGTATCAACATGGTGAATCGACAAAAGTAAAAATAGTATGATTCATGATACACATCACACGATTCGGTTTGATACATAAAGAAATCGATTCGACATCAAGCAGGTCTCGATTCTTGTTTATTTTAATTCATAAATTTATATTGTTGAGACTTGTCTCATATCACTTTTATAAGCCACCTAATCTTGTTTCTATATTTTAGAGGCCTCTTCACCTATTACTTATTGGTATCAAAGTTGTCTTGGCCCTTTTGGGAGGTTTCGCGAGTTAAGTTTTTGTCCAGGGTTTGTTTCGTTCATTTCTTTCACCTTTTATTATCTTTGTATGCAACTGAGCCGCACGTGTGGGGGAGTATTAGAGACATCCCATATCACTTTTCTAAGACATTGAAGTTTAATTCATATAATTTAGAGACTTGTTGGGTTGTGCATCGAAGAGATCAACAAGCTGAAGAAGCAGCTATCAAAGTAGTTTGCTATGAAGGATTTGGGAGTTGCCAAGCAAATCCTTAGAATGAGGATCATCAGAGACAGAGTTGAAGGGGCCTTAAGACTCTCACAGGCAAAATATGTAAAGGTACTTAATAGGTTTAATATGGATGGCGCAAAACTTGTAAGTACGCCCTTAGCTAGCCACTTCAGACTAACTAAGAATTAGTCTTCGAAGACAGAACAGGAGCAGGAGCAGGAGCACGAGTAAGGTTCCTTATGCATCGGTTATTGGTAGCCTGATGTATGCCATGGTTTATACCAGACCAGATATCGCACATGCAGTGGGAGTAGTTAGCAGGTACATGAGTAATCTAGGAAAGTAGCATTGAGATGCTGTCAAGTACATTCTGAGGTACTTGAAGGGTATTACAAACATGTCCTTGTATTTTCCGAGGACAAGGCTAAAGCTGTAGAGTTATGTAGATGCTTAGTTAGTCGGCGATATTAACAGTAGAAAGAGCACCATGGGGTTTATCTACACCTTGGATGGTACAGCCGTAAGTTGGGCCTCAAAGCTACAGAAGATTGTTGCACTTTCTATTATGGAGGCAGAGTATGTTGTTATGACAGAGGCTGGAAAGAAGATTGTATGATAACAGGGTCTCATGGAAGAGTTGGGTAAGAAAACTGATGGAGGTCTGCTTTTTAGTGACAGTGAGAGCGCTATTTTTCTGGCAAAAAATTCGGCATTTAACTCCAGGACGAAGCACATACACTCAAGGTATCATTTTATACATTCCTTACTTGACAGTGGTCAATTGAATCTTTGAGAAGATTAGTAGAGCGAAGAATCTAACCGACATATTGACTAAATGGGTCAACATTGATAAACTGAAGTGGTTCTCGGCTTCAGTTGGTCTTTAGTGTTAGAAGACAGAAGAATGAGTCACATAGGTTTGATTGATTTTGTTGGTTTCAAGTTTTTTTTATGTTGATTTGAGAATATCTCAAGGCTTGAAGTTGATTTACTTCAAGTGGGAGATTGACAGAAGAAGGTAAAGAAAATCATGTCAGGAATAGGACTGATCGGGCGGTCCAACACTGCACGCAGCAGTCTGTGTAGACTGTACGAAAAGCTGATAATTGGTCTTGACTGATTAGGTGGTCTGTACGGGAACACAACTTTAACTGTTGCTAGGGTTTGCAGCATCCGTAAGTTTTTTCTATTCTTTTGTTCTTTTTTTTTTGTATTTCTCTTCCTAGAACTTTGTTCCCTTTCTAACTTCCAAGTAATATAGTGAAAGTGTGATTTTGTGAACGTAGGCACGGCTTGCCCAACCACGTATATCCTTATGTATTGCATATGATTCTCTCTCTCTCTCTCTCTCTCTTCGTTATATTTTGTGGTTTGTGAGTTTTTCGTTGTTCTTGGGTGGAATTAGTGATCACGTTTTATTCCTCAACAACCTTCACGCAAGAAGGGCCACAAATCTCTACGACGACACTAAAAATTAAAACGTGATAAATAAAGAACGAAATTCGATCACCATGAGCCACATATCGTCGCGCTTCTTCCATGACCAGCTGGAATGGCATCGTAGTCTCCACTAAATTCTTGCAAAAAGACTAACTGGAGGTCGGGGGGTGATCGCTTAGTCTCAACTTTGGTTTTATCGACATTGATCTACTTGTGCCAATTTGGTAGACGTCCAAATCAAAAAAAGTTGCCCGGGAAGGAGTGGTGGAGAACATATGATAAAAAGATTAAAAAAAAGCACACCAAAAAAAATAAAACAAAACTCAAATCACACACAAAATAGATCAAAGAGGAAAAGAACGAAAAGGAGAGGAAGAGGAGAGGGCATTCAAGATAGAAAAATGAGAGATCGGAGAGGAACCGGAGAGAAAGATTTGGAGAGGGGGAGACTAGAGGGGGGTTACTGTCTTTGTCTCCCTCCCCTGGCCGATAAACCCAAACTTTTACGAAGAGAGAGAGGAGAGAGAATTTTCCTTGAGGATTGAGGTGCATGCAGTTTCTTGATTGCTCAAAATTCTTCATCATACAGAAAGTTTATACTGATTGCTCAACATTCAACTACATTGGCCACTTTGCATGTCCACCTCAAAGAAAATTGTTCCCTTTAATTTTCTTTGCGAAGTTAAATATGACGTATGTGCATACACGCATAAACATGATTCCTGGATCTGACAGCAGTTTGGATGAAGCAGTTTGTTGAGCTTGAGTTGAAATATAGGGGTAACCGATGGAAGTATGCACGGCGTGGGTATTAATTTGTTAGGTGCTATACTGCTTCAGGAGCATACATATAGTTTGTTAGTTAGAAGTGCACACACAAAATAGTGAATAGGGATTTGCTTTCCTGGAATAATGGAGATAAACGATGCCTTGGCAATTCTTTATTATAATGAGAAGAATGAAGGGAGCCTATTCTAAGATAAATGCTCTGAACAAGTGAATGTGTAGCATTAATGGAAAAATGAGAACATGGAGTTTCAGGTGACAACAAATTAGAGAGAGAACCAGTACTCGGCATGAAATATTCCAACCTTCAAGCAGTGGTTGCCAATTGTAGATCACTTTGCCTTGTTTCACTGCCAGAGGGATTATGATCGTCGGAAACATGTATGTAAGTTGGGCATCATGTACATAGTAAATCTTTACATGTAAAATAAGGTATTAAATATTAAAAGGCAAAGGCACCATATCCTGGAGATTTATTTTGCCAAACCTTTCTGGTGTTTGTATGATTCTTTCTTCCATTCAAATCTGTTTCTCAGCTTTAATATGTAAAGCATTCTGAAATCCAAAATTATTTAACCTGTCTTCCTCCATATTTTTCTATGTTGGATAAGAATAAGATTAGCAACCTCAATTAATCTTTTGCTAGGAATTTCTTATCTAGTGCAATATAATCATAATCTATGGAGTGGATGTGGAACATGGATTTTAAGATAGCCAACTGGTTCATTTGTTGGGTTCTTAAGGAAGCATCCCTTTGGAGGTATTATCAAAGGTGGTAAAAGATATTTTTAAGCCTTTGGCCTTTTTTCTGGCTCATGTCCAATGTTGGTGAGTGGTAAGGCATAAATTCTAATAGTTTTTTGGTGCTCTTTTACATTGCCCAATTGATATTCGGCACTGTTTACGCAAATTTTTAGCAACTTGTTGTCTTCAGGCTGTGGCTTAGCTGTTCAATCTATGATTTTCCACCTTCTTAAGCCTGTACTACAAGTTCTCCTTACAGCTAACTAACCCATAAATCTACAAACTGTAGATAGCATTCTTGTTTTCAACATTGCTGTTGTAAAGGACTGTTAACTTATGTTTTTTTTTGTTTTTGGTTTTTTTTTTGGACAGCCAGGATAAGAGAAATTTGTTTTTTTGTTTTTTTTTTGTTTTTTTGTTTTTTTGCACAGGTAGAAGTTGTTTACTTGTTATTCACACGGATAAGAGAAATTTGTCTTTGTTGTATTTTCCTAGATAATCTAACTTTATTGTCCTCCATGTATAAGTTTTGAATTTTGTTTGTTATTCTAATTTTCCTTTTAATGAATGTATACCAAGGAATAGATGACACTGTTGGAGGTGTGTCAAAATAATAGAGGGGCCTCCTTAAAATTACACAAGGCCGGAGGCCTCAACAAATCAGTTTAAAATAGTCTCTGGCGCTGCACTTACAAACCTGAATTCCCTTTTGTGGCACAAATTTTTTCCATTATGTTGCCCTCTGTCCCCTATCCAGGCCTATGCACACACAGAGGTTTCCTGCACTTGTATTTTGTCTTCTTACGGTCCAATTGTGTGTTTATCATTCATTTTATTTTATTCTCAATCAGGTAGAGATGAATTGTCTAATTGTGGCTTTTATTAATTGGAAGACTGAATTGTTTTGCAGATGGTTTTTTGATGAACTAAAAGGCGTATTTAGAGATGTTTCTAGTTAGTTGCAGTCAGAATATATTCTTTTGGTGACTTGGTCTCATCCAGGCTCTTGTTGCACAAAGTTATGGATCTCTTTTTGGTCAGGTAGTGTTTATATGCCAAGTTACCTTATTATTATTATTATTATTGATGCTCTGTTCCTCTTAGTTTGCTTGTCCAGTCAATTATGCCTAACTGCACAGATTTTTGGGATCTAGGGCTAAAATAATGGTTGCTGATATTTTTTTAAAAATCAAATTAATAGTGTTCACGGTAATGCTATGGCAGTCTATGGTTTGCATGGTTTTACCATTGATCTACTTCGCCTCGATCCTAATTCTGCAGAGTGCATAATGAGAGGAGTGGGTTAATTTGTTCTATATTTCCTGTGAGATTGACATTGTAAAATATATTTTTGAAGAAATGGGTTATTCAAACGCATGTTGTATCATATTTGCAATTAGTCTTTGTTTTTATAAGTTTCCATTTGTTAGAAGTTTTTGGCAACCACTTGGTACAAATAAATTAAATAATGCTGGATGCGGGGTCTGTACACAGTCTACCCTTGCCAGCATCTCATTTTGGTCGGATTAAGTTTGGATTTTTTAGATTTAAATGAGAATTCTACTTTATTTTGTTTTACCTGTCTTCACCTATCAAATATAAAAAGAATAATTGTATAGGGCGATGTTAGGACTTGGGATGCAAATGCCTTTTTACATGTTTTTTTTTTTTTATGAACATGTTGTCAAAAAATTAGAATGTATTATTTTAGTGCAAATGGTTAACAGTACTCCTTGGTTCAGATTTTTGTGTTTGGGCATTAGTAACGTGATCTGCTGGGAAGTGTGTTTTGAGAAGTTATATGCTACCAATTCACAAATTTAACTTTTGGGAGTACAAGCCATTATCTCACAAGGGTAATATAATATCCTGGTCACATATGACTGACTCGAAATCATGCACCTTGAAGGATAATTAGCTTACTGTCCATTGTATTTTAACTGCTTCAATAATTGGAAATAGAAAAAAAATACAAGACATGAGAGATTATGTTCCTATCAATTTCAGTAAGCATGATATCAATTTTGCTTATTCTGTATAAATGATTTGGTGGTGGTCTTCGAGATTTGTCATTAGATTGTCGTTTTGTTGCTGTTTTTGGTATCGCTCTTAACTATGATTACATATGTAACAATCTAAGCAGAATACTGGTCCAATAACTTGGATAAAGAACTTAAAACACGACCCAAGAGTTTAAGCTCAAGGTATTAGTAATATTCTACTTGTTTCTATATATATATGATGACTAAGTCGAGAATTTGAAACCTTTGAAATCACCTCCATTGAATTACAGAACTTGAGGGGATAGACAAGGTAAAGCGGCTTCCTTCGCGCCTTCACCTTGTAAAATCGGTGAAGTTTTACTTAACAAGCGAGAAACTTGACTTTGAGAAAAAAGGGGAGCTTACTATGGCATATTAAAAAGAATCACTCTCTCACCTGAATGTATATAACTAACAGACTATGATTTTCATCTCTCAACAATGTGAGATGGGGTATCATCACAACAAACATAGGTGTTAACATATTTAGGATCATATCTATGGACTAGCAATAACCCTACCATTTTGACGAGAGTACAACTTGTTTAGGTAGATTATTGATCGTGAACTAGTAATCATTTGTAACCATATTTCACGAGGACAGTAGCATCCACATAATCTGGTTATGTTTATTTGCTTTTATTCTATATAAGAAACAAATTGTTTTGATATGTGGTTTGATTTTGAAGACAAACTTCTACCCATCTTGAAAGATGCCTTCACCACTGTTCTAGTATTTAAGCATTCCTATTAAACCCGGGCGTGTAATGGCTTATTAGCTTATTTTAACTTGCTTATTTTTTCTTTTTTCTAGTGTACTTTCATTTTCAAATATTACTAATTATTTTACCTTTTTGATTCATCTCATTACAGAAAAGTAAAAATAAAATAAAATTGATCAAACACAAAAAAAACAGAAAGTAAGCCACTTAAGTCGGTTTATTTTTGCCTTTAGTGATTTTTTTTTCTTCAAATATGATTCATTAAGGATCTTAACCGAGTTGTTTGTTTCCAAACAGGTAGCCTATTTGGGATGGGAGCCCTTCAGACAAATAGTGGTGCTTCCAACACTCATCAGTTTCTTGTACAATATGTAGCTTTAGCCTAGTCTGTATCATCCTCTTAATAGTAGTTTCAAATTGCATCCTTATTGTTTTTAGTTTTTCTAATTTCTCTTCAAATTTGCATCTTTTCATCCTTTAACTTGTATAATTACAATGTTGGCTAGTGAAACGTGTACGGCGTGTTTTATGCTCAGCTTGCTTAACATCGAAATATTTATTCAATACATGATGTAATTTAATGCCCTCGATTTTATATATTTCGGGTACTATATGATTCTGAATGGGGCAATGCTCGACCCGTTTATCGAGGAATATAATTTTATTGGGTTTTTTTTCTCCCTTCTTCCCTTCTTCCCGAAATGAGTAAAAAGATACCCAGTAAAGGAGGAAAGAGGAAATAGACATTGAAATGTAGTTTTATGCAATAAAGAAGGAAAGAGAATAGACTTTGCAATGTAGTTTCATGCCCTCTGTGGTGAAATGAAGAATAGCAAAAATGCAAAGTTAGCTATTTGATCCTCATTTGTTTGTGGATGCAACTTTGATTCCTCAAATGTTTTGGTTTTTCTCCTTTGTAATGGTCTCAAGATTTGGAAAAGTTGTTGAGCCTCCACAAAATGGTTCTACCTTTGTCTTTATATCAGCCCTGTAGTTAATTGAGCAGTAAGTACCACTTTTGTGCTTATATATATATATATATATATCCTATTATAATATTATCCTATTGATATAATTTTTAAATATGAATAATTATGTGTTTCAATTTGATTTGTCTAAATTACTATCATTTAAAATTTATTTTATTTCAATTTTTGAACATAAATAATCACTAATTATGTTATTCATATGCGTTACTGTTAGAGAATGAGTAAATAAGATGTTCTTTAATTATTACATGATTTAGTTGCTAAATAATTGGTCTAAAAATTAAATTTTTTTTTATCTTCTAAAGATGTAAATACTTCAAATCTTCAAATAACTCATTATTCGTGTCAAATGAAAAGAAATATTGTTAAAAACATACTAAAATTTGCAAAACTACATAGCCATGAAGAGAATTTATTTACTATTTAGCCTATATTTTTTTATTTATTAATGGTATCTGCCTAAATAAATACTACATAATTTTTTTTAATGTTTTTCTAAAATTATTGTTTATTTTTTTAAAATTTAAATACTTTTGGCCGTGCATAACACGGGTTCATTATATATATATATATATATATATATATATATATATATATAAAAAACAGATATAGACTCTGTAACTCACAAACA
>JAOTRH010000023.1:2294753-2316616 GCA_034768845.1 Heliamphora exappendiculata
ATAACATATATCTCATGTTAAATTATAAACTTAAAAATTGAATGTAGTACTTTGAACACATGATAGTTATGTGATATTTGTTTCAAAATTTGAGATGTATTTTTGTTAGTTTTATAAATTAAAAAGGAAACTATAGTTCTTAAATTATTCTTGGAATTTAGCTATGCTCGAACCCTTTCATTTTTATGTTTTGCAAATTGTAAGAAAACAAATTATTTTATAATTTCTGCTAAAATCACACCAATTTATACCGTGAACAACCCTAGTTTTGGAGCATATATGAAAACAAATTAATTTACCATTTATGCTAAAATCACACTAATCCCCACCGTGAACACCCCTAGTTTCGGATAATTAGGGCTTTGTTTGGTTTCATCTTATTTACTTGTACCTTTTATGATATATATATATATATATCTCTGTGTGTGTGTGTGTGCAGGCAATACATGCACGAGCCATGCTTCATCATCTCGAAGAAACCCTAGATGGAGTGCAAATAGTCACCCCGGAAGTTCCATTTGCTGTGGCTGACTTAGGGTGCGCCTCCGGCACCAACACCATCGACACCGTCGATTTCATCGTCAAGCACATGATCAAGCGATATGAGGCGATGGGATATGATCCGCCGGAGTTTTCGGCTTTCTTCTCCGACCTCCCGTCGAACGACTTCAACACCCTCTTCCAGCTTCTACCACCGCCATTGCCCCACGACGGCGGTAGCAAGGAGGAGCACCTAGCTTCCGGCAGCCACCGCTCTTACTTCGCTGCCGGAGTCTCAGGCTCTTTTTACCGGCGGCTTTTTCCGGCGAGGTCCATTGATGTTTTCTACTCCGCATTTTCCTTGCACTGGCTCCCTCAGGTTATTTTTGAACCCTCCTCTATTTTACATATTTTCGGTAATATTATATACCTATGAAGCATGATATTTATACATAATTTTATTCGTGGCCGACTATTTTGAGCAATGATTCTAAATTGTGGTATCAGTATCAGAAGTGATATCAGTTATATAATTATGTACTCATCAATCGAAATGTATTAGTTGGTATGTTAATAAATATTGGTATCGAAAACCTAAAATCACGATACGTAAAAATTGATATTTAAAATTTTGATTTCGAGAGGCTTAAACAAGATTTGGAATCCATGCTTTTATATTTAAATTATTCTTTGTTTTATTTTTTAATTTTTTTTAATTTTTTGAGATGAAAAATGATTAAACACATTTTCAGTCATGTTGTGATATATATATACACACACATATATATTTTTTTAATTGATAACAATATTAATTTACTTAGTATTTCTTGTGACATAGTCATTCTAATTTAAAATTTTATTAATTTTAATTCTAATTTATTTTATTTTATTTTATTAGTGAATCTTATAAATAATATATACTTTTTGAACTTTGACGACAAGAATTTAAAATAAAAAGGTTTTATTGGACTATTGTCAATAGGAGTTATTTTTAGGAAAATTTAAAATTAGTTTTTTTTAAACTTAATAAAAAATTTAGTCCCATAACTTTTATTTTAAGAGATTTAGTCTATTAAATTTGAAATAATTATATTGTGTCTAATTTATTCTTATTTAAGAATTAATCTTTTTTATTTTGGACAATCAAAAAATTCAAGTGATACATTTATTAATCTATCATAACTGTTTGGAATTGAAAGTAATTTTTGATCAATTTGAGAGTTTTATATTGAACATACGCTTTAGTCTTGAGTTTTTATATTTAAAAGAAATTAACAAGTTTGCTCAAATGTTGATTAAAAGCATAAAAGAATACCAATTGATTTACAAATTTTTAACTTAGGTATTAGTTTTATCAGTTGTGACAATTACAAAAAATAAGATATTTTTTGATATAAAGATTGTAAATGATTGATTTTGTAATAAAATAAATAATCAATTGATATATAAAAAGTTGTTGTGATTGTAAAGTCAAATTTTATAAACATTTTGATTAATACTTTAATTTAGTTATTTTTTATGATTATTAAATACAAAAAATATACATATATAATTTAAGAATTTTGCCACCACTCAACTATAATCTCGGCTCCATCCCTTATATATATATATATATATTGATTTTTTATGCAATAAGCCTATAACCTTAAAAGAGTGTACTTTCTATATTTTTCTAGTCATAAGGATTAAAAAAAATTGTCTCAAAACACTGATATGAAAAAAAAAGAGCACTTAATAGGCATTATTTTCCCATTTGTAGTTAACTTTTTTTTAACTTTATCATGAAAAGACATACTTTTTCGATTTATGTTGTTACAAGAAACTAAAAAAAAAAAAGAAGAAACCATAAAGAAAAACAAAAAATGAGAAACACACAAAAAAGCGCTTTTTTAACCAAACATATACTAAGCCGAGGCAATTTGCATGAACTCTTCTTTTATATATGCCTTTTTATATATTTATATATAATAAGGCATAATAGCATTTTTGCAGTGAATAAATATAATGTGAACTTGACTTGATCCAGGTGCCTGAAATAGTGTTAGATAAAGAATCGACGGCGTACAACAAAGGAAGGGTTTTCATCCACGGTGCAAATGAGAGCACGACAGATGCTTACCGGAATCAGTTCAAGACCGGTTTGACCGGTTTCCTTAGATCAAGGTCACAAGAGATGAAGCAAGGTGGGTCCATGTTCCTGGCCTGCCTGGGAAGAACCACCGTGGACCCCACGGACCAAGGTGGGGCCGGAATACTCTTTGGGACCCACTTTCAGGATGCCTGGGATGATCTTGTCCAAGAGGTAATTATCATATCCTATCAATTGCAAGCAATTACTTGGTATCTCTAAAATTTTGTTTTTAAAAAAAATTAATAATATTAGTTTTAAAATTAAAGTATTTTGCATCTCTGGAAAAGACTTTTATTTCTCTATTTATTTCTCCAAAAAAATCTATAAGCATCCAAATTATATTAATTTTTTTGTGTAAAATAATTATAATATTTTTAATTAAAAAGTCAAACTCTATTCATTAAAATTAAGAAAAGTCATGGAAGTATTTTAAATATTACAATTTAAAAATAAAAAATAAATTATCTCACATAAGTTAATCTTTTTTTATCCCTAAAAATGCTAAACCTCAATTAAAAAGTCTTATATAAATCTGGAACATTCTAATTGCTATTTTAGTAAAATGATTAAATACTCTCAATTAAAAAATTAAATTCTATTTTTAAAAATATAAACAAAAATGGTGCCAGTATTCCAAATGTTACAGCTTCAAATAAATAAATAAAAAAGATGGCCCCATTTCACATAATTATTTATTTGCTTATTTTATTTAATTTATTTTCATCAATAGTAAACTTTTTTTTATTGTTTAGTCAAATAATTACATTATTCAACTTCTCTCATTGAGACAAATTAAAAAAATAATTCTTTTTAAGTAAAATTTAAAAAAAGCTTAAAAAAATAAAAATAAGCTAATAAATTAAATTTTATATTACTTATTTTCTTTTTCAATGAACCTTTTAGATCATTCGATCAAAAAAATTTACTTTTTGATTCATCTCGATGACGATTCGAGAAAATAAGTTTTTAAAACAAAATATGAAAAAAAATTCTAAATAAGCAAAAATAAGCAAAAATTACCAAAATTAGCCCAAACGGAGCCGATATATTAAATCTTTTACCAAAAAGAAAAAAAAAGCTATTATAAACAAATGATTCCTAATATTTTTTTCTTCTTATTTTTTCAAAAATGGCTTAATATTTTAAAATTAAAACTTTTTAAACATCACAAATGAGTGCAAAGTTATGTCTAATTTTTTTTCTAAAAAAGGAATGATTCTTACACTTGCCTTTACAAACTTATTTTTTGTCTTTTAAAATTGTAAATTTATATAATTATCCCTCAATATACTACACTTTTAGAAAAATATGTTATGAATTCATATATTAAAAAATATAAATTTTTTTATACAAAAGGAAAGTTGAGAATCATTTTCTTTGAAGAAAATTACATTTAAAGAAAAATAGTATCCGGTGTTGCATTGTCAAAGACATTATTTTTAAATGTCACAAATCTTTATTAAGACTTCAATAATCATAGTTATACAATCAATGGGATAATTGAGAATATCATTAATATAGAAAATTAAATCTACCTAAATATTAAAATCGTATGATAAGATTACATTATAAAAATAGATAGTAAGTAAATCTTTTATAATAGATATTAAGAAAAATATATTTTAATTGTGTAACTATCTTAAATTTTTGGCATGAACACGTTTTTTTTATGATTCTCATAATATAAACGCTTGGGATAATATCAGCGAATAGTAAATGGACCCAATGGGTCTACTATAGTGGCAGTATTTAGTATTATTGAAATTAATAGTTTATAAATTATATATTGAAGTAAAAAATATGAATGTTTGATAAAAATTGTAACTTGTAACTGAAATAAATAAAAAAATAAAAAATAATTACACTTACATCTCCTGAAATTTAAGTTTATTACATGAACTTCTCCTGAGATTACTGAAATTACACTGACCTCCCTTGTCAGTAGAGCCACTGTCGCTACCTCATCTCGCCACAACGTCGCTGCTGCTACCCGTCGCTCCCACCCTCTGACGCCGTCAGCCACCGTCGTTACCTCCTCTCATTCTCTCTCTCTCTCTCTCTCTCTCTCTCTCTCTCTCTGTTCTCTCTCTCGCTCTTCTCCCTCCACCGCTAACTACCAACCAACATCCGCTACCACACCACGCACGCCAAATTCACTTGCAGATAGACTAAAATCGAGAAAATAGATTGAAATCGCACGCCAAACAGATCGAAATCGCACCACAGAACCAAATAAAATAGTTTGAATTGTAATCGATTTCGAACCCTAGAACTAAACCCGCTTCATCTTCTCCCAAATCGAAAAAATCCTCCGCGAACCCTATGTTGACATAACCCAGCTCTACGATCTCGACAAAGAACTAGGTAGGGGTCAGTTCGGGATAACTTATCTCTGTTCAGAGAAGACCACGGGGATGAAGTACACTTGCAAGTCGATATCGCGGCGGAAGCTTGTGACGGAGAGAAAGCCACCCATTACTGCCGACTGCCAACTGCCGCCTCTAACCCCTCACCGCTGCCACCGACCACCCACTTCCGTTGAGACTCTCAGCTGGTCTCTGCTGCCCCTTCCTCTTTCTGCTCTCTCATCTCTCTCTCTCTCTGTTATTTCTCTCTCCGTGATTATATATATATATATATATATATATATATATAGTAGAGAAAGAGAAAGCGAGAGAGCAGACCCCTCACCACCGCCACCAACCCCCGCTCGCCGCAAGGTTTTCAAAATCTAAAATTGGAATTAGGATTTTCGAATTTTGAAAAAAGTTTAGGAGAGTTGTTGGGCAGAGAGAGTTCCGGGGAGTTGTTCAGCAGGGACAGGGATGAAATCCACCGGCAACGGCAGTCCCAAACGACACCAGTGGTGGAGGCGACGGTAAATGGGGAGGGAATACATGAGAAAGAGAGGGAATGAAGAATGGTGGCAGCGGCGATGGTAAAGCCAACGGCAACGGTGAAGTGCATTAGCGAAAATCATAATTTTAGAATTTGATTTGATGTTCATATAAAAAAAATATAAATTAAAATAAAAAATAAAAAATAAAAAATATTTAATAATAAAAGTAATTTTCGTTCAATGAACTATCAATCTCCCGAACACCCGTGCTTGCGCTGCCATTTGTCGATTATAGAATCAGCAGTGTCATAGCAATAGCAATAGCAATAGCAGGTGGGTGGGCCAACCCATTGCTCTGTACGGTCGGTCAGGATTAGAACTTTTTGGATTTGTTAATCCGATAATGATGAGAAAAGGCCCCATGTCTGCCTTTCCACTGTCTGTCCTGTCCCTCAATTGGCATCCCTAAGATGAACGGCCATGATTGCAACAACTTACGGTTAACGACAAATTAGGCCTTGTTTCCCCGGGCAATTATATAGAAATTATTAGGGCAAAGCACTAAATCTTCCATCTGCACCCCTTATCCACCTTTTTAGCGTCTATTTGATTGTTGGGAAATAATTTAAATATTTTTTAATATAAAAATAAATATAAAACATGAAAAATGTAATTTTAAATATATTATTAAGAATTAATATATACTTTATTTGTTTAGAGATGGATATAAGTGAATAGTATATATAATTTTAAAAATATAAAAAAAAATTTATATTTATCCTGAATCACATATTATATTTTTAAAATTTAACATTACAACTTTTTAAAATTGCCTTGTTAGAATCTACTAAATTTTTTCTTAATTTATTTTATAACTATTAACAAATTATATATTTAAAATATAAATTGAATATAAAATATAAAAATAATATATATCTCAAGATATATAATACATACATTTTTTAAGTAATACATATATCATGATATAAGCCATCACTTTATCAAATACATTAGATGTGAATCTCACTCATATTATATCTAATCTCACATTTTAAATTTCTTAGGCCTTGTTTATTACGAGTGACTAATGTTGGGATTAGATTAGTTATTCAAAACATAAATTATAACCCATGTTTGTTTGCAAAAAATGTGTTAAAGATTAATAATTCTGTTAGGATTAAAGATCCAACAAAGGAATGATAAAAGAATCCTAGGTGGTGGGGGGTGGTTATGTGTGTCCAAATATTAGAGTCTGTGTCCCTTTAGAAGCAAAAAGACTTTCATGCCCCGCTTTTGCTGTTAAACATGGAAGCTTTATATAAGAGATGCAACATTGTAACAAAAGCGATATAGCAAAAGTATAAATGTCTTTTTATTGTTACTCTTTATCTTATTATTAATAAATAAATATAGAAATGGATTACATTAAGGTGGATCAATTTTTAATCTCATGAATAAATAAATATGGGATTTGACTCAATTAGTGAATGAAAATGATATACCAGAATTCTTAATTTTGGGAATGCTAATATTCCCTAGTTTCATCATTCAAAATAAACATGGGGTTAATACTCTATTTATAGGTTTAAGGTGGGCCCCAAGTCAATTTTTTAAAATTAATCATCGGGTAAAATTTACCAAGAAAATTATTTATAAAAAAAATTAATTTGATAGAATATTGATAGACAAATGAATATATTTTATTTATTTTATTTTATAAAATGAACAACTTTAGTTTAAAGTAGACTGATCGAATTAAATCTTCAATTTTATAAAATAAAATATAATTTTTTTATATATTTATTGATATTTAATTAAATTAATTTTTTGCATTGATAATTTTTTCGATAAAATTTACAAAATAAACTGTTCAAGCATTCATTGTTGTCTCACTGCAGGGACATAAAATGAAGTCTTGACAATAAACAAGAGTTTAATCCATAATTAAATATGATAATTTTTCTCAATCTTATTTCATTATATATTGATTTTTTTCTGGTCTGGTAATAAATGATAAGAAAAAAGTATTTTTTTTCGCACTCTATCTTCTCTCACCTTGTCCTGATTATATGTAATAAATATTTTTGTATTTATAATTATATATATATATATAAAGTTTATTTTTTTTAAAAAATAATAAATTAAAAGTATTATATTTTCCCTCATTTTTTAAAAATACCCCTACTAATTTGCATTGATGCTATGTGATGGGTTGGACTAAACAACTATAGGGCCTCATTAGTGAAGACCAGCGCGACGACTTCAACATTCCGCTGTACGCGCCGAGCCTGCAAGACTTCGAGGAGGTAATCAAAGCCGACGGCTCATTCGCCATCAACAAGCTCGAGGTGGTCAAAGGAGGAAGCCCGCTGGTTGTTAACGATCCCGCCAACGCCGACGAGGTGGCTCGAGCCCTGGTCAACAACTGCAGATCCGTGAGCGGTGTCCTTGTCGACGCTCACATAGGTGACCGGCTCGGTGAGGAGCTGTTCGCACGGGTTGAAAAGCGAGCCGCTAGCCGCGCTGAAGAGTTATTTGAGCAACTTCGGTTCTTTCACATGGTTGCATCTCTTTCTCTTGCCTAGCAAAAAAGAGGACCTAAGGAGGGAAAAGAAAAAAATAAGCTTCTCTCTTTCTCTCTCTTGTTAGTTAGTTTGAAGCGATAATCGGCTAATGTTAACCAAATAAAACTTTTCTCGTCGATCTCGACAGAAAAAATAAGTTATCATATGATTGTATTAAGACTCAATGCTTTGTTTTAAAATTTTGCCATAAAAAAATTCAAAATTGACAACAAAGAAACTTGAACAAAAAAAAAATTTATTAATAAGAAAAAATAAAAATAATTATAATGCGAAATAAAAAAAGTACAAGAAATAAAATCCAACTATAGACAAATTTGAAAACAAAGAAGCTATTATGAGGTATTGTGTGCTCTTGAGGCGTTGAAATTCACTCCATTTCAAATTTAAAAAGGGAACTGTCTTATCTTTTAAAATGCTAATAATTATTGCCAACTACTTCGCAAGTGGGCACGTATAATGGTAATATGCTTTAGTAGGTGGTTGTGCTCTCATTTTTCTGTTAGTTCACTGCCAATTGTCTTATTGTAAATGTATTTGTCTTTACTTGTTAACTGTTTATTCGACAAGACTTTTTTACTTGATAAAATTCATGACAAATCTTATCTCATAGTTTGTTAATTGTTCCTTGACAAAAAAAAAATTTCTTGACAAAAATTACAATAGGTCTTGTGTCAACAGAAGTCATAGAGAAACCCTTATTGCGCTTGAAAGAGCGTTTAATCTCTATATTGATGATTTTTACAAAATATAGTATAAGCAATGTCTCTCATTTATTGGGTTTAATCTTTTTAACCCAATTACATAAATTTTCAAACGACAACTTTAAATGTACATAAGTGAACTTATAAATAGCTTAACACATAATATTTAACGTCATTTTTATCTCTAATCTATTTTGCTTGAACCTCTTGAACTTCTTGACTATGGCTCTAAAGAAAAATTCAAAATCTTCTTTTTCTGCATCAGTTACTTTGAAATTTTTTAAAGAGCTTAGAAATTTTGCTGAAAAACATAAAAACCATGAGATTTTGATCTCAAGCCCTAGCTTGAGTTCAAATTTTATTTTTGACTTCTTGTTTGTACAGAAGATACTTAATCTTTTCTCATTAAGTTATCCATTAATGTCTAACGAAGTTTTCATTCTTCATCGTTCCAACCTTTGCTAGACCAAATCGGAAGGGTCGACACCTTTGCAATCTTGGATAAACCTCAAGTCAGATTGGCGCAATTGAATTTTCCGTCCCATTGAGATGAATAAATGGGTGATTAAAGTAGCTGCATGCTTCTGATCTTGTTTTCCTGCAGACTTTTCACCGACAATTTTTGATGTGGCCCATCTTACTGGCCTTCATTCAACAGGCCTTGAGGTAATGCTTTATTGACCCCAGACGCAACAAATGAAGTTTTCTCCAGTGGACTTCAATAATCTGTAATTGCTCTTGTTATTTAAATCTATGCACTTATACTTTTTATTCTAAAATCACTCTTGAAACTTCAGCGATGTTGAGTCTAAAGCTGATACAAACCATTATATTGTCACATTTGTTGAAAAAAGTATTCATGCAAAAATTCAATTTGATCGAATATAGACAACCATATAATCGAAACACACGTTTTTGGATCAAAATCCAACTAACCTGATTTGTCACAATGAATGGACCCCCAAAAAGTACATGAAATATTCGTATTTTTCAATCTTCCTCCTGAACATTCAATACATAAAACGGCCAGATTTCTTCCCATGAACAAAATGATCGCACTCATGCCATTTCTCATATGAAACCATTCGGTTTTACAATGCTCCAGCAAGGTGATTGATGAACTTCTGATATGGAACAAAGACTCTCCAAGTTCCTATCCTACTCTTCAATAGGATTCAAACTCGCTCTCTCTCATTTTCATCGAGTTGCATACTCGATCTCTGCATTTTCTCTCAACCATTCAAGAACTTTTGCTCCCTCCAGTATCTCTTGCACCTAGACAATATTCAGGAAAAACAAAAGTCTTACCATTACGAGTATCCTCTGATTTGTGGTATCTAGAATGAAGTTCATACCCAAACATTGCGCAGGAAATTTTCTATTAAACTACTAGCCATATTACAAAGATGAGGATTTAGTAGCATGCAAAAGAGGATATATCAGCTATAGAGACAGTTTCACACCAAGATGTGCCATTAAAGTAGATTTGATGAAAGCCCATGATTGGGCTTGGCCTTTTTTGTTTGATACGAAGGAGATAACGGACTTTCTCCCCCTCGGTTCAATCACTGAATCAGTGAATGTATTTCCACTGCCAAATTCTTAATGGCCATTAATGGCTCATAAGAAGGATACTTACAAGGAGCAAGCAGAGAAGGATCTAGATTGAAATGGCATTATGCTAGATAAACCTCATTATGCTAAAATGATATTGGCGCAAAATTTTCTTTTCCGTTGAAGCTAAAGGTTAAAAAAAAATCAAAATACAAGTTCACTAAAGTTCTAAAATAAACTTATGGAGCTTAAGTTTAAAGAATGTAATACTGTAAAATCTTAAAATAAATATTTGAGTTCCAAACAAAAAAACCGGTTAAATATGGTCTTATTGGGGTGACAATTATCATAAAAATTTAGTCACAATTTTTAAAAATTGTATGCAAATTCAAGATGGACTCCTGGAGTGAGGTCTATCTCTTGGCACAACATACTGTGGTTCAAACAAAATGTTCCCTTCTTTAATAGGATGGATACAGACCTGTTCCCTCACACGTTCCTCATCGTAGTCTTGTTTATGACGTTTGAATTCAGCTATGGAGTTCTCTACCTCCTTAACCAGCTCCTCCATTGGAAACTGCATTACAGTCAAATATGGGTTCACTGTATCATCATTAGTGAAGATTATATGCTTGGTTAATCAACCAAAGCCAATCTAATTGTGTCAGTTGAATGGCTAGAAAATCTGATCAGCAACTTGACTGAACTTACAGGGAAAATAATGGGAAATTTTGTATTTATGAGCAGAACGGAAATTTAATACATAGAATTAAGAATGTATCTCAATAGAAAATGTGTACCTGCAAATTTTCTCGTTTAAATATATCACCAACAGCCAGATTTTGCTTTATGATATTTGTTATATTCTCCTTCTGGTTTTCCAGGTACTCATTTACGGCTCTTGGACTTGATAGATGGGCTAACTGCTGCTCATTCAACTTCATATTTGCCTAGTCCAGTATAATGCTTAGTGATTATGCATATCAACACAGAGATATGCACGCAGGCATGAGAGAGAGAGAGAGAGAGAGAGAATCTGAAACTACAAATGCTTGTAATTCTGGATCTACTGCTAGATGGGTCCCCTAAAAGATCTGCTGACCTGTATTTGTAGAAGTTTGGTTCCAGAAAGCTGCCTGCCTTGTTCCTCAAACAGAGATTGAGGAATATCAACTTCAACCATCTGAGAATACAATAATATGTGTTCAAGTAAAAGATAGGGTGTTTGACGTAATTGAAATTATGAACTTATAGGTTGTAGTTGAAAAAATGTGTTATGACTTTAAACAGAAGTTACAAATGTTTGTTATAACTATAAACTTATAGCTTCAAGCAAAAGAATTTGTATTTATTGATTTAGAGTCAGGAGTTATAACCAAAAATCAATAAACACACACTTGTTTAATTTTTTTCAACTTTTTGTTCAGTTATAAGCTAAAAGCTGGAAAATCATCAAAAACGATCCCATGATGATTGGATAATTCCCAACCACAGGAAATTAAACCAATGCATAGACTACCAACATGCACATGATGGAATGTACAACCATAAGAATTTCTTTATGATTGTTTCCCATGAAATATCCATGAAGATATATACAGAAAAAAAAGGAATAGAAAAGAAATTAAGTAGCGATGAATTCAATCTCCATTCTACAAATTTCAGTAAAAAAACAAAAAAGAAAAAAAAATAGATTAGAAAGAAAAGGAAAGAATACCTTGCGAAGTTGGTCCAGAATGGCATTATCTGTTGCTTGTTCTTTGGCTGTTTGCTCCACTTCCAGGCATTTTTGCAGTAAGGATTCTTTGACCTGCAGTTCATGTAGAAGTAAACTTCATTGCATAATTTTTAACTTCAGCCAGACTCCACTGAAAGTCCATATTTATGTAATGGCTCACTTGCTCAAGGGTGGTGCACCCAGGAATAAGCTTATCAGCAATGGAATCATCCAACTCTGGTAGATCTCTGTAGAATAGTTCTGTACATTCAACCTAAAACGAGATAAGACAAAAGGGAAACTGTGATACCCTATCCACATCGGTGGAAGATAAAAAATAAATCTTGTATATAATAAAACAAATAGAATATTATTAATAACTTAGGTTTAAGTATTTTGAGCCGTATTGTTACGCTATTTATTCAAGTTATTAGGATATCAGTTCATGTGAGTTGTACCAGAACTTGTATCAGCATAGTCCGTCAATTCATCAAAACATAATATATGGCACCATGCAATAATATAAACCACAATATAAGTTAGTGCGAAAAGTAGGTACAATTCAAAAATCGCCTCATGCTCAAACATTTAAAACATTTCCGAATTTGTTCCTCTTGGTAATATGTCCTCTAAAATTTTCCAAAACTTGGCAACATAGTCAGTCTTATAGAAGTTTGAAAAGCGGGGCAGTTTTTCTAAAAATAGGAATATTAGGGCATGATCGAGGTTCACAATTCGCTCAAATTTAGGATTTGGATAAAAAAACAGATTCACGCTAGCAAGAAAGCTTCAAACAAAATTTGCAAATGAAAATCATCTACTTATCCAATTGCAAAGGAAACAACCAAAAAGTTGATTCCCTTAAATCCCAAAGGAACCTACCGTAAATTGTGCATGAACACCACGGAGATTTTCTTGCTTCCATGATTCAGGAAATACAAGTGGAAAAGACTTTGTTTCACCCCGTTGAATTCCAATTATCGAATCCAAGAAACCAGGAAGGACTTTATCTCCATCCTCTGTATCGAAGTGAAAACCTGGGGGAAAAAACCCAAATATTTGGTTGGAACCGCTTGAAATAATTTGATCATCACGCATTCCAGAGAGCAAAACAACTCAATACCATTTCAAAGTTCTGGACTTGGGGAACAATTAATATTTTGTACTGAGATAACTTGAAATTTATGCAACTAATTTTTTTTCTATTCACAGAAAATGTAGCAAAGAACAATACATGAGCTCACATTTTTCTTCACAGATGCCAGTCTGGATCTCTGCAGATTTCAGATATATAAATGATTCCCCCGACTCGACGTTTGGTAGGTCCCTTAAGGGAATATACAAGTGCACAAACCCAGTTGGACAACAATCAATCCAATATTTTATCCTATGTCTCAGGACATGTAATGATCATTCAAAATAAAAATTAATCACATGATATTTGAGCTTGTATCAACCAGATCGGTTAAGATTTCCATGCAAACCACGTGAGTGGGACAATCCAAGTACATCTTAATGGCTCCCATGTTTTCCTCCTATGACATGCCAGGAACCCCACATCTGTGTTTGAGCAGGGTATTCAGGCTCATACTTAATATTGCATTCTAGTTTCTGGGATGTTTAGACTCTCATATCCAGTCCATAGGCAGGCACATTTTTTTTGTTTACTTCAGTTCTACACTTCAATTTCTGTTAGTGTTCAAAGGCTGGCCTCCCAAACTTAATGATAAGGGGCTGCCGTTAACTCTTTCAGGGTTTTTTTGGGATGGGAGGGGGGGGCATATGGACTAACCTTTACTTTCTGCAGAAGGAATTTTTTTAACGTTTGATTCATCTTGATCAATGGTTGTTGCTGATATATCAAGGACCGCAACATCACCAATCTGTGCAAGCATCAAGTTCGTACAAGTTAATAATTTCTCTGGCAAGTAAGAAAACCATCAATGTGCAACTAGTTTGAATTCTTCAACTGAAGCTCAAATCACAAGGAACTATTTCTTGAATCTCTGGTCAATATACAAGCACACGTGCATCAAGAATTCAAAACGAACAAAAAGGCATCACGCCAACCTATGCGGCTATGTGGTCAACATGGATGTTCCAAGGTTATATTTTTAAAAAAAAATGGATGTCCCAAGGCCTTTATTTCAACAAACAAACAATTTTTCTTCTAAACTATTAATTCACGTGAAAAAAAAAAAAAAACAAATTGCCTTTACTCCCTGGCTTCTCGCTTGGATTTTTAAGTGAGGGATATATCTCATGAAAGTAAGCGAATTGCAGCAGTTTCGCTGATTTAGTCTTGCTCTCCTTCCAACTGTTCTCTTCTTGTATTTCTTTATGTTAATGTTAAGAGTCCTAAATTACTTTGGCAATCCGAATTGGACAAAAAATTATGTTTCAGTTGTAATTCATAATTCCTAATAGTTGTAATTTATTTAGAGTACAAAGTTTTGGTTAAGATATAATTGGACTCTGGAGTGCTTGCAGAAGAAGCACAAGGATTCGGAGGAATACAAGCGCTGGAGGTGTTTGGAAGTACAAGCAGCTGAAACAGAAGCAAATCAAGGATATTCTCGGTAATCTAATCGCTCGAGCGGTCAATCAACTGATAAGGCACAGTTGACAGAGGACAGCTCAAACCACGACAAGTTGGGACAAGTGGTGGGCAACGCAAAATCTTGATTAGATAGGACTCTTCCAAAAATAGATCCAATTGTGTGGGAAATTTAACTAGGTTTCACATAATATAAATGAGAGACTCAAAGGAAGTTTTTGATGCTTGAAGAAACTAATTGCAAGGTGGCTACTGTTATGGCAAAAAACGAAAACAACCAACAAGAATAAAACAATCGCACACACAGAAGACACGATTTACGTGATTAACCCAAAATTAGGACTACGTCCATGGAGTTGCGACGACTTTCACTATGATAAGAGGTGATACAAATTGCAAACCCTAACTGAAGCAACAAATATAAAGACCCACAACTAGGTTAGAAAGCAAAAACGCCCTCACCTCCGCTCCCCGGACTAAGCCTCAGAAAAAATCCATTCCAATCCGTAATGCCTCTGAAATGGGTCGGGTCATGGTCGGATCCCCTCAAAATTGTAACCAAGCTCCACATGCCTAACAGCTACAACACAAGAAAAGACAAATCTGTCTTAAGCTTCATAACTTAATCCAATTGGTTTCATTGATGGCTTTTGCAGGATTCTAAAGATGGGGGTGCATTGAGGATTCAATGTAGTATTATTGCTCAAGCACAAAGAACACAGCATGTGGATTCAACCAGAACATCTCAACTCTCAAGTCCTTAGGTTGTGGAGTAAGTTGTAACTTGTAAGTTGTAATTGATCATTGTTATAGCGTTTGAATTACCTAAACCTTGATTAGTACTGCAATTTACCTGTTGGGACTTTTCATGTAAAAATTGCGAGTCTCTTTTGCTTGTGTGCTTGTTTACTTTGCTGTTGCAATTTTACTAATTGTGTGACAATTGTACAAGTAACGACAGCTTGAATTATCTAACCATGTTCCCTTTTTTCACTTTATTTTAGTTCTTTTTTTTTCTTCACAATCAACTCTTTCCACGTAGCAACAGAATAGAGCTCATAGGGCAAGATGACGTTCCAGAGCCATAAGTAACCTTCTAACTTGATTCAAGGAAGGTTAAAACAATTATTTTAGCATGGATTGTCCATGTAGACTTGTAGTATTCATAACTACTTTCCCCAGCACTTAGTTAAATATGAATTAACCAATTCATGAAGCTTTCCCATGAAAATCCAAAATACACACACACACACAGATGGGAAAAAGGTCCTACTATAGAACTTTAAAAGATTTACCCTAAGGCCTCTGTCAGTTACAATTCTCATCGAACCTAGAGATTTGTGACGCCGTCTTAATTCTTGTTCATACGCTTTGTGCGCGTCTATCTCACTTTCTATCTCAACAACAATCTTCAAATTCTTGTATCCATCCTCAGGAATCCATCTGACCTCCGGTGTCACATCAACAATAACATCATATCTGGAGCACAAGTCGAAGTAAGTATCAATAACCCAAAGAAATGCATGTAAAATAAGCACACAAGCTCACGCAATCAACTTGCTTATTAAATGCTTCTGCTTTTAATATACCAGAGCAATGTTGTTAAAAGTTTGACTTTCATGAGCACCAAAGATGCCTAGGTACCTGGTTTCTTCTTTATGCCTAGACAAACATCCCCCTGTGCAAAGTTTGGCTAGGTGTCTCTTGGTGTGCGAGAAGACAGCACAACAATATTTAACAAACTACAATAATAAGATTTTGGTAAACTGCTCAGTTGAAAAGGCACATGTCCAACAAGCCTCAGCTCAACTCTCTGCTTTGACTTTGACTTTCAAATTTCATGTTCGAAATTAGTAGTCGCGTTCTACATATTCTGGTATCCTATTCCATGTCTTTTCACTAGCAAGTTTATCAACATTAAACTGATTTATTATTTCAAATATTTTCATTGCATCCATCAGTACTAAAAAGCCAATCTGTTTATTACTATTTATCTATTAACAAATCCCATGATAATACCGCAACAAGTTACTGCATTTCAGCAGGGCAACCCAACACATATGCAGACTACTACTTGGACTAACAGCGGGCTCTTATCTAGTCCCACCAAAGCAATTTCCTGAGGAAGAAGACAAATAGTGGAAGGTACTTGTGGTGTCGTTTTTTCTTCCTTCTTTCCTTCTTTTTCTTCCCCTTCCCTTTTGTTCGGTACTGAAGTAATCACACTGTGCATGGGTGTAATAAAGGTGCTCATAGTAAGAAATGAAAATTTGAAGTTACTTAAAATATGGATGTTAGACAAACCTCAGAGAGTTGACAGAAGAATAGCTCTCTTCCATGTCAGAGAATTTGGTTACAATGCGAATGGAGTCTTTCAAAGCCCTTCCAGTCACCTATGAAACAAAACAAAAAAAAAATCATCAAGAGAACAGTTAATCAGCCAACCCACATGCAAATATAGTAAGAAAATCAGTTTATGCAGCACCGCTGACAGATCACACAGAAAAAGGGATACGGAAGAGAGAAAGGGGACAAAGAAGAAGATGGTGAGAGAGAACACACTGAAAGACATGAGAACAATAAAGAAATTTCTGTTACTCAATTATGAAAAATGATTATTCTAGTAAAACCAAACCTAATTATATAGAGGCTGCTCGAGAAAAATTAACCTAGTTTGTTTAAGTAAAAAAATTAATAGATTACAAAATAAAAACGAGAAAGTCCTAAACTAAGCCCAAGTCTTCTGTTGCCAACATACCATTCAACCAAAAAAAATTTCTGATTTTATTGCAGAAAGCTTAGACTAGTTTATAAGGAAATACTCTGGAGTTCTCTTTTTCTTTTGATTTTTCCTTTTTTGGGCTATGAAGATGAATGCCCATAAAAGCTGAACATGCAGACACTTGTTTTAATAAAATTCAACTTCAACTATATGTAGCAACTTCTAAATGGTCAAATCAATGCAATCATCTAGATCATCAAAAGAGTATAACGTCACGATGAAAGCAAACCACAGAAATTCTCAAACATAAAATTCTAAATGTCAAATTCAAGAGGTATTGCTTTTCATGGCAAATCCAAAATGTGAAATCACAAACAAAAGATGGTATAGAAAATAATGGGCAACATACAGAAGACATGGCATGAGGTAGGGTTCTCTTCAAAATAGATTCAATTGTAGCCTTTCGAACAGCTTGCTTTCCCACGTAACCTATAAGGATACTCTCTGGAACTTTCTTTCCTGGACGAAAACCGGGGACCTGGGAATAAAGATTCATTAGTTGCATGAATCAGTTCCCAAACAAAACATGATGATAACAAACAAATGATGGTACATCTGTTTCTCAGAGCTTGTTTTCTTGGTCAGGTTGAATCCCAAACCCTTCAGGTTGCATTAGCAATGGGATGCAAGTCAAAACAATATGAGTGATATTGTCCAACATGATGCCCAGGATGAGAAAAATACCAAGTCAGAAGGCTCTAGTAAAACAAAAGCATGTTCCACATTGAGAACTCATACAGTTCATTTTCATTGAGATTGGAAAATATCAGGAAAAGCACAAAGATTGGTCGTTCGTTGGATGTATGTCTTGTATTTTGTGGATCCTATATAAATATAGTTTTATTTACGTGCATTTGAATTGGATGGAATCATGAATCCACTATAATTTGATATATGTATGGTTTATTAATTATATGGAAATTAGGACTCATATGATTTGCCTATAAATAGGACACTTGTGGGGTTCTAGAGTATGAAAAATTGAGAGATTTGCCTCCATAAAGGAGTGGGTTGTATTTTTTCACATATGACGTGAAATTTTTTCTCTCTCGCTCGTAGATACGAGCAGATTGTGCTGAACACTTGAACTACGTAAGTTCTATGTGCTTTATTTCCCTTTAATTTTTGCGTGAATTTACTTCCGTTTGCGTTCGACGATTGAAAAATCCCAACAATAGCATGTACTCCCTTCCATAAAAATGGGAATGGTAGGGTCGCCTTTCGCCCCAAAATACCTTAGTGATTAACATCCAAAATCAAAGAATGGTCAAGTAAACTGTACAGTATAACTTGTCAGCTTTGGTATACCACTAAACAAACACTAATTCTAACGAGAATATAAGAATCAAAAATAAAATAAAATCTAATGAGCATAAAATGTAGAGGCAGAAACTAGATGGTAGCACAACAGTACCTTTGCCTGTTTCATAAACTCATTTAGGACCCTTTTGTAGCAATCCTCACAAACAACATCTGGAACTTGTACACCCAATCTAACCTGAACTTAAAGACATACACAATCACAAACAAATATAAAACACTAATTGCACATTACACTCAGATGAAGATGTGGAAGTGGGCGTGCGTTCCATTCAATGTGGACAAGAAGAGTAGAAAAGAAACAAAAAAGTACCCAATTCAGATAATATTTTAGACCAGATAATGATTCAAATAGTATTATGAGAATCATGTACTCACAATATGTAACTATGCCTTGGATGTCCAGAAAATTTGACTTTTAGTAGCCGTTTGATTTGGGCGATTTCGAGAGAAAAGAAAAGAAATCTGTATCTTTTCTCCCTAATAATTTGTTTGGATTACTAAAGAAGAGAGAAATGAAAAAAAAAATGAAGAGAAATAGTTTTTTTTTTTTGGAGCTTTTTTTGAATCTCATCAAAATGGAGAGATTTGAAAAGAAAAGAAATACAAACTTTATAATGCTAAAATTTACACTAAAAAACAAACTAAAGCACTCTCATATTAAGGTTAAATTAGTACATAAAACTAAAAGTTTTCTTTTTTTTTTTAATTTATTGAGACTAACCAAATAAGAAAGGTGAGAAATAATTAAAGAAATGCAAGGCACACCGCACAGTGCACCGCCTTCTTGCAACTTGGGGTTTTGTTTGATAAACTAACTTTGATTTTGTTTGATAAATTTTATTTTTTTATTAAATTTTTTATTTTCGACTCATTCTAATGAAAAACAAATCAAAAAATAATTTTTTTTACTTAAAATGTGAAGAGTCTAAAAAATATAATAATTTAATAAAATGATGTAAATTTTTTTATTAAATATAAAAAAAGTCAATAAACTCCGATTTGACATTTATAAAACACTAGTTTTTTTAAAATTGGCTTTTAAGTTAGACTGTTTGGACAGTCTAACTTAAAAACCAACTTTAAAAATTAATTTTTAAAGTATAACTTAAAGTTTTTTTAAGTTGGTTTTTAAGTTAAACTGTTTGGACAATCTAATTTAAACACTAACTTTAAAAATTAATTTTTAAAGATGACAAAATTAATCGTAAAACTTTATAGAAATACTAAACAGTCTAACTTAAAAACCAACTTTATGAAAAAAAAATCAAAAAGTAAAAAAATCAAAAAATAAATTTTTTTTACTAAAAATGTGAAGAGTCTAAAAAATATAATAATTTAATAAAATGATATAAATTTTTTTATTAAATATAAAAAAAGTCAATAAACTCTGATGTGACATTTATAAAATGTTAGTTTTTTTAAAGTGAGACTGTTTGGACAGTCTAACTTAAAAACCAACTTTAAATATTAATTTTTAATGTCTAACTTAAAGTTTTTTTTAAAGTTGGTTTTTAAGTTAAACTGTTTGGACAATCTAATTTAAAAACCAACTTTAGAAATTAATTTTTAAAATTGACAAAATTAATTTTAAAGCTTTATAGATATACCAAGCAGTCTAACTTAAAAACCAACTTTAAAATTACTATTTGGTATCTCTATAAAGCCTTAAAATTAATTTTGTCATCTTTAAAAATTAATTTCTAAAATTATGTTTTAAGTTAAACTGTTTGGTATCTCTATAAAGCTTTAAAATTAATTTTGTCATTTTTAAAAATTAATTTCTAAAGTTGATTTTTAAGTTAGACTGTCCAAACAGTTTACCTAAAAAACCAACTTAAAGAAAACTTTAAGTTAGACTATTTAGTATTTCTATAAAACTTAAAAATTAATTTTGTCATCTTTAAAAATTATTTTCTAAAGTTGGTTTTTAAGTTAGACTATCCAAACAGTCTAACTTAAAAACCAATTTAAAAGAAACTTTAAGTTAGACTGTTTGGTGTCTTTATAAAGCGTTAAAATTAATTTTGTCATCTTTAAAAATTAATTTCTAAAGCTGGTTTTTAAGTTAGACTGTCCAAGCAGTCCAACTTAAAAATCAACTTAAAAAACTAACTTTTTATAAATTTGCCAAATCAGAGTTTATTGACTTTTTATATTTAATTAAAAAAATTTACATTACTTTATTAAATTATTATATTTTTAAACTCTACACGTTTTTAGTAAAATTTGTTATTTTAAATTTTTTACTTTTTGATTTTTTTTTCATTAGGATGACTCTAAAATAAAAATTTATCAAACAAAAACCAAGTTAGTTTATCAAACAAAACCAAAGTTGCAAATAGACTGTGCACTGAGCGATGTGCATTGCATTTTGAAATAATTATCTTTTTTTTTCTTTTCTTTCTTACTTATCCAAACGAGATGTTAAGAGGCTTAGTTTTTTTTTTTTTTTTTTTTTAAAGAGAGAAAAATTTTATATTGTTTTGGTTAATTTTTGTAAGATAGCTTTTGTCTTTTTAGTTTTTTTATTAAAATGTCAATATGTTTATACTTTTTTCTTTTAAGCTTCGGTATTTAGGATAATAGCACACTTTTTAAATTTTTAAAAATAGAGTTAACTTTTAGATTTGAGGTATTCTAATTATTTTATAGTAAAAAAAAGTTAGTATTTTTTCTTGAAAAAAAGAAATTAAAAAAAAATTGTAAACTTTTTAGAGAATCCAAACAATCTAACTAAAAGCCGACATTTTTTTTTAAAAAAAAAACTAATTTTCTTAGAGATGCCAGGGTGTCACGGGGCGACATTTTAGTGGCGTAACAGAATTTTTTTCCGTGTGACATTCGAACTCCACTTAGCCCGAATCCGCCTATTCATTGACAACCCGAGTGTTTTCTGTTACCCGGTTTTCAAATTTCTTTTTTAAAAGTCCATGCTTTATCATGCAAGAACAAACTCCCCTCACGGAAGTCCCATATAGCCGAGATGCCACTTGGTGACTTGACGTCTTAAGTTGCAAACCGAATGGCGCAGTAGCTTCCTTGCACCAAACTCATCCTGAGTACGGTGCTCGCCCAATTGAGGTCTTATACTCGTTAGGCAAGCAAGTACGCATACGTGTTGACAATGATGCCCAACTTAGCTGACAAGTTTCTCAACGTGTAGCGGGTCGGTATAGCTCATCTCCGAAAGTCAA
>JAOTRH010000023.1:2324301-2336489 GCA_034768845.1 Heliamphora exappendiculata
TTGTTTGATGATAAACTAAACTTTTTTCTTTTTTCTTAAGAAAAAATAAAATAAAATATTCTTGAAAGTCAAATTTTTTAGATGTTCGAAAGCTTAACCTTTTAATTGTATATATAATTAATTCATATGAAGTTTTACCTCAATTTAATTGAACCTATGCTAATAAATAGTACTGACTCAAATTTTTTGAAATATAAAAATAAAAATTAATAATATATCAATATAAATGGGATGCCAATTCAGCGTAAAGGAAAGGGTGACTGTTGATGATCAGTAATTCAGCACTTTGACAATAGCAAGAGCCTTGTTTAATTAACTTAATTTGGGAATTTTAAAATTTGGTCTTAGTTTGTTAGTGTCTAAAAATCCATAGTTTTATTTATGAAAATAGAAACAATCCCATTTAATAACAAGCACTGTACGTAATTTTACCGTAAGATTTTTATTGATAAATTTAACAGTTAAAATTTATTTTTTTAAGCTTGAAATCCCCAATTAAAAACTGCTTCTTGACACCCAGTATTATTAAACTGTGTCCCCCTTGTCTCTTTACCACGGCACTGCAGTAGGGAGCAACCACAGAGAAAAGCTCTTCTTCTTTCGTCTGACGTCTCTGGTTTTAGTACTCGATCGACTCTCACTTCTTGGTATCTATCTACTATCGAGCTGATAAGCAGCCGGGAATGGAGGGTGTCGGCTCCAGGCTCGGCCGAGCCTCGTCGCGGTACGGTCCGACCACGGTCTTCACCGGTCCAGTTCGGAAATGGCGAAAGCAGTGGGTCCACGTTTCCTCCTCCTCCTCCTCCTCCTCCTCCTCCTCCTCATCTTCATCTTCATCTTCGTCAGCCACCGTCTCTTACCAGAACACCACCACCACCGCCACCACCTCTCGGTCCAACAACGGCAATGGCAACAATAATAACTCATCCGCTCTCGTACTGTGCCGGTGGACCCCTATTTCTCCTAGCCACGCCGGCGACGCCGACAAGAACTCCGTCACGCCGGAAGAGCCGCCGAGACGGAAGTTCCGCTACATTCCGGTAATGCCAAAATCTTCATTTCACCCACGATGTTGAGGTTGCGTCTTTCTTATCTTACTCGGTAGGTTTTATGTCGTTAGGGTTTTGTGGGACTATTATATATATATATATATATATCTTAGGTGTCCGGCTCAACTTACACCAGGTTTTATGTCGTTGTTAGGGTTTTGTGGGACTTTGGATTTTTTTTTTATGTTGATTAATTTCTCTATCCACTTGAAAATGCTATGTAGCTAGAAATGTTAAGAATTTTGCTCTCTCAACTTTAAAACATTTTAGGAATGTTTGACAAAACTACCAGTAGCTTATGTATTATGTATTGTAGCTTATGTATTATAGTTTGAAGCAGAACTTAGTGGTTCTTGTGGTGAAAATTGTAGTCTGTAACTGAAATGAAATAAAAGAAAAAAATATTTATAACTTGTAACAAAAGTTGTGAGTATTTGAAAAAACTAATAACTTATAGCTAAAATTAATAGCAGAGAGCTAAAAGCTACTAGTAGCACTGCGAAACTCTCCCTAGGTGACTAATCCATACGAGACTCCGTCTTGGTTTTAATTGAGTGTCGGCAAGGTTTTAAGAATATATTGGTTAAAGTATATCAACACTTCGAGATTTGATTTTGGTTTTAATTGAGTTTGTTCGAGATTTGATTTTGGTTTTAATTGAGTTTCGGCAAGGTTTTTAAGTATATTTTGGTTTAGGTTGTTTATATATCATATAATCAGAACAGGTGACACTGATATGCCTACAAA
Source organism: Heliamphora exappendiculata (assembly GCA_034768845.1). NCBI lineage: Eukaryota > Viridiplantae > Streptophyta > Magnoliopsida > Ericales > Sarraceniaceae > Heliamphora > Heliamphora exappendiculata. The sequence continues at coordinate 2,326,098 of JAOTRH010000023.1, forward strand.
ATGGAAACAAGAGCAGAAAAAGAAACAGAGCTCCAATAGAGACTCTGCAGTGCTTTTGTTAGACAAGAGGAAGAATTTGAGATACAACAACTTCAAGAAAGAGAAACAAATGTTACAAAGACATTAAAGCAGCTCTTTCATCGCACATTCTCTCAGTATTGTTAGGATTATAACAAACCTTAAGCAGAATCTATAAGGAACAAGTGCAGAAAATAAGGAATGGATCAAGAACGAATACACACAAAATACAAGATTTATGTGGTTCACGGTTGTCGTGGTTGTTTTCAATATGACAATGAAAAATAATAGCTCCATCGGAATTGCACATTATGTATAGCTAATGTTACAAGTAGGTAGAAAATGCCAAATTAGCCTTAAAAATATGTCGCCTCGAAGCACTGCCCTTGAACCCCCCAACCTTTGGGCAAGGGGCACTGCCCCTCCAAGCGCCCCACCAACTCATTACTGAGTTAGATCTGTTAACGTGTAGCTTGGTGTACAATACTTATGAGCTCCACGAACTTATTAACTATAACAAACTGAGGCTAAATGACTCATTAACTAAATAATAATTAACTAATTACTCGAATATCTATCACACAAGTACAAATGCATATAGTGTGGCTGTGGTATGATGAAATGAATTTGCTTTTGGAGTCTAGGGTTGCTCATCCCCCCACCTTCCCTTCTTTCTCTTTTGGGTCAGCATTGGATTCAATGGAATGTGGGTGTAAACTGGACAGAGGATGTGCATTGTGGTTCTTAGCAAAGCACATATTTCTATTGTTCAATTTGTGAACAAAGAATTTTGGAACAGAAAGTGTTAAAGAAATTCTTACAAATAGTTGATGAAAGGCTTTCATTTTGCAGATTGTTGTGCTAGAAGAACAAAAACGGGCTGCAGAAAAGGTTGACGAGAAAGCAAAGACAAGCAAGGCCCACCCACACACAATGGGAGCAACATCCAAGAGTGATGATGACTATGAAGAAATTCAGGTGAGTAGGTGACTAAGTTTACCTCCGTTATCCCCTGAAAATCTCAATTCCAATTGTTGGTGCCATTCTAGTTTTTCTGAACCTTAAATTCATGATATCTTAGTTTGTAGATACATGGGAGGTGCTTTGGGGCAACTACAAATGGCTTGTATAAAAAAGAATGTAAAACCAGTTAAAATCTTGTGCATATGTTTCATTTATAAGCCATGACCCCTAGTTATATGCTTGTTTTCTTGCACCATGTACATATACATATGGAAAATGCTAACGATAGCCCATTGGGCTGTCATTAAGAGGTAAAAGGTGTATTGATATTTGTAAAAGTGGTAGGTCTTACTTTCAAAATTCTGTTGAATCAGAACTTCTTCGTCTCCATTAGCATCTTAACAACAGCCCAATGGGCTGTTGGGTCAAATAACCATGTCTGGCAAAGGAGGGGTAGCATTGTAATGGCCCTGGCAAACAATTACAATTCCAAATATGTATCAATCTGTTTCTGGCTTTATTATAAGGGTCAGCATTAAGGTTCCCTTGGCAGTGGTCAAGTATCAACAGCTCCAACAGATTCATTAGAAACTTTATCTAGCTTGTGATTAGATCCAATCTTTGTATGCAAGTGTAGTATTCATTGTATATATCTCCAGCAAGGACAAAATACTCATAAGTATTGCTCGAAGACTTTTGGGTTTCGTTACTTCGGATAAAATTCTGCTTTTATATTTTGCAAACCTATTGAAATATGGCAAGTTCTTTCCATTTGCTTCTCCATATCCAGCAGATAAGAAAATTTGAGAGAGTTTGGTTTTGAATTGAAGATTCCTATATGCTTGTTGCCAGAGTGATTTTTTTATTACAAAGTTCTTGATATTGCAGGCACCGAACAAGAACCGATTGGCCCAACATTCCAACATAGGGCATTTGAATTTGGATTTGGGCTTGAAGGGCCACGCTGGAAACAATGGATCGGATGGTGAAACGGAGGAGGCAGAATAGGGTAGAGGAGAGGAGAGTGAGCTCAGGTGGGTTTTGAACATAGGTTGATACTCCCACCTTATATTTTGGAGATGCAAAAAACAGGGAGGACAAAAACAATGCTCATGTGTTTTGAAGCCATTCCTGTAGTGCCTAATGTGCATGATAGGTATTCTGGTAAACAAGCGTTAAACCCCTACTTCTCGATAGTAACATATAACTATATAAAAATGATAGGTGTTTTCAAACCTTTTTTTTTCTTTCAAATATGCACAAAATGAAAAAATAAAATCAATTCGAGACATGCTCAATCTTCTCTACCTGCGCACATAGCTTCATACAAACCGTGGATCGACAAATTGTTGAGTTGCCTAAGGAAATATCGTTGTCACTTTGTGGTTGAGCTCTGCCATGGTCATTGTGAAAGCCAAACACCATGATAGGCATAACTGAGGGACAAAATTCCTTGCAAGTTCCAACATTAGCAAGCTAGTTTATATATGCAACTAAGCACAATATATATATACGAACACACGCCCATCATCCATCTCACATTCTGGTCTTTGTTGCTTTAGCCAGTAAAAGTTCAACAATCTACACAGTTAATTGGGGATATTTGTGGTAATTACAAGGGTTATAAACGAGTGAAGTTGCAATTTTTCTAGTAATAGTTTGGAATACTTAACAATATTTAAAATTTATTCAAGCTTAGACATGTTTGTCATTTGAGTTGATCTTAATAGAACTTAGAACTAAGTTGTTCACAAATGAGTCTGAATAAACTTATCAAGTCCAAGTTTAGAAAATTAGCAAATTTTAAAATACATTAAAGTCTTTAAAATATGAACTTTTCAAAATTTGTAAAAACTTTAAAATGCATTCAAACTTGACTTGTTTGTGTAAAAGCAACTTTAATAGACTCTCTAAAAAAAGCTTTTTACTATTACATTCGAGTCTTCAACTGGCTCTCTAAATATTTTTTTATTTTGGCTATTTTTATCTTGGCTAGCTACTCTAGATCTCTAAATTTTATAAAGAGGGTTTATGTGAAAAAAAAACAAAAAATTTGAATAATTAGTTAAAATAGATAGTAGTGTGAAAATGCATATATTATAAGACCTCTTCTACAGTATCAGTCACTGCAGTAAAGTTTAACTACCAAGTTTGGAACGAATTAGTGTGGTTCCCTTATAATACACCAGATTCGGCTCAATTATTGATAAAGTGAATAAATTTGTCATTTCTTGAAATCAATTGTCAATTTTAGTATGAAGCAAAAGGTTATACTTAAAATTTTATGTATTACAGGTCAATGTTACTCCACTAATATCATCTTACTCCACTAATATCATATAAGCAGTATAGTGGACAAAAATTTGCGAATACATTTTTGGCATAAAAGTACATTTTTTTTAGAACTGTCATCTATAGAGAATTTATTTTTTTATTTTTATTTTTTAACCTTTGACTAGTCAGAATGTTTAGTAAGGTTGAAGTCGCTCCAACAAGCAAATATTAAACAAGGTTTTAGCGAGCCAAATACAAATCAAGCTTCCATTAAGAATCAATTATCACGTTTTCTTAATTTACATTAGTAAAATCAATTATCCAATGAATCCGTTATCCTTCTCTCATTTATTGCATTCAAACAAAAAATTATATAACCCTGTAATGTCAATATAATTTAATTTTACATTTATTTTCAATCAATCAAACATGTCTTGTATTCTTATAAAGTTGCGTTAGCAATGAAAAGTGCGCAATTGGTATCAAGGAAAGGGGGATGGAGCTTAAGAAACGGTTAACAGCCTCCCAGCCAAAAACAAAACTAAAATTTCAGACACGGAAGAACTTCATAAAAGAAAGAGCCGAAAGGAGAGACCATAATGTGTTGCATTATGTGGTAATATAAAGCAATATCAATATATTTTCAATCAGAGTAACCGATGACATTCCAGCAAAGATAAGCTAAATTCTTGTAACCAAACCACTTACCTATTGATGGACATTGATCGGTTTTCTCCGGATGCAGCATTAAGAATGGCTTATAACAGGATAACCAGCAAACGAAGCGTAGCTTGTTTAGGTCCTACCATTGCCATACTCATAACTCTGGGATTTAACTGAATCAGACTTCAAACGTCTCCAAAGCCCTCCTCTGTGGCGCCTTCTTCATTAAATAACAAAATGATATGATTTTGTTTTTTTTTTGAAAAAATGTTCAATTCTTTAAACTGGACGAGGTATAGCAGCTCATGTTTATACAGAATTGATATATTGATATTTCTTTGTTCGCTAGCCAGTTAGCTGATGCAAAAATCTTTGTTTCGTGCCGTCCTTGGAGGATTGTGCCCCGACCTGTTTCTTCAAGCTTCAGAGCCTTGGCCTGTCTCCTTGTTAGTTATCTGCCGGTACTTGAGTCACACCAACTTCAGCTGGCCGGATAACTCGGTCATGCAACGCATACCCTGGCTGCACCCACAACATCACATTGAAGCATTTTTCTTGTTATTTCTATTTGAAAAACACTTCAAAATGCATGTTTTTATAACACATAAGATTATGACTTTAACGTGCACACGCCCGTGTGCGCGCACCCGCGCGCGCGCGCGCACACACACAGATCATAACTAATGCTAGCAAATCACTGTCAAACAAGATTTAGTAATCCAAAGTGGCCTAAATGACAATGATGGTGTTTGTTAAAATTTATTTTTTAGATTTTAATGTAGAGCTCAACAAAAAGTTAAAAGAAAATCTAGCCATGTGTGCTTATAATTTTTTTTACTATTTGAGACTATAGGTTTACAACTTAAACAATCATTTGTAAGTTTTGTTTGAAGTTATAATATTATTTTTTCAGCTAAAATTGATAAGTTCATAATTTCAACTAACACTAAACATCCTGAATAATATAGATTTAGAACATATCTTCAGCTCAAGATTTAAATAATAAATACGAAAAAGTGTTGGTTAGTCAAATAATTGACCTTCTTGATCAAAGGGGGCAATAAAAAAAAAGAAAAAGAAAAAGAAGTAAAGAAATTTATTACCTTCAAAACCACGGCGACAGTGCCAGGGGGCTTAGAAGCGTCTGGTACTTGGAATACTGCATTATGCCTGTTTGGATCAAATTGCTCATTTGTAGGATTGTATTTTACCACTCCAAATTTTTTGAATACCTGAACCAAGAAATTAACAAACCCAATAAAGAAAAAAAGAAGTCTTCCAAATCACTCTCGTTACATCACACACAAATCTAATCACTGCAGCACATGGGACAGCAACTAAAATTGCCAGGAAAGGCAACAAATTACCAGATGCAATTACAGAATGTATTTTCAAGTTTTCCGACTTATAAATGAATAATATATACTAGGAAATGACACCTTAAATAAATGGTCAACTATAATTTCTTATTAGTCTGAAGAGATGTTTCAGCACATGAAGGGCATACCTCAGCAAGCTGTTTTTCAGTCATTTCCACACCTTCCAGAAGTGTTTTGAGAAGGGGCACAGCTCCAGCAGCGTCTTTAGACGTGTCTATCTTTGAAAAACTGTCTTTTACCACAGAAGAAGCCCTACCTAGATTATCTGCAACATCCAATAAGCTCTTTGCAAAATTCTGCAGCATATTTTCAGCAAAGAGCAGAGTTTAGACTCCCAAATACACGAAGCACCTGAACTTCTGGGTGATTTAAAAAGACAAGCAAACCTGTATGGCAAATTTTTTTGAGTTCTCCGCCTCACGTCTTGTCCTGTCCATGACATTCTCCATTTCGGCATAAGTCCGGAGAACTTTATCTTGCATTTTCTCAATCTCTTTATGCTTTGCCTTTAGAAGTTCTTCCTTCTCCGCCACAAGTTTCACCAGATCCTCCATGGTCAACCCGCCCTCTGCATCTGAATCAGAAAATGCAGTTTGTTTAGTAACTCTTATCTCCCTTTTGAAAGATTGGGGCATGGCAGTTGAGAAATGGTAGACTGGAATTTTGAATTTGAACCTGATTTCTCTTAGGACTCGTTTGATTGAAAGACTATTTTCATAAAATAATTTGTGTACTTGGATTTATTAGTGCCTAAAGTATTATTATGGATTAAATTATTAGTGTAGTGTTTTTGTACCAATGGGTGTTTGGTTAAGAGTGGGATAATTTAAGGATAAATAATATGTTGTTTGATTTGATATGATTAGTGGAATTAAATTTTTTCATGTATAAAAATCCACAAAATAGTTTCAAGACAAACCAACCCACCTCCCCTTAGGATTGGGATAGTCCCCTTAATGGGGTGTTAAACTAGTTTGGGGAGTTTTCTTAACCCCCCTCCAAGTGATTTCCAAACATGGGTATGTATGAGACTATTTTGAAATAGTGCCCCCCCACCCTGCCCCGCTTTCTCTTTCCTTATCCCACCACCAAACATGACTTTTCTGGTTGGTAAATCTTGTATATTTGGTCGCACCATTGTTTTCTACATTGTCCCCTCCATTTTCAGACTGGGAAATCTCCTTCTCCGTAGTTTCAGGAGATGCAAATGACGAGAATCCAAATCGTTGAAACACAGATGCATTAAGGGCTGAATGATGTAAAAGAGACACATGCCCGGCAATCACCTGGAACAGAATAGGCACATGCATTTAGTTCTTTTGGAAGATAAAGCGTGTACCAATTGAACAAGGGATGCTAAGGGGAAAATAAAAATTTGAGACACTGCCATCACAACAAATTTAGATCTACAGAGTGTCAAGTGTTAGTATTCAATCATCCGTGTAATGACACATATAATGGATACAAATTCCAGATAAAATAAAAAATAAAATGGCCGTGTACAAAAAAAAAAGAACATTAATGTTGGTATGGGTAGGGAATATCAGACCACCAACGATGAAATGGAAAACTTTTGTTGAATGAAATTGGACAAACATATTTCAAGTTCCATTTCAGTTTAAAAAATGGGAGACCTTGAGATATGCAATATCACTGCTCTCAACAAATTTCACATATTTTTAAGTTGTAGTTTATGCCATTTGGGAAATATAAAAATATAAACTTATAAACTTCCTAAAGGTGATTTTCTATTCAATTGCTTGGGGGATTCCTGATTCTATATGAAATGCAATTTGGTCTTGGAGTCCAAGCTGGACTGACTTGGATACTTGGAGTTATCTACATGATACCGACATTGTGCACGATGAAACTGACATTTAAGAGCAATTGAAACATGAAAAAGAAAAAACGAGACTCTTGAACCAAAATTAAACGATAAGAAAGTTTTACAAGTATATGAAACCCACAAAAGATATATCTGATTCAACTTTCCAATTTATCCAGTATGACTCCCAAATATCCTGCCTAATTCCATACTCTTAAAGCATTCTTGAATCTCCCAATGGTGCAGAACGTACTGATTATGAATGGAAACAATGCAAAAAGAAAGAATCCCACAAACACCTTCACAAACAAACGTACGCAAAATGCTAAATGAAATGAAAAGAAAATGTGACTGGAAACCCAAATTACTTACCAAATAATCTCACCAACATGGGATAGAGTCATAGAGAAACAAAAAGGAATCCAAATTACTAAGCACAAATAATGAAAAATACAACTTCACCGAGTCAGAAGCATTTAAAAAAACATATAAGATGCAAAACGCAGAAATTGAAGCTCCAACTTTGAGGAAAATAAAGTAGCGCACAATTCCAAAACCCAAACCTTGATAATCAAGCGGCAAGAGATTTCGACTTTACAGAAGTAGATAGCAGAAATAAGATTAAAAACTGCACTTAATAAGCAAGGAAAACCATGGAAAGATCTAAATTCGATATTAAAGTTCTCAAACACGCCAAAATCTACAGTGGACTTAAACCCTAATAGAACCCTAGCCTGAATTAAAACCGAAAACCCATGAGTTCTGATTGATATCGTACCTTGTTTTGAGAGTCACCGAGTGAATGAAATTGATTGGAGGGGACTGGAAGGGGGTGGTGGCGCTGAGGGGTATAGATTAGCATGGAATTCCGGCAGTGAGCCAATACGATTCTCGGAAAACGAGATGAAATCCTGGAAAGCGACATAATTGGAGATGGCTCTATTGAGAGACGAAAGGAAAATATCGATTAGGCCAGAGAGAGATTGAGAGAGAATGGCGAGTGATCTCAAGGGTTTTGGACGAGAGTGACACGGTGGGAAAAAACAAGAGGGAAAATAAATACCTGCTTGGAGAGCAAATGCAAAACGCAACTCAGGAAAGTGGTGGAGAGCTTCTAATAACACTTCTAGATTTCTTTTTGCACACGCATTATGCATTTGGGGAAAAAAATATGGGCTTTCAGTGAAAAGTGTAAAAAAATTAAATTTTAATAGTAAGATTTATTAATAAAAATTTTAACATGTAAGGTTTAATTAAATAAAATTTTTTAAAATTTTATTATAAATAGATAAATTTATTTATTTGATATTTATTTATTATTCATTTATTTAATATACAAACAGATAAATTTATATGTTTACAAATCAACACAAATAATACAAATAGATAAATTTATCTGTATTCTTTGTACGTACTTTTAATAAAATAAATAAATTTATATGTATTTTTTATACATGTTATCAATAAAAAATAGATAAATTTATATGTTTATTTATACGTACTTTCAATAAAATAGATAAATTTATCTATATTATTTATATGTGTTTTCAATAATAAATAAATAAATTTATCTGTATTCTTTATACATATTTGAAAGGTACAGATAAATTTATTTGTTCTAAAGTATTTTTATCCCAAAAGTACCTTGCGCTTTAAATTTTTTATACGAATGGATCTTGTTTATTAAAAAATCTTATACTTGATGAAAAACAGTAAACGGCCTATAAATTGGACTCTTCATCAATTTTTTGAAAAAAATATGCACTATCCGTTTTGTTTCAAACATAAAATATTTTTTGTCAAATATTTTATTTATTTTTTTATTATTTATTTAATAAAATAACAAAAAAAAGAATTCTATAAAATATTTTCATTAAATAACTAGAAATAATTTACATAAAATAGAAGTTATATTTTATTTCAACAAAAAAAGTATTGATAGCGATAATAGAGATGGTGGCAACGGTAGCAAAGGTAGTGGTGGCAAATGGAGGTAGTGATGGCGGCGACGATAGAAGTGGGAGCGACATTGGTAAATGGTGGCAGCGGTGATTAGGGTAGTGGGTGACCATAGTGGAGATTATGATAGTGGTGAGATATGGTGTTAGTGGTAGGGGATGATGGTTATCGCCGTAGTGGTGAGATGTTGGTAATGACGATAGATTGTATTAAAATAATAGTTGTACGAGAGCGTTCCGTAAATTAGATTTGTTTGGTGGGTTGAAACGGCGAGATCTAACGAGGAAGAAGACCGTCGGCCTTCACGTGCTCTATCCACCGAGTTCCTACAAAACAAACCCCGGCCGGTGGCCGGAGAGAGGGCCTCCGACGCCCCAGTCAATCCATATATTGAGAGAAAAATATATAAATATGAATTCCAAAACGTTGGCCCCCTCATTCTCTACTAAGAGAGGAGGTATATGTAGAGAGAGAGAGAGAGAGAGAGAGGTTCTATCCTTGCAAATATGGGATGGGGTGGGATGGTGATGTGACTCCTAAGGAATTTTATGTCTTGGAGGAAAATTTTCTCCCCACAATAGCCCCCAGCTTCTACATACTTCTTTAAGAGTATGTGGAAGCTGCAAGTGCCTTGATCATTTGTTGTGCAGACTGGTCAACTGTATCACTCTGAATATTTAGCTGAACCAGAACTTTAGCTATCGAGTGAGAACTTCGAAGTATGCATGGGTGACCCAGGGCTTAGAGTTGAAAACCGATAGCTGGGCTCAGCACCTAAGACTAGACTAGGATTTTTTGCTGATGACCGAGAGTTAAGCTCGGCACCTAGGCTAGGCTAGAGTTTAAAATGCTTAGGTGAAGTTAGGGCTTAAAATGCCTAGGCAGAGCTAGGGCTTAGATTGCCTAGGCAAAGCTGGGGCGTAATGGCCTAGGGTTTAAAATGCCTAGGTGGAGCTAAGGCTTAAAATGTCTAGGCGGAGAGCTAGGGCTTAAAATACCTCAGCGGAGCTAGGGCTTAGAGTGCCCAGGCGGAGCTAGGGCTTAAAATGCCTAGGCGGAGCTAGGACTAAGATTGCCTAGGCGAAGCTAGGGCATAAACTGCCTAGGCGGAGGGGCTTAGATTGCCTAGGCGGAGCTAGGGCTTAATATGCCTAGACAGAGTTAGGGCTTAAAGTGCCTAGAGAGAGAGCAGACAACCAGGCAGGGTGGAAGTGCTGAAGTTCTGAAGTGCCGAACTTACTCTTTGAGGCCGAAGTGCCGACAACCAAGTAGGGCGGAAGTACCGAACTTACTCTTTGAGGCCGAAGTGCC
>JAOTRH010000023.1:2342196-2356390 GCA_034768845.1 Heliamphora exappendiculata
AAAGAGGATGGTGTACATAATTATTTCAGCAATGTTTACAACCCAGAATTTGATCCCGCCTCTTTGAAATAATTCTCTCTTTTTGTATTAAATATAGGGTACAAGTTCTCAGTTTTAAATTTTAAATGATTTCATAAAATAGAATGACGCTAAATCATGCCATTATTTTGAATCAATTTGATAAAGATGACTTAAAAGAAAATAGTTTTGAAAATACCATGACAACGACAAATCTATCTGTTGTAGGCTCGGGTCCAATGTGAGCCCCTGTTGACAACGGAAAAATAACAAATGAAATGAATTTATTTCGCTCAATACATACACACACACACAGGCACACAGAACTTGCCTGGGTAACTACTTTTGAGTAAGTGTTTGATGAATGTAGTTTTTCCTGTGGAGTATTGACCCAACAACATAACCATAGGTTTGGCATCAAAATCACTATTTGCCTGCCAAATACAACCCACCAAAACAAGTATGAGACAATGATATGTGCTTCATAATATAGCAACAGCTATCAAACTATTCAAAAGTTTGTGCAAATACAAGGAAAAAGAAACTGAATCAAAAGCATTCTAGCATTTCCTCTCTGAAAATAATTGAGGCCATATGCATTTATCACTCACCAATAAAGGGGACACAAAATCGTTGAACTGATATGTAACTTCTAATGGCTTCAATTTCTGTACATATAACTTCTTTAAGCCATCAATAATTGACGTAACAGATGCTAAAGACACCTGATAAGATACAAAAAATGAGAGACAGAATAGCACCATTATAAGAACTAAGATATAAGAGACTGAACTTAGCAAATTAAGAGAGCAACTCAAAATGGGGACTATATGTGAAATTTTGGACTATAATTTTGACAAAGATAAACATGAAAAGGGGACAAAAAGTTTTCAGAAGTGTAACTGAATCTAGTAACTTATTATAAACCTAAATTAACTCAAATGTGAGTCTATAGTCTAGCTATCATAGGCTAACCTTAATTCAACACCAATAGGCATTGAATCAGATTCGGGAATATTTTGGAAGAAAATATGGAAGTTAGTATAATCCCGAATTAGAAGGGTCTCTGCACAGCATTCAGTATTTTGATCATATCTCCCTCACTCAATATCAGATTGAGATCACTCAAGATGCATTGGAAAACTAACTTAAAGGGCAACAATATTTCTTGACAAACAAATTTTCTAATTCCAGCATTTAGGGAGTCAAAATGGGCCTGCAAGTTGCCCAAGAAATTTGGGAAAAATTTCCATCCAAATTGTCTTATGATTTTAGGGTTTCCCTAAGAGGGAACATGGATATATGAAGACTTGGGGGCTGGAGAGAGAGAGAGAGAGAGTAAACTTGTTCCAACAAAGAGTAAACAGGAATTCAAGAAGAGGGCTCCAACAAAGAACAAAGAGGAGGGTTTGAAAAAGAGGATTGCACAACAATCAAAGGCTACATTTTCTTACTCTATTCCTTTTTTTCCCTCAAATATTTGATACCATATTTATGAACTTTGTTTTTATAACAATGAGTAGCTAATCCTCTAGCCAGGGATAGGGGTGAAACATAATATTTTACTAACATAATATTTTACTATGTGTTGTTGGATTATTAATATGTTCTTTTAATATACTTATGTTTGAATGTTTGGAGTTCGGTTTAATATTTAGAAACGTTGCATGTTGATAAGAATTTATGATTCATTATGATTTTTGGATATACCAATTGCTTACTCTTTAAGATTCGTTATGATTTAGGGTTATAATGAATGCATAATTTTTCATGCAACCAACTAAATTGCTAATAGGACCAATTTTTTAATCGACAAATATTCAATCTATTTCGTACATTTATCAAGTCTTTCATTGCAAAATTTTCCAATTAGGAGAGTTGACACTCTAACCTAATTGAGTTAAAAATAATACAAATTCATGTAATGAGATACTAGGTAGATCATTGAATCCCTACTACTTCTTCACATTTATTCCTATCAATTTAAAGTTAATTGTTTTAAATCATAATTTTAATATTACTCTCTTGCTTCATTTTCTAGTGAAAATCAATCGGTTATTTACGTATTTATTTGTTTTTGCTAGTTTCAATTATAGATGAATTGAAATAATATTTTTGTTACTAGATTAGGGTTTCACCACTTTAGATTTACATAGCAAGTCCCTGTGGGTTCGACTTTGCATTCACCAAACTACACTTTAACGCGATTCGTGTGCTTGTGAATATAATAAAATTTGCCCAACAAGTTTTTAGTGCCGTTGCCAAGGACTTAAATAGGAAAACAATTTTGATCGGAATTGATCAAACCCTTCTACTAGTTGTAGTTAGATGTTTAAAAAAAATCCAAAAAACAAATATCTATTTTCTGTATAAAAAAAAAATACATATATTTCTTGAAAGTTGCTTTAAAAAAGTATTCTATTTCTTTTTTGGAAAGAAACTGATCCCAAAAAAAGTATTAAAAAGGAGTTCTTATGTTTTATGTGCTAAGTTTCCAAAAAAAATAGCTATTTCCTTAATGAAATAACTATTTTTTTGCACCCGTTTTCGTGAAAAAAAAAAAACAGTAATTCTACTCACATTTTTTATTTCTAAAAATAAAATAATATAAAAATTGTTTGCTAAATTCAGTTTTCTACAACTATTTAAAATTTTATTTTTGTGTAGTGTATGAGCACGTGGACACGTGATCAAACATATTGATCATTGAATTGTACTTTTTAGAGAATCATAGAGTTAGTTGTAACTCTATCCATAATGAGAGATAATCCTGACAACGTAATAACTCTTAGAGAGTTGTTCTCACCCATAACCACCGACCCGCCATCTTGTATAGTGTTGCCTGCAACCACTGCAGCACACTTTGAATTGAAATCTCAAATAATACAACTCCTTCCTACCTTGCATGGGTTATAAAGAGAGAATCCTTACACACATGTAAAGGATTTTCTAAAAAAATTTGTGCTACGTATAAGTTTCATAACTTTTCTAGTGAGTCAGTTCCCCAGCGCTCGTTCCCTTTTTCCTTAAAAAAGGCAAAAGCGTGGTTTAATTCTCTACCATCCAGATCCATTACTTCATGGGAACTTCTTGTCACAAAATTTCTATCAAAATTTTTTCCAATATCCAAAACTAATGCTTTAAGAAGAGATATCGAATAGGGAGATTAAGCATATAATGGAGAAAATGGTGAAGCCTAATAGGAAAGATTGGTCTTTAAGACTGAACGACACATTATGGGCATACGGCACTTCATTTAAAACTCCTATTGGAAGGTCTTCTTAGTCTTTACCGACTTGTGTAAGGAAAAGTATGTCACCTTCCTGTTGAGTTGGAACATAAAACCTTTGGAGATATAAAACAACTCAATTTTGATCTCGATAAGGCAGGTGCGCATGCAAAACTTCAAATCAATGAGCTAGAATAAATCAAGAATGTCACTTACGATTGTGCAAAATCATATAAGGACTGAATGAAAAAGATCAGTGATCAGAATAGTTGAAGAAAATCTTTTATACCTGGTCAAAAGGTCCTTTATTATTCTCATTTGCACCTTTTCCCAGGTAAACTCCGGTCTCGATGGTCTAGTCCTTTTATAGTTCGCACTGTTTATTCACATGGGACTGTTGAAATTGTAAATCCTAAATGGTAATGTATTTAAAGTAAATGGGTACATTTTGAAACCATTTATAAAATTGAAGAGTTTAGAAGTAGAGAAATTTCTTCTTGAGGATACTATTTATCAGGGTTGATAAATTAATTTGCTTGAAATTGATCTATTTGTGTATCGATCTTAGTGTACATCACTCATGGTAGATTAAGGTATTTGATTCTCCAGTAATTTATTTTACTTATTTCATATTAATTGTAGGTATAAGGAGTCATTCCCACATTCACAGCAAATTATTGCAAAATGACGCAATACTTGGAGTATATCTTTTTAAAGATTGGAAGCACCAATTTTCATCCATGATCATGGCTATTTCATGTCCTCATAAATGGTGACTAGGACCCTAACTTCATACAGTATTCTTATCATCAACACGATCGCAATATTTCTATTACTCCACCTTGTTGTTTTTGTGATTTGATTCTTATACTCCATGTGGCATAAGTTTTCCATCGGAGTAATCTCCAATTATTCCATCTCATGCTTTACTTTGTTGGTGGTAAAAAGTAAAAAGAAAAAAAAAATTGAGTTTCCTTTTATTTTCTCTCTATATCATGACTTTTGGCAGGTCCTAGATTGTGTAGCACTCAGCTTGATCATGTACTTCTAATGCTCCTTTTACATCCTTTTTATAAATTTCATTTGTCTCATGTTGCGTACACTTTCATACTCTCTTTTCATCCATACCTTCTCTTTGCGAAAACAGCATATTTAACATTGAGGACAATGTCCAGTTTAGGGTTGGAGGTGTAGATTTGGAGTTCTATTTAGCTTAATCCAATTGTTAGTCGGGAAAAAAATTGTCATTTTTCCCCCACCCTTTTCAGCAATGCTCACAGGTATCCTTCAATCTATCCTTTGAGTAATTGAACCTAGTGGTGATTATTTTGTGGCCTAAATATGATAATCATATTGAAATTTATTATGCTATCTCACTTGTTAAAGTATTCCATATTTTCATATTTGGAATTAACTTGCACTAACTTTAGCCACGTAAGTATGGTTCTTGGTTGATGGGTTGACATGACTCGAAAATCTTGAAGAAAAAGAGTGGAGATTTTAAAAAAGTGTGTAGATTTTAAAAAAGATTGGAGATTTTGAGACTTTCTTTATCTTCGAGGGTTTTAATACGTTTACTCTTGATAATTCCAGTTGAAAGTGCATTATCTTCTTGTTTAGTCTCATTATTTCATTTGTTTTGATTAAATACTGAAAATAAATGCATCATTATTGCCACACAATTGTTTAGTTGATTCGTGAAAATTGAAGGACCATAGTGACCCTTGAGAAATTGATTTTAGGCCATCTTTGTATATTTGAGCCCCTGATTTTTCTTTTATTTCATCAATCGCCAGGAACCAGGTTGAGCCAAAAAAAAAACTTTTATTTGTTAACTCCATTAGCTACGTTGTTTGAGATATAATTGGGACCGATTATATTGAATAGGTCAAAATATCTGAAAAAGAAAGAAGAGATAGCAAAAGTACTTTTAAAAAAAAGGCTATAAAAAAGAGAAGCAAGTCGTGAAAGGAAAATTTGGAAAGTGCATGAAAGAGAAGGAAGTGATCTATAAGTGTTGAGAATGAATTATATTATTTGCATAGTGCTCTGCATGTTTCATGTTTATCCCAATTATTCTCAAGCAACAACGTTTACTTCACATTTACTCTTTAATATTTTCCTTTACTCTTACCCATACATCACAACCAAATAAAAGTTCTGTTTGATCTTTGGGGTCATATGGCTTGGATGTGGACATGATGAAAAAGATTGATAGTGTGGTTCTTATATTAATACTTTTAGGCCATGTTTAGAGTGTTGGATTAGAAGATTGGACTGGATTAACAGTCTAAGGGACTACTTAATCCCATGTTTATTTACTAAAATAATGGTTGGACTAATTATCGTGAATGACTACCAATCCCATAAAATGGGGAATAACTAGTTCCATAAGGGGAGATGGGTTACATAATCCAAAGATTACAAGTCCCATGGGATTACATATAAAATTACCTATTTACACTCAAATATAAACCTCAAATTGAAAGTACTAACCATTTTCGTCTATGATTAGACCTTATTTGGGTTTATCTTAGTTTTAAAAGATTTTATATCTGACTTTTGAAGCTATTGGGCTTATTTGGTAATGAGTTTATATTATTTGGATAATTATTTGATTACTATTATGTGGTAACTTTGGATACATTTGAACTTTTGTTTATTTGTTATATTTAATCTATTATTTTTATAAATTTTGCCAACTGTAAACAAACATGTTTTTCTGGCTCGGCAATTGACTTTTTCATCTTTTCGAAAAAAAATTATTTTTTTAGTCTAGATTTTTTTAACATTTCGATTCATCATGTTAAAGCAAATTGAAAGTATAGCCGTTTTGGTTAGAATTGAAAAAAAATCACTAAAGACTAAAAAAAGCCTTAAAATGGCTTTGAAGGCTTTTTTCGTTTTATATGAAACTTTTTATTTTTTGGTCATTTTTCTACATTTTCTGGTTTTTCGTCACAAGAAAAATCTAAAAAAATATCATTACTTGATCTAACGTAAAAAAAAAAACACTAAAGACGGAAAAAAGCTTTAATTAAGGTTTTTTGTCTTATATGAATTTTTTATTTTATTTTTTGATCATTTTTTTACTCTTAGTTTCTCGTAACAAGAAAAATCTAAAAAGTATCATTACTTAAACTAACGTAAAAAACATTCACTAAAGACAAAAAAAAGCCACATAAAAAAGTCTTTAAAAAACTATTCCAAACAATAGTCACAACTGCCGTTGGCTTATGTGTCTTCGTTTCAGAGATCGACACAAAACATTTAAAAATCTGGGAAGAATCTAACTCAAAACATGTCTCTTCAAAAAATGGAAAACAACTTACCAACTTATTTAAAAAATAATAATTTTATATTATGATGTAAAATATTTTACTTAAAAATTATTTTACTTACTTTTTGGTGACCAAGCAATAAAAAATAGGTAAAATATTTTATCAAAAATTATTTTATGTTGAAACGAACGGAGCCTAAGTTGCATATGATAAATAGTTATCCTATGGAGTAAACAAGCAAAACACTGGACCAAAGTTGAGACATTTAATCCGAAGAATTTGGTATCCCAAGACTACTAGTCTTGAGATATCTAATCCAATACTAATCCAGCCGAGCATTCCAAGCATGGCCTTAATGTTTGATATTCCTTTCATGAGACTACGTTTTTGTTTTCTTGTTAGCGTCTTTCAAGATTAAACCTATGTGAGATATTTTGTTTTTGATTTTTATAACCTTTTCTTATATATATTGAGAGTACATGTATTTACTCTAAATTCTTAGTAATTCATTAGTTGAGTGCAATATCCGATGAGATTTGAGTCGAAGCGAAGTTCTAAAAGAGATTTAAGTCATGTTTTTACTTTGGGACTGAGATTGTATTTGTATCGGCTAACCTACCACACACGCTCCAAATTTGAATTTCATGATGACTTTACTTGTTCATAGCATGTTGACTTTTATTTGATTCTTTTACAAGTGTGGTAAGATTCATGACTTGGTTTTTGAATTCTTTTGCATGCGAATGAAAGAGAAGCCTTGAATTTATTGAAAAATTATATATTTTTATTTTTTTAGCCAAATATTTGTGAGTATCATCTCTGGAAAACCTTACGATACTATAACTCATCCACTAAGGGTAACCTATGGGTTTAAAGACTCATTTTTCTTTCTTTTTTTGTTTTTCTTGTTTTGCTTGAGGGCTTAAGCACTCGCATATTTACATTGTTAGTCTTAATTTATGTTAATTCATAATTTGTTAGAATTTATTTATAATTTGTAGGAATTATGGGCTCATTATGCTAAAAGGTTTCAAGTTTCAACCAGAATTTAAAATATGGATTTTAATTCAAGTGGATAACTTGATTCAAACTAAATCCCTAGGAGGTGTGATTAGTGGAAGTAATCAAGAAAAAAAGCATAGAGTCAAATTTGAAAATATTTTCAAAGAAAATGTGGAGGAGAAGCAGCCGAGCTCATTCCCTTCGCTTCCTGGGCCCAAGGCAATGCAGTCTTTCCTTGTTGAGGTCTTTTATTTGAAGTTCAGCAAAACCGTAGAGAAATCGGGCTACACCTAGCTTAGCCTATCTTCATGAACCAGACCGATCCGCCCCAGATAATGACCTTAATTCAATTGTTCTTTCTATACGCAGCCCATTGTATAGGGTTGGAAGGGTGCCTCTGCACAGCTTTCAATATTTTGATCATATCTCCCTCACTCAATATTGGATTGAGATGATTCAAGACACGTTAGAAAGCGAACTTAAAGGGCTAAAATATTTCTTGACAATACAAATTTTCTAATTCCAACGTTTAGGAAGTCAAAACGGGCTTTCAAGTTGGCTTTAAAAATGGGAAAATTTCCCATTTGAATTGTTTCATGATTTTAGGGTTTCCCTAAGAGGGAACATGGATATATGAAGACTTGGAGGCTGAAGAAAGAGAGAAGGTTGTGGGAACCAACTATCAAAGAACAAAGAGAAGGGCTTGAAAAGGAGGATTGCACAACTATTGAAAGAGAAGGTTGTGGGAACCAACTATCAAAGAACAAAGAGAAGGGCTTGAAAAGGAGGATTGCACAACTATTGAATGCTAAATTTTCTTACTATAGTCTTTTTTTTCTCTAATATTTGACACTACGTTTATGAACTTTGTTTTTATAACTATGAGTAGCTAATCCTCTAGCTACCGATGGGGGTGAAATCTAGTATTTTACTATGTGTTCTTGGGATAATTACTATGTTATTATCATATGTTTATGTTTGAATATTTTGAGTTTGGTTTAATCTTTACAAACGTTACATGCTTATAAGAATTTATTATGCATTATGATTTTTGGATACATCAAGTTCTTACATCTTCACATTTATTCCTATCAATTTAAATTTTATGCACTTTAAATCATAATTTTAATATTATTCTCTCACTCCACTTTTTAATGAAAATCAATCGGTTATTTACGTATTTATTTGTTCTTGCTAGTTTCAATTCTAGATAAATTAAAATCATAGGTTAACTAGATTAGGGTTTTATCACTTTTAATTTACATTGTTCTCCTTCCTAAACCAAGTCCTAGTGATTCGAGCTCAAATTCACCAAATTATACTTTAACATGACTTGTGCACTTGCGAGTACAATAAAACTTGCACTACATGTAATTAAAACAAAAATCCTTTCACACCTAAAAAATTAAAATTAAAATTAAAAAAAGAGAGGGAACATCCAACATATGGAAGCAACCGCAATAATCCACTAACACCATAGTTTTATATAGCAATAACAGTCACCGTAACGGTAACGGTGGCGGTGACAGATTCTAGGTGGAGTGGTCGTAGTATAACGGTAATAATAACTAAAGTCGTAATGTTTTTTTTTTTTTTTAACTTTTTGCACAACTCACTAAAACAAACAAGATCTGAAGATACTAAACTTACTTTGCATATATATTGAACAAATTTCAACAATAAAAAATAGACATTTTTGCATTTTCGAAAGTCAAAAAATATCAAAAACTACGTAAATTTCGCAAATCAAGCTTCGTTGAAGTTAAGTATGAGATTTTCGACTGCTGTAAATAATTTTTTTTGTGAAAACAGCGGAAGAAATTGCGCAAAAAAATTATCAATGGATTCACAAAGCGAAGAGCCGCTATAATTGCCGTAGTAAGTGGTACCGAGATGGGATTTTACGGCCTTTACCCATGGAATTTTTTATCACACCACTAAATCAGCCATAATGGGAATTAAGCGGCACCAAAACCTATACGTAACAACATTGTATGATGACAAAGACCGATTTTTAAAACTATGATTAACACTAAAGGATCTTGACGATTAATAAACATGTACAGTATCTTACTCATTCTTTAAGTTTACTTTAAGTAGCACCAAAACCAATGCAAATGAGTTGATGGTTGTGTAAAGAAATAAGTGTTGATAAACAAATATATCAGTTGTAATATGAAAACTACTTTCTCTAAATAATAAAAGGAAGGCCAAGAGTTTATGGTAGGAAACCAATGCTCAATACGCTCACTGATAAAGACATTACACTCTCTGGAAAGCACAAACCATATTTGTTCAATGAAAACTGTCTATTTCTGATAGGCTGGTAGCTTTTAACTTTTGGAGAAGTAAATAAAGAAAAAAACCCTAAAAGTCTACTAGGCAACCTATTCCAACAATAGGTACGGACAACCACTCAAGAGTTTTCTATGTTGAGAGCTCTAGTGACTCTTAAAAAACGGAAGATTCCATGTCGGTAAACACATCAGAACCACAAGTTCTATAAATACCCAATACATTAACTAGATTGTAATGATATAAGTAAACAATAATATCAAAGGGTTCCTTTCCTATGCCATTCCATTCATACGAACCCAAGCCGATCCAATTTAGGTGTACCACCCAAATACGAACTGGTCCCTCAACAAATAGTAAAAGGAAAAAAAACAAGGCAAGGGGTGCAACTGCAACATGTACCTTCTTTGCAGATTTTGAAGAAGTAAACCAATGAGCCGATGGAGATTGCTGCAATTTAGAACTACCTGCATCATTGTTCATTAGCGAATTTTGAAAGACAACGTGGATTTTCTATACTTAAAGGGAAAAAATTACCATTCAGTTCAGGCTCACTGGTTTTAGGTGAACGCCTTTTCTTCTGAATATTAACAATGAGCTAGTTAAAAGCTTCCATACGATGAACATCAAAAAAGAAGAAAAAAGATGAAAGACATTAATATACTTACAGCAAGTAATGCATCCAAACCTTCCATGACGGGAGGCTTTAAATTTTCCAAGTCAACTGCAAGAGGTTACAGCATGTTAAACTACAATCAACCATGAAATAAGTAGTTCATCCAGTTGTTTGATCATCAACTTGAACTTGCAATCATGCCACCCCAAGCATCCAATGACGACAATAGCTGCTTACTACAATACTTGCCTTCGCCATTTAAGATATCACTAGTTAGCACATTCCCGCCTTGTGCCGAAGAAACTAACTGCAAATTTACAAGTAAAGAGGGTTTACTCCTAAAATATTAAATTCACACTGCAGACGCACATCAAAAGGTTAAAAAAGAGAAAAACAAAGCAAAATGATACAATGAATTTGAACCTGCATTGCCGCAATGAACTCTTTCAAACCAAGAAAGCCTTGCCGTTTTGAATCTGCATTTGCCCATATCTTGTGGAAAAGGCCAAAGAAAAATGCTTTAGTCACAAGTCACAGTAAAGCAAAAAATCAAAGGAACAAAACAACAAAGAGCCCAATAGAGGAAACGTCTAAAAAACATAAGAACAAGGCATGAACTCCATTTACATATAATGTGATCTGTGTCCTGTTCCTGACCCAGTTATTCATTTCTTTCAAGAAAAGACATGTTCCTGGGGCAGGGCAATCTCTCCATAACAACCACGAATAATCCTGTCTAGGTAGTACAAATGGGGATGATTGCAACAAATGTAGAGCCAATCGAATAGGGTTCCTTGAATCAGTACATAATAAGTTATTAGACTAAAACATCAGATTCCATTTGAATTGAATCGTCTCAGTTAAGCTATATATTGCACAAAAATTAAAAAAAAAAAACACACACACATGTTTGGTTCATAGCATTGAAAAAGTGTAGGTCCACTAAACCAAATTGGCAACTCCAAAATCAAGTGGGCTAAACAAAATCAAGGGGGTGTCAGGGTTAAACCTATAAAGTAAAGTTTACACAAATCTGCCCCAGGATCCTAAACTTGAAATTAAACAAAAAACTTGGTTATGGGAACTAATTAGAACTTCTTAATTCTCCTTTTCTTTTCCTCCCTATTCTCAGCAACCAAACAAGGAACAACAATCGAACAAAAAGAAAGGATCAAGGAACAACTAGTATACGCAAGATGAGCGAGAGAAATACCTGCTTGAGATCTTCTCGAGGTAAACTTGACATAGAAAAGAACTTGATGGCGTCGTTCCCCGTAATGCGGCCATCACCATCTGAATTGAACGGTAAATTAAGAACCGATTAGAAAGTAGAATCGAAGACAAAGGAATTGACAAAGGCATACATGAAATGCATTCGTACACGCAGATACAGATATAGATATAGATATAGATATAGACACAAAAATACATGAGACGAACCTGAATCAGCGTAATTGAACCATTCTTCATAGATCTTTTGGTGCTCCTTCGAGCACTTACCAATGGGAGACGAACCAATCTCCATCCTCAATTCCAAATTACATCAAAAGATTTTGGAAGTGATTGTCGAGCAGTTTGGATTCAAGGTTTTTTTTTAAAATTTCGAATATGTTTGCAGGTTTAAGGGAAATTTTCTTATTTAAGAAAATAAAAATAATTGGTACGTCTCTTTGGGGGAAGAGGTACGTCCTTCCACCGACGGAATCTTAACGCGTCGTTGCAGATATCTTTTTGTTTGTTTGTTTGTTCAAAAACATTGAGGCTACGTTTGTTTAACGTAAAATATTTTATTTATTTTATAGTACTTAGTTAATAAAAAAAATATAAAATAATTATTTATTAAAATATTTTATATTAAAGGAATTAATTTAATTTACATATAAAATAATAATTCAAATAGGTATCAAAAGTTATACCAATTATTAAAATATTGGCATTATTTTTAGCATATAATTTTTTTCATATATTCATGGTTTTAAAGTTCAATTAATGATATTAACTTTTTTAAACATAGCTGCATAGTTCATACTCATAGTAAATTTTTATTTGCTCATATAATTATATTGTTATGTAATTCGTTCACCACCTAATATAACTTATTTGATATTATATTTTATTATTATTATGCTATATATTATGATATATCATTTTTCATATCTAGAATTGATGCAATTTATATGCAAGTTACTTTGCAAGTGATAATAATAATTAATTAAATTTTATTTCACTGTTACACACATTATTTGGGCTTACCCACTAATAATTAGAGCTCGATTAGCAACTAGTTTTAAAAAAAAAATTTATTTTTCTAAGTTTTTAGCCAAAAAGTTAAAATGAGTTTAAAGTAAATTGTTTAGTAACTTAATTTATAAGCTAATTTTTTTAAAATTAGTTGTTTGGATAAAAAGTTAATTTTTTTATTTTTTATTCAAAATTGACAATTTTACCCTTATATATATTTTATATTAACAATTATATGTAGTTGGTAGTAGCAGTAAATAAGTTATGAATAAATAGTATTATTATATTTTAAAAGTGGTAAAAATTTAAATATAATATTTAAAGAGTTGGTATTTTTATTTAACTTTTTAACTTTTTTGCTAAGCAAGTAACTTTAACTTTTTAAACTTTTTTAGGTAAAAAGCCAAAAATTCAAGTTATTAATCTGTGTTAGCATGAGAAAACATAAAAAAAAAAAACCATATATAAAAAGCAGCCCATAGCGTGAGGACCGAACACGAGTTTTAAGAGCTTTAGTTTTTTTAGATTTGAAGGCAGAAAAAAAGGTAAAGTGTTTTAAATAACTTATTTTGGGTAGTTTTTTTTAAATTTTTTTATTTAAATGTCTAATATATTTTTAGTTTTTACTTTTAAGTTATAATATTTTGGATATTGATATGGCTCATTTTATTATTGAAGTAGTAGAGTTAACTTTTTAATTGAGAGTATATAGTATTTTTTTATTTTTAAAAAAATTAATATGTTTGAGATGTGTATAGTTTTTTTTTAAATAGTTAATTTTTTACAAATGCTGTAAAATATTTTACAATAAAAAATATTTTGTATGTAAAAATTATTTTGTATTTTTTTTGCTTTATGGTGTTGAGTGATACTTAAAAAATACCTTCTAGACAAAATAATTTTTCACTACCATTAATGCCACTGTTGTCCTCTTCCATTTGCTGCCGCCACCACCGCCACCGCCTCATAATTTTTTTTTTAATATCTATATTTTTGTATCAAAAACTATCGAATTCAATATTACGTAGATGACAGCCCTCACTCCATTGCACTTGTCCCCCACTGATGCCATAGTTATAGTCATTGCGACCTTTATCATCACTGTTATCGCCGTACATTATCACTTTTATCACGACTATTGCCATCGTTGCTACTCTACCGTCACCATTACCATCATCAAATCGTTTCTACCACTACCATAATCACCACCACAACCTCTATCACTGCTGTTGTTGCTAACACAAAAAACTAACTTTCATTTATATGAATGTGCATCACATAATAAAAGTAGTTCATAGATTATGACAATTTTGAAATGCATGTATGTGCTTAAAAATTACCTCTAAAAATAAGTATTTAGAATGTGTTAGTAAGTTAAAAAAATAAAAAATAAAAACTATTCATAACAAAATAGAGAGCATATTGTTCGGAGAATTATCCAACGCCGAAATAAAATACATGCTCGGGGATCCAGAAAATACATCTTTATTAAACTTTCAACAATTTACAATA
>JAOTRH010000023.1:2356490-2376965 GCA_034768845.1 Heliamphora exappendiculata
ATGTAATTTACCTTTTTTTGTTTAATATAATATTTTTTAATGAATAAAATTTATATTGATAAAAATTTTAACGCACAAAGTTCTCTATTAATACGTGTATGATTTTTTATGATAAAAATATTTTTGTATAAATAAATTTTTCTGTTTTATGTTGGCATGCGAAAATTTTAATTTATTTCTTAGGTCATTTTTAATAACCAAACAAAGATAAAATATAATTTATTTATATATTTATTAATATTTCACTACATTATTGTTTTGCATAATTTTATTTGCCACTAGATAAGCCCTTTGAATTATTATTATGTATGTTATGCACTCACAAAACATAATATTAGCTATGTTTAGGTGGATCTTTTTTATTTATTTATTAGTTTATTTATTTATTAATAAATAAGTTAAATTTTATTTAAGTCATTTCATTTGGGTGGCTTGTGACTTATTTATTTATTAACTTATAAGTCAACTTATTTGCTTATTTGTTTATTTTTTTATTTTTAATTTATTTGGTTATCCAAATAACGTGACTTGTTTTTTGGTTTATAAGGCAATAAATAAATAAGCAAAATTACCCAAGCGTAGCCATTGTAATGAGTGTATAATTTATTTAAAAAAAATACTAATTATTATTTATTGGGTAGTGAATAATAAATATAATATATATATATATAAGTTCTACTTTTAAAAATATATTAATATTAAAAAATTATCTTTATTAACCTATTAACCACCACTAAGAAATGCTTGGCATACCCTTAACCACCACTAAATATATTTATATATTTATATAAATATATAATTTGATTTTGGTGCTTTAAAGCCAAAAGAAAATAACGAGAAAAACAGTTATTCTTTTAAACCTTATTTTTAAGATTTCTTCACTTTGAAGAGATGTAAAAAGAAATTTTTTTTTAGCTAATTAGTTATTTTTTAGTTACTTTAAGTTACTTATCAAAAAATAAAAAAGTAAAAAAAGTAATAATAAAAATTAATTTTTGTAAAATAACTAAATTTTTTTTTGAAAGATTAGTCATTTTTTAAGATACTATAAGATATTTAGTCCCATAACATTTTTTTAATAGATTTAGCCATTTATCATTTAAAGTAATTTTTTAATGTCTGTTTATACCACATTTATCCAAATCCTTTCAATGAGGATAAATGACCCATCGAATAGAAGGTCAATATTAATAGAATATATGCCCAAGCCGTAAAATGAGTTATTTATATTACAAATATCCTTCGAGGTTTGTAAAAAGAATAAAGGATAACTTGTGCCATGAATTAAATGGCCAGTAAACGTCATAAGAACTCATCGATGGTAAAAAAGCATAGAGGCTTAAGTGAAAGGCCCATCAATATTTTAATTTTTTGTTGATGCCTATATTAACTGACTACTTCTCTCATCGAAATCGAATGGACAGTTATTTGTGTTAGACAGATGTCACAAAGCACAGCTTATGCAAAGGGACATGTTTCAGAACTGAAAGCATTTGTTTTCAAATACCAGTAGTTGCTGGATCGTGGAGACAGATCATAACTTTTCACTAACGGAATTGATCCACAATGAGTCACCCACTATTCAAATCAGCGAGAAATGGTCCATAATGAAGACGGTTACGAAAGACAGTTATGGATAGTTAACAGATTAGTCTATAAAAGACCAATAGTGGGCATTATGAAGGGACACTCACATACATCGGCAAACCTGCCAATCTTTTTATTTTATCTTTTGTATTTTATTTCCTTGTAATTTTCTTAGCAAATTTTCTTTCGATAGTCGATAGGAGTAACTTGTAGCTAGTTTGTAATTCCAGTGCTCGATTGTAATCCCCGTTGAAGTAATAAAATTCTTTTATTACTTTCATTTTCGATCACCATTACTTTTTGGTGAAATCTTGAAACAAGACAAAAGGACCTTCCACGCAATCGCTTGATCATCTCGAGGAGAATTTCCTTTCGAATGAGATTGAATTTGTTTTTGGTTAACAATGTCTAATTTACTCCGATTTAAAATCTATCCTTTTCGTTTTCTAATTTACCTCAATTTAAAATTTGATCATTTTTGTTTTTAAGATACAAAAAATCTTCTACATCATGCGCCAACTGATTCCAATCTATTTTTGTGTTTTTCTACCTAATTCCACGGTCCACCCTTGCAAGACCAGGCAGTGCACGAAAAAGTAGTGCATACAAAACCCATTGCAAACCCACATGGTGTGCCCTTTGTTCATAATAAACGGCTGAGATTATTTTATCACATCTAATGGTCAGAAACAATTAGGTTTTTTTGTTATAATTTTCATTCAGCAACTAAAGGTCCTAGCGCATAGCAAGTAGCATTGCCAGTGAGACAAGTAGTGTCGACGCCAACGAAAGGTGACGAACTAGTAAACTGTGATTCTGCAACGGATGAATTGGCGACGAACCATTGATGGTCACCATTGACGAACCTTCTTCTTAGTTAGCCCCCTCTTTTTTCCTTTTTTTTCTCATTCTCTCTTTCAATTCTTATGGAATTCTATGGTGGGGAACAGAAACACCACGCCGGCGACCCACGTGTGTTTTCTAGGAAGATCCATTCCTAAGGCCGCCATAGTTCCAGCTAGGCAAGCAACAGCCCCAAACTTAGCCAAGATCCGGGCAACTGTCTGCCATGTACAGCGAAGCGAGATCGCCATCATCACACACTGTTCATCTTCCAATCGATGATTTGTTCGCGAGATCAGATCAGTAGTCGCATCGCCGCAACTGCCATCTCTACCAAATCCGAGACTTTCGATGTCAATTCGAATCTCGTAAGGAGAAGGAGAATACGATTTGCCTACGAATTGAAACCAATCGGATTGAGAGGTTGATCGATTCAGTGAGTACATTGTTGGAGAATGATTTAGTGTATTTGAATATAGCCAAATTTGATTAAATTTCATTGCGTAAATGAATCTGGTCGAGTCAGGATTCGATAATTTTTTTGATACATTTTCTTTATATGATAAGTGTACAACTAATACAATTATCAATTGCAAATTCTGTGTTGAACAATTTTTAGAAGCACGAATCTATTGAACACTGATATAATTATCAGTTGCATATTATTACTAAATACACACAGTTCTCCTAAACCACTAATACATTTTATCAATTCAAAACTATACTATAAAAAAATATTACAACAGATACTTAATACTGATAAATGTATCAATGACATATGCGTAGTGAACTGGAGTTAAAATATATCGGTGACTTATGTTCTTTATGAAAATATTTGTACTAACCATTGATAAATATATCGGTGGTCACATTTGGTTACAATAAGTTGAAACATATATCAAAACTAATGATTTTGTGGATTTAAAAATATATCAGATTTACATGTATAGTGAAATAATTTTGAAAATGTATCGTTTGTATGTAACTATGTATCATTTGTATATGTTATGACGGCGAGTGATTTCGCTTAGCACACACACATGTACACACAGAAAGAGAGAAATGTTGCTTGATTTAAGAGACATATAGAGAAAAAGATTGCTTGATTTAAGAAATATGTAAAAATATAATATTAAGGGTATTTTCATCAGCTAGTTATTGTATGGGATTATATCTGTAAAAAAAAAATTATGGAATTAAAATTCTGTTATTAGTTGATAATATGACATTTGTTTAAAATTTTCAATAACTAATACGATTTTATTTTTTTCTCTTATGTACTATATCCAAATAAAATAAAGAGAAAATACATAATGAGAGAAAATATAATTATTTTTTTTCTGTCCTCTTACTAATAACCAAACCAAATGCAAATGCATACATTTTTTTATTGAATACTTTATGAAAACTAACAAGTCTAAAGATAATTTTGTTGACTTAATATGAACCCAATATAATTTTATATAGTAAAATTTGAATAAATTCTTGTGTTAAGTATCTACACATGACATTTTTAAATTATGCAATCTTAAACTATTACTATTTTTTCTTTTTCTTTCTATGTCATCTTAAAAAGAAAATTGTACATATAATAAATATTAGCAACTAATAGAGTTTATGATTTCAATAATATAAAAACATGTGAAAATAATTTATAACTATAAATAATATGAAGTTAATTTAGTTATATTCTATTTTGAAAATTATAATCTTTTTAAAATAGAAAAAGAGTTTATAAATCAAATTTTAGCTTTTATTATAGTTTTTATTATTATTATTATCATGTCATTGACTTTTTAATTAATTAAGCGAGAGTTTAAAAGCAATCTTTATATTTTGATAAGTAAAATTCATTTTTATGATAATTGATTTGACCTAATCATATATCAAATTGAGGTTTATATTTGATAAGTTTTTTTTGTGAAATCAATTTGAATCTTGAAATTTGAAATAAAATGTATCTCAACTTGTTTACCTTCATAAAAAAAAAAGAAAAATAATATATGTTTTGTAAGAATTATTGTATAAAAATTTATGCTCGTGAGTAACTTGTTTAAAATATCTAAAAAATTTAATTTTTAAAATATTTAATTAAAAAAAAAGTTAAGAGTATTTGTGATAATTTTTTTATGGTAGTTTTCTATTTTTTTAAATTAAAATATCTCACATGCCCATTTTTTTATTTGTAATTTAATGGCAGTTTGAAATGTCTAAAAAATTTGAATTTTAAAGAAAAATAAATTATTTGAAATAACTTTTTGTAGCATATTTTTTGTTTTTTATTAAAATATTTTTAATTTTAATTTTAAATTGTAATGATTGAGATATTTGATGATTTTTTTTATTTTGTGAATATGATTGACTTTTTTAAGTAAAGATATTATAGTAATTATGTTTGAAAAAAAGTTCAGGTATTTAAGATATGTATTTTTTTATTGGATTAAGAGATGAAAAAAAATTAATTAATTTTTTTAAAAACCAAATAAGATAGCTTAAAAATTAATTTTTTAATTAAAAAAATAGCTTAAAAACTACGAAAAATTAGTATTAGATCCTTAAAGTAACGGCGTTTTGATTTTTCATCCACCAATAAAATTTTTAACGCGCGAGATCATGTTTTAATGCGTAAGGTTCAATTAGGTTATGGAATAGATAAATTTATCTATATACTTTTAAAACATGTATAAAACACACAGATAAATTTATCTGTCTTGTATAAATAAACATACAGATAAATTTATCTGTATACTTTATAAAGCACACAAATAAATTGCATAAATAAAACACATAGATAAATTTATCTGTACGCTTTATTTATGCAAGACAGATAAATTTATCTGTGTATTTTTAAAATATATAAATTTATCTGTATCAAATACATAGATAAATTTATTTGTCTTGCATAAGTAAAATATATAGATAAATTTATCCGTGTATTTATTTATACAAAATAAATAAATTTATCTATGTATTTTTTTAAAACACATATAAAGAATACAGATAAATTTATTTATTTTGTATAAAATAAAATAACAAATAAATTTAATTATATGCTCTATATATAAATTTGTTTATATAATAGACAATTAAAATTTGCGCGTTAAAAATTTTAGGGTCACCTTTCACGTAAATTTTTTTAATTTTTTTGGAAAGCGCCTAAAAACTATCCTAAAAACTTTTGCAGTTTTACTCCTCCTTTTGATTTCATCGATTTCCAAAAATGTCCTTACATTACAGTCGGATCATGTGGATAAATGTAATTTAAGCCAGCAGATCATGTGTACCTCCTACCTCCGTCACTACACGCAACGAAAGCCAGTCTCCTCCGCCGTGAGTTGTAACCAACTAGACTCACCTGTGGGGTCCGACACCGTCGTCCCCTCCGCCCCCAACGATTCCCAATCGTGGCGAGCACTGCTCTCATCGACGGCGTAGCGACGGCGACGCAATTAAACAAAGAATCTGCAGATCTCTCATCACAAGCCTGAGGGGTTCTTGGCAGCTGTTGAAGTTTTTCCGACTCTCGCTCGCCATCGATTTCTTCTAATTATCTTCAATGGACGAGGTGATCACGGCGGCTGATGCGTCGTCGAGCCTCCGATCTTATTCGTCGGAGCCGGCCGTCGTACCGTGGAATCTCCCTATCCTCTCTGCGATCCTCGCTTGTGCTCTTGCTCAGTTTCTCAAGCCCTTCACCACCTGGTATGACGTCTCTCTCTCTCTCTCTCGCGTTTGATGAAGTTTTCATGACGTATTATATAGAACGCTATGTAATTGCTACGTGTTCTGGTGCGTATTTGTTGTAGGATGGATTTGATTTGCGTGCATTGATTTCCCTGCATTTTATAGCAATTTAGGTGAAAAATATGGTTTGATGTCTTAATTGGGCTTTAATTAGATTAATGTAGGGATGATGTCGGCGATGAGAAATTGTAATTCCCAGCATTAAGCGTGATTGGTTTCATAATTGACTATTTTTCAGTCGCTGGAGTCTTGTGCGCAAATTTTGTGGTTTCAGTATCGGTAGGTGACTGCTTTGGCACACCAACAAGAGGGCCAAACTGATGGGGTTTCATTTAAAAAGACAAAAGCAAAAAACCTTTGTGATGATTGGGAAGAATCTATAAATCTTGTATGACATACTATTAACTGAACTGATCCCATTTATGTGCAAGGAGAGATTTTCAATCTGTAACACCTCATTTTTTTAGCATAAGATTGGTTATGCGTTAGAGGTGAGGTGATTAAGATATCTAAATCTAATAGATAGGCATTTGATATGTATGTTGTTTAAATAAATAAATTGGGTATTGTTAAGTTGAATAGAGTTGAGATAATTGATTTACAATGTTGCTTCTATGAATGAGGGGTGTATGAACCAGGCCAAGCTGAGCCGAGCCTAATCAAGCTGAGCTTTGTCGAGCTTGGTAAATTCTTATACTGTTCAAACTCAGCTCGAGCTTGAATACAATTGCCCATTCTTGTTTGAGCTTGGCTTATTTAAAAACAACTAATTTTGAACTCGGCTCGAGCTGGACTCAAATAAGATAAACGAGCCATGTCGAGCTTGAGCTTGAATTTGAGCATTTTTGATTTGCTAGTTAATTCAGATTCCCTTTTTAAAAATTAAGAGCCCTTTAAAAATAATAATTATAGATCAAATTTGACAAGGAAAATAAAAACAACCCAACATTGTAAAATGAAACAATAGCCAACCAACAGAGGATTCCCTTCCCACTTTAAGCCTAAAAGCCTAAACCTGTTTCGAAGTCTAGCCGTGATCCTAAAGTTTAAACTATAACTCATTACCTGTAAAATCCTATGAGGAGTGATTGTAGAACCAATGAACAACTATAAATTTAAAATGTAAAATAAAGAGCTCTTGGATGTCCAAAGTCATCCCCTCAAATTTTTCACAAGCACAACTGAATCATCCATTGTATGACAGTAGCTTCACCCTCGAAGATTGACAAAAAATGAGGGATTTTCCCTTTTCTTTGCATACAATATAGCCATTGCATTGGGAAAAAAGATCTCATTTCACTCGTCTTCTATGCTCATCATCTGCTGGAAAGATGCAAAATAAGTTGTAGAATGTAGCTTCTAACAAAAAGCGACCCAAAGCTTTCCAAAACAGGGTCTACAAGCCTGCACAATGGATATCCCGAGTTAACCTCTAAGAATTGATACCAAAAAAATGCAGAATAACAGACTTTTCCATATACAAATAACATACAAGAAGTCAAGATGCCCACAGTACTTTTCATGCTAGATAAGGAAAAGTTGCAGAAAATGAAACAGTTCCTCCTACCTACACTGAGCAATTGCTAACCGTAGATGCTATCAACGCTATGATTTAATCCCTACAAGGTGAGACATTATTTTACCATTCTACCATTGCTATAAATAATTTACTGTTGACTATTATAAAAAATATATCAGTTCACTGAAGACAATAAATTTGGGCCTATAATTTTTCCGTTGAAGACATTATATTTGTTAAATGAAAAACTTGATAAAATAAACATAATTGGCACCATAACATCTAAGGTAGCACAATTTCCTCGTAAGGCGATTCTTTTTCTTTCTACAAAAAGAAGTAATAAATTTGATGTTAGTTTTTCAAAACAATTGATCAAATAAGTAATTTATTATCGAATAGAGAATTAACTCATAAAACAAATAAATGTTAAAAACTGAAAAAATCATACTTATATTTGATGTTTATTAAGTCCATAAAGTATCATACCCAATCAGCTCCACATAACAAAACTTGTACTCTTTTAATAGACAAAGATGCACAATATGGATCAATAACTCTACCACCACTAAAAGTAGACTCGGAAGCCATCGTGAAAATGATCATTGATAACATATCACATGCCATTTTTGAAAAGATACGAAACTTGAGATTGTTTGCTTTCCACCACTCTAAGACATCAAATGAGAACCTGAACCCTCATCACAAATATAAACACTTTCTTCCAAGTAAACATCCAAGTCAGATCTAATAGGCTGAGCATGTGTTTGGTCTAGCTTTTTTGTGGGCTTTTTGATTTTTTAGCTTTTTAAAAAAAAAAGTAGATGTAGAAAGATGTGAAAAAAGCCAATTGATTACATTTGGAGGACAAACAAGTAGACTTTTTAATATGTTTTGAAGCCAAAAGCTTTCATAAAAGGCTAGGCACAGAGGCTGAATGGAGTCAGCTCTTTTAATAAAAGACTTAAAATTGGACCTACCGTTCGTGAAGCTTCTCCCACTAACATGGGAAGAACTACCACTTGAAGAACCAGTTTCTGTAGCATTGTATTTTCCTCGTTCGGTATGTGCTGAAGAATGAGTAGTTGTATACTCATTATACAACTCATACAAGGCCTTGCAGACCATAATAATGTTTCTAGTTGCTTTAGCCTGTGGATAAATCTCTGGATAACAAACTCAACAAGTTTCATTTTGTATATTGGATTTAAAACTGTAGCTATTGCCATTAACAAGTTACATTCACCCTATTACTTGTCAAAAAAAATTTCCCACCTGTAAAGCCATAGCTCGAATATATTGGTTATCATCAATTGATTATTCATTTATCATTTCCTTTATCCTCCAAACTTCATAAAGGAATAAGATAGCAGTTGGACACTTTCTTCTTGATACAATATTTGTTACTTGACTAAAAATCTCATAAAATTGACACACTTTCTATCTTTACCCAGTTATCAATAGTTGGCACATAAAGAAAACTTGGATCCTTATCTTGGTACCTTGGAAAATCGCTTTAAACTCCAATATCCATCCACTAACATCATAAATGTGCTATTTCAACGCGTAAGACAATCTAAAATTAACTTTTTTGAAGATAATTGCAACTGCCATTTAATATCACTAAATTTCCAACGAGTAAGACAATTTAAAATTAATTTTTTTGAAGATAATTGCAACTGCCTTTTAATATCACTAAATTGGACAAGACGACCCTTCACTGCTTTTAAAAACTTCACACCATCTCTAACACAATCAACTATATCTCCAATCTCGCCAAGTCCATCTTGCACAAAAAGATTTACGATATGTGCACACATGAAAATATTTTCCCCAGCAACTAACTTCTTCTTCAATTCAAAATTATCTTTGAGAATTTTTATAGCAACATCATTATATATTGTATTATCCACTGTTATTTTAGACACTTTATTTTCAATGCCCCAATCTTTATAACAATTTTGAAGAGCATTAGCAATGATAATCCCACTATGAGAGGTGGCACATTACAAAAGTTCAACACACATTTTTGCAATTTTCAACCCGAATCAAGAAAATGAAATGTGACAACCATATATTGAATTTTTTGACCACCTGACTACCACATGTATGTTATTGTATTAATTGTATCAACAGTCTTCAACATTGTTTTCAATTTCTCATTCTCTAACTCATAAGTGGAAGTGCAATCTTTTATTTATTTTTCTCCAATAGTGTGAGTTACCTTTTGCCAATATGGAGTGTTAGCTCTTATAAACTTATTAAACAAAACATGCTCCATTTTCATAAAAGGATACTCATGATAAAGTATCATATGAGAAGCAAGTTCTCTTACCTTCTTATGATCATACTTGAAGTTTCCATCATTAGCCACACATTCAGTCCCAGAGATGTCAATGGGGAGAGTCTATTGCTTCTTACAAGTAGCTTGACATGCAAGGCAACCGTTCAAGTGTTTATGAAAGTGATTTGTAGCACCTAACGAAGAAAGAGAAAAATCACATTTGCAATAGTTACATTGAGGCTTCTTAATACCGCCTCTAACTACTTCATTAATTTGTTCCAAATTTTAGAATTCTTTTTTTTAAGGCTTCATCTGATATGCATGCTTCTGCAGGTCTTCATTCTCATTAGGATTGCCCCCCCGCCATTGGGATTATTCCCCTCATCATTATAATTGTTCCTCACATCATTGACACAAGTTGTATATTCATTCGGCAAATCCATTGTACCTTATATCATATCACCCGTTGAATTTTCCATTATTGGACTTGTAAATGACTCCTCAAAAGAAAATTGCATACATGAATCTTGCTCTAGAAGGGTATTCTCGGGTTGTCTACTTGACATATCTGTTAAACAACAATAATCAAATTGTTTTTTTTTTCCCTAAGAAAATTCGATAAGATAATGAATAGACTTAAGAAATAAAAAGAAGAAACAAAGCTTGGTTAATGAAGAAGAAAAATAACTCACCATAATATATCGAAAAGAGTGAACTACTCTAAATTGAAACCCCCCTCTAAAAGTGAGATTCTTGAATCTTGTGAGTAAATAAAGCCCAACACCCTTACAACGAACTGCTCCAAGTTGCTGCAACAAATTACAACAAATAGCAATCAGAGCACAAATAAGGATCAAAGCAAGAAACCATAAAAACTTAGATCAAGGCAATCAGCAACAAAATGAAAATAATATAGTGGTTTGCATTAGTGATTTAGTTCTGAGAAGATTTTCCCAAGGAAGGGAAAATTCCTCTACAGCAACAAATTTAAAAAATAAAAAAATAATGTTTCTTTCTTTTTATTTCAATAGAAAGAATCAATTAGAAAGAAAACAGCTTCAGCATACTCCTGAATCAAATTTGTCACCGAACATATGATTTTTTTTAAAGGGAAGAGAGAAAGGAAAACAACCAAAACAGAATGGAGAAGCTAGCTAGTGGTGAAGCATGATTCATTAAATCCAAAAAATGTTTTTTTTTTCAAAGATGCAAATAACCAATAGCAAGATAAAACCCATTAATCATCAAAGGGATGTTTTACGCAAAGAGCAACAGAATCATTCCCATATATAGACGCACCGGGAGAATACAAAAATTTTAAAAGTTGATATTGGAATCTTAGAAATGTATGGTTCTAGGGTGGTTCCGGTTCGAAAGAATCATGATCTAGTTAATAAATACAACAGCAAGCATTAGTTTTCCCCTCAAAGGTGCACAACACAAGCACAAGACGGACCACAAGTTCAAGTACCAGAAATTTTTTAAAAATAATTAACAATCTGGTGTACGGAAAGATGTTTGTTGACCTGGTTCACTCATGTCGCCATGTTGGAAGAATGTACTTTTGATTTGCTAGGTTCAAGTCCGGTTTAGCATTTCGGCTGGTGGTGAAAGCTGTTGAATTCAAAGACAATTACAATATTCAAAATTAGAGAATGACCCAGTTGACAAAAGAAATGAATACGCAAAATTGTTAAGATTCATTAGTGGGTAGTTGTGCCTTTGACGATGTTGAATCTAGCTTGGCGAGAGGGAAGAGGGTTGAGGAATGGAGAGATTAGGGAGGAGGTCTTTTGAGTTTTTGGTCGATGCCTTGCGAAAAGGAGTGTAAAGTAGGAATTAGGAACCCCTAGTTTTTTACAATGCGGAAAATAGGTAAAATGGCGAAAAAGATGTAAAGTGGGAAGCCCTAATTTTTTCAAGGTATTTATACATATTTTTATACAAGTTTAACAAGTCGTTGTTGAGTTGAGTTATTATTAAACGAGTTGTTCATAAATTTATATGAGCTGAGCTTGTTTGATAAACGTGCTTAATTTTGAGTTAATGGATATCTCGTTTATTAAACGAATCGAACTCAAAATGAGTCTTAACTGAGCCGAGCCCTAGCTGTTCATGAACAGTTCGATTTGTTTGCACCAAATTGTTTGAGCAGGTGGTGGCATTGAATTCTGGAATCAGGTGAATCCAAGGACTAGGAGTATGTATTTCGAAGTAAACGAGGCCGATAAATGGGGATATGCCTATTTATGATATGAAAAAAACAATAGATATGTTCCGCGAGTATGATACCAAAAGAAAGAAAGAAAGAAAGAAAGTAAGAAAGAAAAAAACTAAGAAAGGATGTTAAGAATGGTTGAACAGTTACAAAAGCAATCTTTGCAAGAGATCATCATAAAATACCGGGAGATGGAAAGTACACATGACTTCCGGATGTTGGAAACTTGGTATTTACTGTTCTATTGTGAGTAGCTCATATTTCTTTCATGACTACTTGAGTGAGTTTTCAACTTCCCTAATTTAAGAAAGTTGCAAGCAATCCTTGTGAGAGATCATCATAAAACACCAGGAGAAGATGGAAAGTACGCATGACTTCCATATGTTGGAAACTTGGTATTTACTTCTGTTTTGAGTGGCTCATATTTCTTTCATGACTACTTGAGTGAGTTTTCAATTTCCCTAATTTAATAAAGTTTTGCGAGATAAGTGGTGATAATTTGGACATCTCTCACTTGCACTAATACAAATATACATTGCTCCAACTTTTTTGTTCACACAAAGCCATTGTGGAAGTCCTGGTGGTTTCAGGGTAGCACTAGAACTCTATAATACTTGGGTTGTTCAATTCCTTAATCTCTAATTGGTAAGAGTAAAGTTCATATTATTGTGCTGGTGAAGTTTTGTCACTGTGAGAGTTGAGAAAGAGAAAATATAGTAGTGAAGTTTTTCTATAGTCAGAAGGAGAGTCGTGGACGTTCTCCACGATCACCTTTTACCAGGTATAATTGCAAGGTCCATAACACCTCCATGTGGGAGAGAGAGAAAGCGAGGGATCAACAATCCGTAAATCTCTTTACCAATGAGTTAGTTAGCGATGTCGGGAGATGTCTTGTGGTGAACACGTGAAGTGCACAGATGCAATTTGTGCTAGTGGCCCTCAGAATTGAATAGAATAATATGAGGAACATGGAGATATAAAAAACGTGGAATACAAATTGGATATCCTCTAATGTGGAAGTCATCAATAGACTTAAATTTACTTTCTCTTTCCTTTTTGATCCTTCAAACGTCTCATGCTTTGTGTTTGAATGGTTAGATTAATATGGTGTATACACTTTTAGGAATGAAACATGTTTCTTATTTTTGACAATCTACTCCTGAACCTGTAAATATGTATTGATTTATTCTTTTTTTTTTCTTGCCATTTTTACAATTTGTGGGCATAGATGTGCAGGTTCAAGGACAAGAGATGGGATTCTAGAAGGATGGTTAGCTCTGGTGGAATGCCATCATCACATTCAGCAACTGTAACAGCTCTTGCAGCAGCTATTGGTTTACAAGAAGGAACTGGAGGATCAGCGTTTTCCATTGCTGTTGTTTTGGCTTGTGTTGTATGTACTTTTTTACTCAGGTGTTCCTCATTATTTTGCAGTACAGATATGCTTGTATTATTCTCTGAATTTCATGGGGAGCCAGATATGTTGGATGGCATTTAGTGTTTTCATGATGCATTCATAGTTGTCTATGTTACATAATCTTGGGTAGAATTTAACCCCAAAAATTAGTTATTGAGGTGAGAGTACTCTCATGCTTATATATTGGACGTTACTTTTGTACTCAAGTGATGTGGGATTTCGCTTCACACCCTTCCTCATGCACAACGTGCTTACTTGACAACACCTACCGTGTGTAGGCCAAAGATGTGCACCATACCCATCCATGGTACTCCGGTTCTGATACCATGTCACACGATCTTGAGTAGAACTCAGCTCTAAAAGCTAGTTATTGAAGTGAATGTGCTCTTATGCTTGTGTACTGCACATTATTTTTATACTTAAGCAATGCGGGACTTCGACAACCTCCCTTACGCATACCATCGTACTTTTGCTACACCATTACAACATTGTAGCAAACCACCAAAGTCTCAAAGGGCGACAACAAGCCTCGAAGAATCACCGCAAGCCACGAAGAACCATTGCAAGCCACGAAGAACCACCACAAGCCACCATCGAGTCTTCTCCGACCCCCGTCGACCCCTGTCGACTTCTTCTAACTTCGTTGATTTCCTTCCCTAATTTGTAAGTCACAATCTCTCTCTCTGACCCCTGTTCTTGGCTACATCGTGATCCAATCCGATCTCTGCTGAACCAAATGACCCTCGCTGAATCTTTATCAGGCACCGGCAACGTCAACCAAGCATCGTCTTACTCCAACGATCTCTTCGAACCTCCGTTTGACTTTGTCAGTCTCTGTCTGATTTTGATTAGTCGCGATCTCCTTCTCAACTCCTTGTTCTTGGCTACGTCGCGACCTGATCGGATCTTTGCTGAACCAACCGACCCTCGTCGAGCTTTCATCAAGCACCAACAACGTTGATTGAGCATCATTTGACTCATATGACCTTTGTCGAACCTTCATTTGGTTCCGACGACCTCTGTTGGACCTCCGCTTGGCTCTTTGACATTGGATTTTTGAAGTTTTAGATCTATGTGAGGTTCCCTACACTCGATCCAACCTCAGTTGGCCAAAACAACCTTCGCCAAACCTTCATTAGCCACCGGCAATGTCATCTGACCGTCGTTTGCCTGCAATGACTTTTGTTGGACCTCTACTTTGCTCTGTGACCTTGTTCTTGTTATTCGGTTCTCTTGGTTATTGGCCTCCATGTGTTTTACTCCGGTGGGTTAATTTTCTAAATCTTTGTGAGTTAGTTATCTAGATCTCTCTTCATCAGTGGTTGTTTTTGGATTTTTCTTTTTTGGGGTCTCTTGATTTATTGGGCTCTCACAGTAACAAGTTTCAACTTTTGGGTTATTGGACTTCTTTTTTGTACCGCATGGACGCTTTGGTTCTTATTTAATAGGTATTTCACCTATTACTTGGATATTTGATTGTGATTCGTCTCATCGTATGACCTATGATCTGTCTAGTCTCAGTAAGTGTGTTTCTCCTTTTTCCCCTCCATCACCATTTGTACGACAAATGGCTCTTCTACGCATGTTGTTTCTATTGGTTCTATTCTCTTTTTTTCATCTTCTTCGGTGTATATTCCTAATGTCTTCTATGTGCCATAGTTATCTGTCATCTTACTTTCTATTAGTTAACTTTCGGACTCTGGTTTTGATGCTTTATTCTCTTCTTTTGTTGTGTTGTTCAAGATTGAATGTCGAGCAGCAGATTGGGATTAGGCATAGGGCCGGTGATTTATATATTTTGGAGAGCCTCGACATTCCTATTGACACCTATTTTGCCGTTATGTCCTCTCTTTGTTTAGATCAGAATTCGTCTCCCTTTAATCTTTGGCATTATAGGTTAGGTCACATGTCTAGTAAGTGTTTAAAAATCTTAGTTTAGTTTAGTCACTTGGGTAAAATATCTTCTAGTGACATCTCCAAGTACATCTCCAAGTACAGTAATTTGTAAACTTGCTAAAATGTCATCCTTATCTTTTTCCAAAAGTACTTCCTTCTCCACATCACATTTTTCTATTGTTCACATCGATGTGTGGGGCCCTCCTTCCATTGCCACAATGGGTGGATCTATATGCTATATTTCTCTTATTGATGATTACAGTCGTTTTTGTTGGATTTATCTCATGTCACATAAATCTAACTTTTTTTTGGATTTATCGCACTTCTCATTCTATGGTTGAGATTTAATTTTCTAGCTCCATTAAAACTATTCGTTCTAATTTGTGTGGGTGGGTATTTCTTAAAAGAATTCACGGACTTTTTGTTGCTTCTGGCACTATTTATCAATTTTCATGTTTTGATACCCTAGCACAAAATGGTAAGAGCTGGAAGGAAACATCGGCATATTTTTGACAGAGCTCGCTCCCTCATTTCCTCATCAGTTCCTGCTGTCTTTTGGGAAAAGCAGTTCTTACTGCAGTTTATCTTCTTAATCATATGCCCACAACTCTTCTTTCTAGGATCTCTCCTTATGAAAAATTCTTTGGTCACGCCTCTAATTACTTGTTACGTGTTTTTGGTTTCGTTCGGTTTGTTTTGTCTTCTTCCAAAACGGTAGCGCAATAAACTTAGTGCTCGATCATCTCTTTGTGTCTTCTTAGACTATGGAATTCAACAAAAAAGGTATCAGTGTTATGTTTCTGTATCTAAACGGTTTTATGTCTCTCAACATATTTGTTTCTATAGCGACTCTCCTAATTTATTCATCCACCTAAATATGCCCCTCTTTCCAAAGAGGATTTGATTCATATTGACCAATTTCCAAATAACGTGTTGTCTGAGGAGTTTACTCATAGTCTTGATGTTTTTGATCTCCCTACTACGTCTCATTCTTCAGTTGTTCTCTCACTTTCGTTAGTTTATTCTCACAGGCAGGTTGTTCCTCAGCCCGTATAAACCATCTCTGACACAATCTCATTTGTTTTTGTGGATCCTAATCCTCCTAAACAATGCTGCCCTTTGCATACTTGTATTCCACCGCTAAGACTTGGTTTTCTAATACCTGTTTTTCGTCATCCTATTGTGCAATTTTGTTGACTATTTATGTTTACTTTGAGCCTCAGTCTTATAAAGACACTTGTATTGATCCCAATTGGATTAATGCAATGCAAGATGAATTACTTATTCTTCAAAAGACAAAAGACTTGTGCTTGGAATTTGGTTTCACTGCTTGTTGGTAAAAATCCTACTGGCTATAAACGGGTTTATAAGGTCAAAACTCATTCTGATGGTTCTCTAGAGAGCTATAAGACCAGATTAATTGCTAAAGATTTTTCTCAAGAGTATGAGATTGATTACGAGGAAACGTTTGCTCCTATTGTAAGATGACTATCGTTCGTATATTGATTTTTATCGCCGCAATTCGTTAGTGGCCCTCTTTTTCAACTGGATGTGAAGAATGCTTTCCTCGACGGACATCTTAATGAATAAGTCTATATGCGGCCTCCTACGAGTCTCCCTCGTTCCCCTGGCTTTATCCATCGTGTTTGTCATACTCTTTATGATTTGAAGCAATCTTCCCGTGTTTGGTATGAGCGGTTTCAGTCTACTGTTACTCAAATTGGCTTTATTCCTAGTACTCATGATTCTGCTCTTTTCTTCCACCACACTACCGCTATGATTGTTAATTTTCTATTATACGTAGACAATATGATAATCAATGATTCTGATTCTCTTGCTATTTTTGAAGTAAAACATCTATTTCGTGAGTTTTAGATGAAAAATTTGGATTCCCTTCCATATTTTCTTGTAGTAAGCTTATTTGCCTAAGGGTTATTTCTTATCTTAGTCTAAATATGCTAATGTGGTTATTCATCGTGCCTGACTCACTGATGATAAGGTTGTTGACATCCCATTGAGCTACATACCAAGTTCTCTTCCTTTGATGGCATTTTCCTCAAGAATCCTACTTTCTATCACGAGCTAGTTGAGTGTTTGGTTTATCTTATTGTGACTCGTCTTGATATTGCATATGCAACTCATGTAGTTAGTCAATTTGTCTTTGCTCCTTACTCCACTCATTGGGCTGCTTTGCTCTGCCTTTTACGCCATGTCTATGGCACTATATTTTAGAACTTGTTATTCTCTTTTACTTTCTCTTTGACTTTTTGGGCGTATGTTGATGCTGATTGGGCTGGTGATGTGTCTGATCGTAGATTTACCACTAGTTTTTGTGTGTTCATTGGTAGTTCTCTCATTTCCTAGAATAGTAAGAAACAATATGTTATTGCTCCTTCTACTGCTGAAGTTGGATATCGCGCTATAACTCATGCTACAACTGAAATGGTTTGGCTTCGATGACTACTCTTGGATTTGGGTCTCTCTCTCTTTCTTATTGT
This sequence comes from Heliamphora exappendiculata, assembly GCA_034768845.1. Lineage (NCBI taxonomy): Eukaryota > Viridiplantae > Streptophyta > Magnoliopsida > Ericales > Sarraceniaceae > Heliamphora > Heliamphora exappendiculata. Next base: position 2,374,494 of record JAOTRH010000023.1, read on the forward strand.
ACTTCTCTTTACTATGGCAATAAGAGTACTATCCAGATTATTTACAACTTCGTTTTTTATGACCATATAAAGCATATAGAGATTGATTGTCACATTTGTTCATCAACATCTTCAGATGGGCACTATTGATCTTTTGTTTATCTCTTATTGCTTATAGATTGGTGATTTCTTCACAAAGACTCATACTTTTACTCGTTTTCGGTTCTTACTTGGCAAACACTTGTTACTCTTCGAGCTCGCATCATGATTTGAGGGAGGAGTGGGGTGTGAGATTATGAGAGATTATTTTTAGTGTTTTAGTTATATATATGTTAGCTAAATGTTAATTTAGTCCTTAAGACTAATTAAGGTTTTGCTTTATATATTGTTGTAACTCAATTCTTATATGTAAGTCGTTTTCTTTTGCTGATTATTAGAATAATAGATTGTTTTCTCTCTTCTCTTTTCTATCAATTTAATCGGGATACGAATCATGTATCATTTTTTATTTTTTTATTGAATTATGTATCTTATCGAGTATTGGAAGATATTTAACATATTTAAAAATAAGCTAAAGAAATGTATATTTAATACAGCACAAACATCTTGCAAGAACAAAACTTTAAATAATGTTAATAATAACATTGTGAAAATACAGCTCGCAAAAATAAAAATGTGTGAATTAATATTTAATACAAATGAAATACATCTAAAATACCATAAATAAATGCGTTATTCTAATTCAAGTCGGATTAACTGTATATTATATATTCTTTGTTTTGTCTTGACACATCTGTTAAGTTTTAATTTTCTAATGTACAGCTTTTAAGTTCTTAATTAGTTTGTTCATAAGAGAAAACCACACCAATGTTAGTCACTGTAAATCAATATCTCATCTGTTGTAAAAAACTTACGATTCACGATACGTATCTTACGATTCGATACATTAAAAAGGTAAATCAATACGTATCACGTATCACATATCGTATCTTATATTAACTTGTATCTTACAATACAAATACGATACACGATCCGATACATACGATACATTAATACTTAATTTTTTAGATAATTTAATTTGTAAAAATAGATATTATTAAAAAGTTTTGCATTGTTAAGATATTTAAAGCATTTTTCTTTAATATTTATTTGCTTTCATACATATCTACTTGTCTAGTATTAAGTGTTTTACAACATAAATTTATGGTTACTAATATTGGTACAGTTTTATCCTATGAACTAAGTAGTTGATAACTTAAAAGTTATTTATTAAAATTCTAAACTTAAATGATATGGTAAAATAATAAAAAGAACATATTATATACAATAAAATCGGATTTAGATTATAATAGTGCATTCACTTGTGATATTTCTTATTTATTTTTTATGTATTAAGTATTGATTAACGCATATTTTTATTTTTGAGAACCATATTTTCATAATTTTATTAATCAACATTATTTAATAGTTTATTCTTGTAATATGTTTGTATTATATCAAATATACATATTTTTTAAACTTATTTTTAAATATGTTAAATATCTTACGATACTCGGTACGATATGATACACGATTCGAAAAAATAAAAAAAACGATACACGATACGTATCTCGATTTGACAACTCTCAGATACTTAATACTAGACGACTACATATTTATGAAGGCTGATAAATATTAAAGAAAATTAAAAATATTAAAGAAAAAATACTCTCAATCTATTAACAATACAAAATTTTGATAATATTTATTTTCACAAACTAAGTTAATATAAAAATTAAGTATTAATATACCGTATGTATTGCATATCATCTTATGTATTGTGTGTGTATCGTAATATATGTTTAACATAAGATATGGTATTATCTCTTTATTGTATCAAATTGTAAAATACATATTGTGAATCGTGAGACATCTACAGCTGTCTAGTTAGTTTGCATTTGACAACAATACATGCACTGATTTGGAGTTTGGCTTCCTGGACTAATAGTTTTGGTTTTCTACAGGTGATGTATGATGCATCTGGCGTTAGACTTCATGCTGGTCGGCAAGCTGAAGTAATGTATCTTTACAAGATCATAGACTTAGTTCCAAGATTATTCAGTTCATTGCCCTCTATCATTCATTTTTTGAAAATGCAAGTGTACATGATGCTTATTGCAGTTATTGAATCAAATTGTATGTGAGCTGCCTCCTGAGCACCCTGTCTCTAGTGTTAAACCTTTGCGAGATTCACTTGGCCACACTCCACTTCAGGTATGTTATAATCATGCTCACCCAGCTTCCATTGCCTTGTGTCCAGGAATAGTAGACAATATCTATTAGCTCCTCACGTGTATCTTCAATGGAGTTTGTTTAAACTTGTTCATTGTGTTGAATGCTGAGTTTGATATCGCATAAGCCACGAGGTGACATGGGAGCCACTAGTTCAGGCTCCTAATAAACATGAGTTTTTTTTTGCTTTTTTTTGGGGGGGGGGGGGGGGGGGGGTGCAAA
>JAOTRH010000023.1:2414185-2437501 GCA_034768845.1 Heliamphora exappendiculata
TTATTTTTTTTTTTTAAATAAGTATTCAAGATTTTCAAGTAATAAATGATTAGATCTGTAAGTTTGTAAATTGTAATTTTAATTTTCAAAGAATAAAGATAAAAAAATAATGAAAAAGAAATTTAGCACTACCAAGAGCACCAGAATCACCAATGGTCCAGATCTCGACAATTCACAGATTGAGATTAATTAAAAACATATTTGTAAATATTTCTAAATAATAAAAAAATACAACATTAATTTAAAAAAATAAGCAATAGATGAATAGATCTGTATATTATTATTAATTTTTAAAGAAATGAAGATAATTTAAAAACATAAAATGAGAATAAAAAAATAATTAAAAAAAATTTACTCCATAACCAGGGCCCCAGGCGAAATAGCCGAATAAAGAAAATAAAAAAAAAACTTAAAATTCTCATATTTCTTCTTCTGAAATTGCCGAATAAAGAAAATAAAAAAAAATTTAAAATCTCATCGTCTTCTTCATCAACCTAGCGCTGAACCACTTTTGAGTCCTGACGACGCCAATTTCGCCAAAACTCCAAAACAAATAAAAAAATTATCATCAACCAACCAATATACCTTCGAATCTAATGAAAATGCAAGTATCATAGAAGGATCGAAGCAAGTCGGCGACTCGGCACTGTTGGCGAGAGGCGAGAACTGAAGATTTCGAAAATATAAAAAAAATCACCAAAAATGGAGTAGATCTGAGTAAAAATGGAGTGGATTTGAGTAAAAATGGAGTAGATCTGTTGTTTGGCGTCTTTCTAAGTTGTTTAAACAAAAATAGAGAAACAATGGACAAAAAACAAAAATCGGAACCCAGCCGAAAATCACAGTCATGAGCACCGTTTTCACACAGCGTAACGGCCGTAACGGCCAGTTACACGCCGAAACCACCGTTACACAACCGAAACCACCATTACGGGAACTGTAACGGCCGTTACGGCTATGAAATTCAGTAGCACTGCTATAGCGGCCGTAGCGGGACTCGGTCCCCACCGAAACTATTACGTAACGGCGTTACGTAACGGTAACGGCCAATTTTTGAAACCATTAATAAGATCCATTTTCACCAAATCTATCAATGTCATTGTTATTCCTCATTCTTGTAGCACCCGCATTACAGATTAACATGCATCTTCGGCTTGGCACCATCATTAATCTTCCTCTAAAATGTCAAATCCTATGGATTTCCAAATGTTTTTCATTTTCAGAATCTATGTTTTCGATTCCTCCTAGGTGCATCTACCTCGATTTTTTCATGCCCCAGTTGTTTTTTGTTTCTTGAGAAATACAAGTTTGATTGAAAACGAAAGACAAGCATGTAATAGAAGTAAAAAAAGAATGTAATCAAGATCACCAAAATGAGAGGGGTTCAATTTTCAAAGTTGAAAAGTTCAATCTCCACAACAGACAGCTCCAAATATCTTCTTTGGATCAGAACACACATTTCATTTGCTACATCCCCATCCTCTTTGCTGCATTCATCTGCATTCATCTTTTATTTGTCATCATATGCCTGCTTAGATTAATTAAATTCAGAAAACCATTACATTTAGATTGATCAGTGTAAGATATTTATTTATGTTTGTTATGGTAGGTTTGTAATTATATTGGTGATTCTAATATAAACACTGGTGAGATGTAGAGGTGGTTTAAGCCTCATTATTTTCCTCCTAATAATTCCTTTCAGTCTCTCTCTTCTTCTTCCTCCTCTCCTTTAATCTTAAATCGCTACTTTACGATTAAACTTGACATTAGAGCATTTCGATCCGACTCTAGAACACGCTAGGAACATCTAAGACTCAATCCGGGGTAATCGCGAAGAGCTAATGCCATCATCAGTGCGGACCAACATCACTATCGACTACTCGAATCGATTCGTTCGGAGTCCCTGGATTTATTGTGATTTTTGTGGAATCTTTCTAAGCCATTTGATGTGCCTTTCAATTTATTGAATCCTTTTTGAAACCCTAGTTTGAGATTTGCTTGTTGGAACCTCAGATCTGGTTTTCGACTATTGGAATCAGTTCTATGGGTACCAAAATCACTCCTAGAAGTCTACTTAGATATCGATGGGCTGTTTTGAACTCCATTGGACATGTTTTGAACTCCATTGGACATGTTTTGAACTTCAAAGAGGTCGGTACCAGGGGATCCTTGCTTTACCGATGCTTTTTGCATCAGATATGTTTTTTTTCTTGGTTCCGTGCCTAGGGTTTCCTCATTCTTCGTGGTTCAAAGCTATTTTTTGTATCAGATCTAGATGGTTATTGGTTTGGTCGCATCAGATCTTCTTAGTTTGGTCAGCGCCTAGGGTTTCTTGTTCTTCTTTGGCTTATTCTTCTGGATTGTTGCATCTGCTGTGTTCGTGGTTCAAGGTTTGTTCTTTGGTGTGTTCCATTGCCGAGATGTGTTACCTCTAAAAAGCTAAATGACCTATAATTATTTATCTTAGGCATATGCATTTAAAGTTTTCCTCAAAGACAAGCAATGGTTAAAATACATTATAGATCCTCCTCCAACCAACGATGATCCCAATTTCTCCACTTGAGAGACTGTAGATTCTATTGTTATAAGTTGGTTGCGGCACAATTTAGAACCTCATATCGGTACAATTGTGGAGTTTTGTGATACTTCCAAACAAATTTGGGACTCTCTTGTTAATTCTTTTTTTAAACCAGAGTAATGTTTCACGAGTTTATAAGTTATATGAGCAGATCTTCACACTTAAGCAGTCTGAGAAGCCCTTATCTAAGTACTAGAGTCATCTTAAGAGTTTGTGGGTTGGATTATGATCTATGTGGATTTAAGAATTAGATCCTTGTTGTGAGACCTTGCCTATTGCAACTAATACATATTCTCGCTTATTGCGTTCCTCCATGGGTCAATCATATAGTATGCTTAACATCCTTTCTGTTTCGGAATCATCTATATTAGCTACTAACAGTGGTGGTCATGGTAATTTTCGGGGTCATATTAATGGTGGACGTGGGCCAGTGAAGGTCGAGGATCTCGTGGTGTATCTCGCAGTGGTGGTCGTGGTAGCGGTAGCTCTCGTGGTGATAGAAAATGCAGCTATTGTAATGCTGCTAATCATACTGAGGCTTATTGTTGAGCCAAGTATGACAAACCAACTTACATTCATCAGGTCACTGATAGCTCTTCTCCGGTCTCGTCTTAGACATCTTCTGGGCCTTCTAGCCAGGTGCCTTCTTTCACCTCTAATGATACTCTCAATACTACACTTAGCAAAGATAGTTCAGACATTGCGCATTGTTCTGCCTTCATCTTCCACTGCCACATTAGCATATTCAGGTAATATTGCATATGTTGCCATTACACCTCCATCTTGGGTTCTCGAATTTGGTGTCAGTTGTCACATGTTTGGTAATCCCTTTTTTTTCTCTAATTCAACTCATATTAAGCATCATATTATCTTAGCTGATGGTTCATCTCGACCTGTCAAAGGTCAAGGTGTTCTCCATCCGTCTCTTTTTTTTCACCTTACCTTCCAATCTTATGTTCCTGATTTTTCCTTTATTTGCTTTCTATCAGTCAAATAACTAAAATTTTGCATTGCTCGATAACCTATTTTCCTTATGTCTTTCAGGACCTCAAGAATAAGAAAATGATTAGTTCGGAGCATGAGAAGAATGGGCTCTATTATCTTAATGTTGCTCACAGTTCTGCTTCCCGCACTCCATCTGCCTTGAGGGCAACGGTTTCTCCTCTTCAATGGCACTTTTGTTTAGGTCAATCGTCTGTAGCAAAACTTAAGTTGATCATTTCTGGTTTAATTCATGTGTTTGATTCTTATTGCAAAGCTTGTCAGTAAGGAAAACATCACCGCAGTTCCTTTCCCCGTAATAGTACTAGCCATCAGTCAGAGTCTTTTGTTATTGTCCATACGAATATCGGCAGTCCCTCGCATTCCAAGTACTAATGGATATTATTATTTTGTTATTTTGTTAATGACCATTCTCGTATGACCTGGTTATTTTTGTTGAAACACATATCTGAATTACCTTATACTCTTTCCACGTTTTATAATGAAATTGTTACTCAATTTAGCAACCATATTAAGATACTTCGGTTTTATAATGCTTTAGAATATATGCAGACTTATGTTGATGTGTTTTGTGTTAATCGTGGTATCATTTATTAGTTATGCTCATGCATGTCAACAAAATAGTGTTGTTGAAAGTAATCACTGTCATTTGTTAAATGTTGCTCGTACCTTATTATTTCACACACAGGTACTCAAACATTTTTGGAGTGACGCTGTCGTTACTGCATGTTATCCCATTAACCACGCGTCATCTGTTGTTCTTGATCATCAGTCTCCATTTTCCTTATTATATCCTAATTCTTTACCTTTTTCACTCACCTCTCGTGTTTTTTGTTGTACTGTCTTTGTGCATGTGCTTGATCCCGATTATGATAAGTTATCTCCTCGAGCTCATAAGTGTCTTTCTCGGATACTCTTGTACTCAATAAGGATATCGATGTTATCATATCGAGTTTCGTCGCTATTTTGTAAGTATTGATGTGACCTTCTTTGAGTCACTTCCCTTTGCTCCCTCCAGTCTCCTAGTCTCATCTAATGTCATGAGAGAGAGTCTTTCTCTTCTCCAACTCTTCATCTACTGGTCTCCTTACTTCTAGCTCCTCCTTTAACCCTTCTTTGCGGGTTTATCTGCGATCTCGAGATAGACATGTTGTCTCCTATGGCCCGGACACTTAATCTTCTTCAACAAAAGTTCCTACCTACTTGGATCCTTCTTCTGATAATGTTGACTTACGTCACTTATTGCTTTGCATCGAGGTAAACGTACATGTACCCAACATTTTATTACCAAGTTTGTGTCATATGATTGTTTATCCTCTTGTCTTCATCTCTTTGCTTCTACCTTGTCTTATATTTCTATTCCCTCTACTTATAAGCAGGCTTTGTCAATGTCTGAATCCTATGGATGAAAAAATGAGAACTCCTTATCAGAATCAGACATGGAAGCTAACTCCTCTTCTACCTGAGAAGCACATGGTGGATTTTCATTGGATCTATATAGTGAAGTACCTTTCGGATGGTTCTGTATAACGTCTTAAGGCATATTTAGTTGCCAAATGCTACACTTAGACATACGGGGTTAATTAGTTGGATTGGAGATTTTCTCTCATGTGGCTCGCCTTAACTCTGTTTGAATTCTCCTATCTGTTGCCGTTAATCGTTATTGGCCCTTGTATCAACTCGATATTAAGAATGTTTTTCTTCATGGTGATATTCAGAAGGAGGTGTATATAGAGCAGTCACCTGGTTATGTGGTTCGTGGTAGTAGGCAGCTTGTACGTCGCTTGTGTAAGGCCCTATATGGCTTGATGCAATCTCCTCGTGCATGGTTTGATCGATTTAATTATGTTATGCGTGTCTATGAGGTTTGTTAGAGTTTATTTTATATTTTACTGGATAATTTTATAATCATCTATGTGTGAATATATATATATATGTGTGTGTGTGTGTGTGTGTTGTGGAGTGTAAAGACTATTTTGAGTCTCGGGATTTTTACCCTAATTCACAATTATTATCTCTTTTTCGTTCTATTTTCTTCTCTCCCTTCAACCCTAAATCACTAATTTATAATTCAACTAGTTTCAGCGTTCTACCTCTGATCACTCTGTCTTTGTTCACCACTCATTTACTACCACTATTATATTGATTGTGTATGTTGATAATATCATTACTTTGGGTGATGACTCAATTGGTATTGTTAATCTGAAACGGCATTTAGTGCAACACTTCCATTCTAAGGATTTGGATACTTTTCATTATTTTCTTAGTATTGAAGTTGCTCGTCTCTCAGGGTAGATCTCTTTCTCAACGAAAATGTATGCTTAATCTTCTCTTTAAGTTCGGTCCTCTCAGGATTCAACCTCTTGACACTCTAATAGACGCTACTACTAAGCTTGATGTTGAACAGTGTGAGCCCTATTTGGATGTTGGTCGTTATCGACGGCTTGTTGAGGAGTAGTCCCAATATCACCTATGCTGTTGAGATTGTCAGTTAGTTAATGCATGCTCTTTGTCAACCCCATTTTGATGTTGTCGTATCCTCCATTACTTGAAAAATGCCTCAAGTTATGGTTTGTCTTATCGTCCATCTGATAACTTGTTTGGCTTCAGTGATGCTAATTGGTCAAGAAGTCATCTTAATTAGTGGTCTACATCTAGTTATTGTAGCTTTCTAGATGGCAATCTTATCACTTGGTGTAATAAGAAACAGAATGTTGTTACTCGTTCCAACGCCCAGAGTATCATGCTATGGCTCGTACTGCCTCTGAAATGTTGTGGGTTTGATCACTTTTTCAGGATTTCAGTATCAAGACCTCTACACTTATAGAGATATTTTGTGACAATCAAGCAGTCATCTTTATTGCTAATAATCCAATTTTCCATGAGCAATATTAAGGTTGACTCACTTTATTTGCGATGTATTGCTGACCAAGCAAATCGTCAGTCCTTATGTTCGCTCCAAGCATCAATTAGGTGATATCCTCGCCAAATCATTAGCTCGTTTTAGTTTTCAATGTTCGATAGCTATGCTCCAACTTAAGGAGGAGTATTAGATACTTATTTATGTTTGTTAGGGTAGTTTTGTAATTATATTGGTGATTCTAAGGTGTAGAGGTGGTTTAAGCCTCATTATTTTATTTCTAATAATTCCTTTCTATCTCTCACTTCTTCTACTTCTGCTTTAACCCTAAATCGCTACTTTAAGATTCAATTATCAAAATATGACATAACATGACAAATTTAAAGAATATTCGTCTTAAAACTACACATCTCTTTTATAACCAACACCATCCATATTTCCTCCCATTTTATGGATTTTCTCTCAAGGGTGAGAAGATTGTTACGCTAATGTATTTTGTAAGCATCACCCTTTGTCTGTTCCTCTTCAATCTAACTAGTAATAAGATCCATACACTACAAGGCAACCTACAAAAGTTTTACTCTTGATTCAGCTCCTTTAGCCTATGTTTGGACTAGCATTTTTTTGTACGCTTTTTGGTTTTTTGGTTTTTTTTTGTAAAAAAATAGGTGTAAAAATATATGAAAAAAACTAACTAAGGCCAAACAAGTAGGCTTTTCAAGAAACTTTTAAGCAAAAAACCTCATAGAAAAGCTAGTCCAAACATATGTACCACCTGGCTGAGTGGTAGTTTCATTCCCACTTAGGACTCTCCTATATTCACCAATGGGTGCTACCTCTATTTGTTGATCATCTTACTGCTAATTTGAAAGGTCACTTGAGCATCAACTGGAAACCTTAGCTGACTTATTGCAAACCCAACACATCATTGGGGGTCTACACAAAATTCCATAACATGCAAAATCAAATTAACTTCTTAAAATAGTTTTTGTGCTTCATTAATATTTCCATAAACCAACCGAAGTCATTGTGCACCTTGCACTATATATTGTGTATGGCAATTATGGATTTTAAATAAAGCTATCGGAACAGATTAAAAGATACATAAATAAAAGTCATGAACCAAGTAAGTTTCCAATAATAACCATGTGCTTCATCAACCAAGCGCTTGAAGTCATCAGGTGTACCATAGCGGCTGCTAACAGCATATAAATTGGTCGCCTGCATTATCATCGAGATATTAAAGCATGTTCTTAGAAATGACACAAAGAGAATCTAATAAAACTTTTAAATTAAACAAGATTTGGTGGCAGGGGATGAAGACGTGATAAATTAACAACAATAGCCTGTTACATTATCATAATCTATAGACCATAAATAAAAATAAAAACTGATATTTTCATATTATCTCACTTGATGCAAGAGTATAGTTTAAATGATAAGAATATCAAACATGTAACATGTCATAAAATTCACTTTTGATGACTTAGAAACTTAAAATGAACTAGAAATCTAGAAGCAGCAATGAAAATTCAACAGCAGTTACATTAGTTCCAATTGTGTGACGACCCGTGTCCGAAATGGTCCATGGCAACCTTCATTGGTGCCTCATAATGCGGCCCAAAAATATGGTAGAAAGTTACTTTATGTATCTCGTCATGTTCATATATATATCGCATGGCACCACATTTTTTATCCGATGTAGGACGACTAATTTAGGGTGTTACAATCTCCTTGCTTAGGCAAAAACATCCCCATTATTCTTCCACAGGTAAAGAAATACTCTCAAGTCTCCGGTGGCCATGAACCACTTGCCATGTAAACCAGAGTTATACTATGTTACCACTCGTAACGACCCAAGTAGACTTACTAACTTAGTAACTTAAATAATGAGCCTAACAACAAAACATAAAATGTTTAAGCCCAAGTTATTAGCAATTTGCCAATAGCCCACCTGTTTTTACATAGATCACATTTATTTCTTTTTTCCGCTAAAGTGAGACAGAATGTCACAATATCTCCCACTCAAAAAGCTTCCCATAGTTAGCGTTACAGAGAGTAGTCCATTACCGGAAATAAAGCAACCCATTAGCATGCACAGAGTATATTATTTTGGGATTGTCTCTTCAGAGCCTCTAATACTCTAGCCGCACCGCTGAAAAGCTTTCCACGAGACTAGAGCCTTGATATACATTGTTGGGCTCATTTCCTATCAACTTAAACTTTTGGGACAATTGGTGACTTAACATGGTATTAGAACTCCAGTTTCATGAGGTATTGGGTTTAAGTCTTGTGATGTATTTCTTTGTTATATTTATTATTGTGCACTCTGTGTGTTGGTGCATATGTTCATTTTGTCCGCCTCTTCACGTACGAGACAGGGTCGCGCGTGAGGAGGAGTGTTGCATAACTTGATATACATTGTTAGGCCCATTTCCTAGCACCTTAATCTTTTTGGACAATTGGTGACTTAACAATTTCTATCTCCCGTCAAGGTGGAATTGGGGTAGCACAAATAACACTGAATATTTTCCATTTTCAACTGGAACATATATATAATTTTAAAACCAGTATATAGATTCCTTTTATTAATCTTGCTTTATCAACAGATGTTTTCCACGAAGAATGAAGCTTTGTGTCCTCAACACACACAACTGAGCAAATGTGCATTGCAGAAACTCAAAGGACTTAGACATGAATTACATCAAGTCTTAGATATAAGCAAAGACAGAAAACAGATTCATCATTCAACTCACTCTATAGCCAACAGTGAAATAATCTTTGTGCTCAACAAGTCCAATCAATTGGATCACATTATATCCTGCTTCTTTTACATGAGGAAGGACCTACGAAAAAGTAAACAACTATAAACAACGTGGAGACAAAACATATATGAGGAAAAAAAATATATCATATGACAATAATGAAGAAACAGGAAATAAAAATCAGTGAGTTACATTCTCAGTAAAATCATTGAATGAGGCAACTTTAGGCTCCAATCCACTGATTCCAACATGACATTCATAGATACGCAATGACTTTGGCACTTCAGGATGCTTGTGTTTCCATTTATATGCACACTCAGGAGGTGGTTCCCAATGGATGGCGAAAGCTTGCTTTCCGTCTGCACCTGGGTATAATTATCAGACTCCAGTAAGCAAGGAAAAATACCATGCAACACATCAATATTTAACAAACGAAAGACTAACACAAATAAAATGCATCAAAAAAACCTTACGCAATGCCCTCGATTAATGGGGATCAGCAATGGATAATGAACCAAAAAATAAAAAATAAAGTTAGGTAAACAACCAATAGAGCTCCATCTTAAATTTAGGGCCTATATTGGTTATTGTAAGCAAATATATCTATACCGTATAATATAAGAAAGAGTAAGTTGCTTCACTATTGGAATCAATTTTATTTAAACATTTTCTTTCGGTTTTTAAAGTCAAACTCAATTTTTAAAAAGTTTATTTTTTACTATTAATTTCGTTAGTTACTTTTTGTCATTTAGTTTCTTTTTTACCCTCTAAATATTTTTACTTTTTTGTTTTTTAGTCGGGTTAGTTTAGACTTCTAAACAATACTAATAAAAATTATGCTTCGGTGAAAATCTTGACCATAACACAATCATATTAAATGCAAATGTTATTCTACCACTTCAGTACCATCAATTTTGGTACAATGCAAATTGTACATATCAATTGATTATTTTAACCCAACCTTTAAACTTTATTTTCGTATATTTCTTTACATTTTTGACTTTTTACTGTTTATAGAATGGGTTTTACTGTAACATGCTGTGTCGTTGTTGCCCTCAGTATGCCATACTTTTATATTGTTTAATTCACACAATTTTTTAAAGGAAACATAAAACAACTAGAACTTATCCCTATTAATTTTGTCTTATTTTCATTTCCTTCCAACTTTTATATATTTCAACCTAAATATTTTTTGTGTTAAACATTAAAATAATATAATGTGTTTACTAAACGATGAAAAAATTCACACAAAAAAAATTAATATATAATTTTACTAAATGACAAAAAAATCACTAAAAAACAAAAATCAAATCAAATCAAATTATATAAGTTGTCCTTCATTGAGGCTTTTAGATATTTTTATCAAAAAATAAATTTTCGAGGAAAAATTAAAAAGGGTATAATAATTGGGCTAAAGAATGAAAATTCAATAAAAACAAAAATTAATAAAATAAAATAAACAAATAAGCCATTATTCTAAACAAGGTATTTATAAAAATTGGTAGCCATAAATTATTCACAAATACAGTCTTCGTTTTTATGTTGTAAAATGTTTTCACTATAATGTGTAGTCAGGATTTGTTTATTTGTAAATAGTGCAAATTACTTTGTGAAATTATTAATGAATGGTGGTGATAATATTAATATAGTTATAACGTTTTGTATTTGTAAATAATTTTTTTTAAACTCATAACATTTATGGTTTTCAGGTATAAATCCACATAACATGTCCAAACAAATGTGCAATGCACATGTTGTGACACTAGTAATAGTAATAATTCCGGGTGCCAGAACCATTCAGAGCAAAATGTGTGACATGCACAACTTTTCTACCAAATTGAAGCCAATTAGAACAATCTACAAATAAGCTCTTGGATAAAAGTATCTTTTAGCAGCTAGAAAAAGGCAAGCAAAAACAGACAGCCAAATGCAATAGGAAGTAAACTTAATTATTGGTAGAACAATGTGGCAATATGCTTTTTAAGAAACTTTAAGAAACCAATGTTGTTAACATATCTTTCTAATTTCTAGGAAAATTATTTCCCAAACAAACGGTGGGGGGGAGGGGGAATCTGGCATCAGTGTTAAACAGTGAAAGCAGGCGAGAGAACAAAAATAAATATTAAAAATAAAAACGTGAAGCAACTACTGATTTCCAGCAGGTCAAGTAAAAATACCTGGAAACACGTAAGTGGCCCATGCAGGAACGCGCTCCAAAGGCCCGTCAGGAGTGTTAAAATATACCCTATATTTTCCTTCATGAGGGATTCCAGGTGTGTATTTTTCTGACCACGCTTTCCTTCCTTTACGAGACTCTAACCAGTATGCAAGAGGAGGCTTCTTAGCACGAAATTTTTCTCGTGACACACGATCATTGACGATGTTCAAAATATCATATTGTTTTCCATCATCAATCACGTCAAATCGAGGCAAGTTGCTGGGTGGATCATCTTTATGCTGTTCTTTCCATGCCTTATACCTCGTCTCGGCATCAGGAATTTCTTCCAATTCTTCTTTCATTTCAGGTCCATTAGGACCAAATATTTTCTCATATAACTTAGCTGCAATTTCATAACGTGATTTTATGTAGCGGTCCTCCCCAGGTTCCCAGTAATCATCGTTTGCTTTCTTGAATAGTTCTTCAATGGTAACGCCAGTGTCACCTTTATCATAATCATCCACATAGTTATACTGCTGAAAATAGAGTTCATCAGGTTTTTCCCCATCCCTCAACTTATCCTCTAGAATGATAAACCAGTACCCGTAATCATCGTGCCCAAAATGGCCCTCTCTTGCACAGTTTTCAGTTGGTGACCATCCATTGAAGTCCCCAACCAGTGAACAATAGCGAGCACCTGTATTCAACAAAGTTAAATGTTCACATGCAAAAAACAGATTTCAAAAACAAATATGAAATTGGAAATTGGCTTTTGATGATGATGATAGTGCGTATAGGATCATGTCTAATCATGGTTTAAGTAGCAGTAGTCATTTGTAATAACCAAAAAGATCCTCATTCAAACCAAGGAAAAAAATAGTATGTGATTAACAACACGGACAAAGCCAGAAATGTTGTTTGAAGGCGGCCAAGGTAAGTGGTAAATGTCTCACTCCTACACACATAATTGTACATATTTATGCTAGAAGGGGCAAAATAACATGCTTCTATGAAATATGAATAACTATTCCTAAATATATTTCTTTGTTAAGTTAGGTCTATTATTGTATTTTGAGTATGCTTGTCTTATTATATAAATAATAGTGGTAAGGGAGCTAACCTTAATTTTGGGTGCTCTATCTTTTCACCTTCAGAATAACTCTTTTCTATTCTCTCTTAGCTCTTTCTTATTGTTCTTCGTTCATTCATCAATCTTAACATGGTATTAGAACAAAATCCTATGTTATTGAGTTTTCTCATTCGTTATTTCTTCTTTTTTTCCTTTTTTTCCCATCTCAGAATTCGACATTTGTAAAAAAAAAAACTTTTTCTTCCAGAGATGATCGACTGGACCTAAGAATCCATGTTATGATTTTTCCAAATTTTTTCTGCCATGTTTACTAATTTTTTCGGTTTTTTTGAGATTTTCGGTGTTGAACCCTAGGTTTTCATAAATTTGCGATTACAGCTGTTTTTTCTTCGATCGATGGTTGATTCCTCTTCCATGGGTGCCGACTAGGGTTATACCAACCTCTATAAGGATCGAATCAACCCTATTGTTGAGTTTTGGTTGATTTTGTCATGCGGCAAGGGTTTACTCGACCTGTGGCTGCTCCGTTTCGACTTTTTTCGCCCTTTTTCATTCTGTTTTGATTCTTGAAGGGCTCGACCAGCGTGTTTGAAGGCTCTATTTGGTTCACCTCTGCCTTCCAATATTGTTTGATGGTTGCGGCTACATCTGCTTGGATCTCCAACCGTCTATTTGGCTTTTTTCTGACTTTGCTCCAATCTGGTATGGTATTTTAGCTATCTTTGGTGGTCTCGTGGTTCAGTTCTACATTGATTTGTCCATGTTCTATCGTATCTTGCTTCTGTTTGCCTCGTACTACTTGTTCTTGGTTTTACATAACCATATCGGATTCTGAAAAGCCTTCTTGTGGTAATGCGGACACTGGCTTGATTTGTTCAGGGACTCCTACTGATAGTCCGTCTCTTCACAGCCAACAATTGTAGAGCCGTCTCGCACACGGTGGACAGAGAAAAATGCCCTTGTTATGTCATGACTACTCTATTCTATGCAGCCATCAATTAGTCGCAATTTTTTACTTCTAGATATTGCACATAAGATTTGGTCCGCCGCTACCTAGACTTATTCCCAGACAGGCAATGATGCTCAGCTCTATGAATTGCGGAAGAAACTCTGTGGGTTATACCAGAAAGATTAGTCGCTAGCCCAGTGTTATGCCGAGTTGACCAGTTTGTGGAACGAGATAGATTATTATTAGGATTTCCATGCCATTTGTCCTGCTGATGCTACCGCTTTCCAAAAAATGGTAGAAAAGGAGCGGGTGTATGATTTCCTTACCGACCTCCATATTGACTATAATTCGATCCGTGTCCAGATTTTGGGACGAGATCCGTTCTCTACCTTCAGGCAAGCATATGCTTATGTTCAGCAGGAAAAGAGTCGCCGTCATGCTATGGTTCTTCCTCCCAGTCAGGAGTGCTCTGTATTAACTATCACGACCATCACTCGGCCAGGACAACCTATCAAATCTGAGGAGAAGAGTGGTTCAGTCGCTCGTGATCAGTTGCGCTGTGAGCATTGTGGTAAAACCCGTTATACTATTGATCACTGCTGGAAGTTACATGGTTGTCCTACTCAAGGACGGGGCGGTGGCCGTGGTAGTGGCCGTAGTAGTCCTATTCGCTCCCACGCTCATCTTTCTGAGATCTCTGGTAGCACATTTGGTGAGACTAACCCTCTCTCTGAGGCTGAGTTGACTACTCCCAGGCACCTAATGACTCGGGTTGACATCTCTCCTTCTCCAGCCTCCACTTCCACCTCTAACTTCGCTCACTCAAGTATATCTCCTTGTGCACTTAGTGTTGTTGCCTCTCCTATTCCTTAGATCATTGACTCCAGTGCCACTGATCATATAACTGGGTCTTTCACCTTGTTTTCTTCTTATTCTACTTGTTCTGGTAAAGATAAGGTTCGAATAGTTAATAGGGTCTTTATCTTCTATTTCTGGCAAAAATTCTATTAATTGCTCTTCCACCCTTTCTCTCACGTCCGTTCTTCATGTTCCCAATTTTTCTACTAATCCCTTATCTGTTAATCGTCTTACTAGTTCATTAAACTATTCTGTAACATTTTTTTTCACTCATTGTGTTTTTCAGGAACAGGTGACGGGGAGAACGATTAGCAGTAGTAGTGCGCGTGGTGAACTGTACTTACTGAATATTCCGTCTACCTCTTCTTTTTCACCTTCACTGTTTGGCGAAGCTCTTCACGTCGATAATAGACCTTTACTTTTGCAGCTACATCAATGGTATCGTCGTTTGGAGCATCCTTCCTTTGGAGTTTGAGAGAGACTTTTTCCTTCTTTAGCTAAACATTGTTCTAGAAGTACTTTTTGTTGTAGGCTTGTGAACTTACTAAACATAAACAGTCTGTTTATCCTTCAGTTAATAAACGTAGTGATTTTCTGTTTATGCTTATCCATTCTGATGTTTGGGGTCCTTCACCTGTTACTTCTATTTCTGGTTATCGATGGTTTGTGACTTTTATTGACTGTTATTCTCGTGTCACTTGAATTTATTTACTTCGTGCTAAAAGTGAAGTTTTTTCGTATTTTCAAAATTTTCATAACATGGTGCATATCCAATTTGATGCCACCATCAAGATTTTTCGTTCTAGTAATGGGACTGAGTATCTTAATGGTGATTTCCACGCCTATCTCGAGGCTCATAGTATTCTCTTTTAGACAAGTTGTGTTCGCACTCTTGAACAAAATGGGGTGGCAAAAATCGTCATTTTCTTAAGGTTGCCCGTTCTCTTCTCTTCACTATGCATGTTCCCAAGTCCTTTTGGAGTGACGCAGTCCTCACCGCTGCCTATCTTATCAATCGTTTGCCTTCTAGTGTCCTTCACTTCAAAATCCCTTTGGAACTTCTACCCCAATCTCCACCTCTCTCTTCTATTCCACTTAGGGTCATTAGGTGTACTTGTTTTGTTCATGCACCTAAACACTTAGGTTGCAAATTGGATTCTAAGACTGTTAAATGTATCTTCATTGGTTACTCTCCTACTCAAAAGTGATATAAATTCTATTCTCCTACCACTCGCAAAGTGTTTTGCCAGTATAGATGTTACTTTCTGCGAGATTGGGTCCTTTTTTCACCCTTCTGAGACATCTCTTCAGGGGGAGTCATCTACATTGGAAGAGATAGTGCAATCGGATATACTTATTCAGCCTCATCAGAAGTCTCGTGGGTTGGTCTTTCCAAATCTTATACACCCAGACCGTATTCCCACTGAAGGGGAGAAGGAAAGGTCAGGTGAGGGGGAAACAAAGCAGCATATTGTTGGACAGTTAGATCGAACTAATCTGCATACTTATTCTCGATGTCAGAAGGATCAATCTGCTTGTGCATCACTACCACCTTGCCAGTTGCTCTCTCCGCCCCCTGTTTCAATCTCTTCCACTACTTCACCTGGTAATGAATCATCTGTTGTTAATCTTGATACTTGTGATTTACCTATTGCCCTTCGAAAAGGCGTTAGGACATGTACTCAACATCCAATTTCACAATTTGTCTCATATGACTCGTTATCAAACCCATATCGTGCTTTTGTCTTGTCTTTGTCCTCTATGTCAATTCCGCAGGGTTGGAAAGAACCTATTGTGGACTCTAAGTGAAAAAATGCTACGATTGAAGAGATGGCAGCTCTAAAAAAGAATGGTACCTGGGAGTTAGTCTCTCTTCCAAACGGGAAGAAGCCAGTTGGGTGCAAATGGATGTGTTTACTATCAAATACAACCCAGATGGGTCAGATGGGTCAGTGGAGAGATTTAAGACAAGACTAGTTGCTAAGGGCTTTCCAAAAACTTATGGTATTGATTATCAGGAGACTTTTGCCCCAGTTGCCAAACTGAATTATGTTCGAGTACTCTTGCCTTGTGCTGCTACTATGGGTTGGCCTCTCCAACAATTGGATGTGAAGAATGCATTCCTTCCTAGGGACTTAGAGGAAGAGGTTTATATGGATATACCACCAGGATTCTCTTCCCTTGAAACTGAAAAGAATGTGTGTAAATTGAAGAAAGCTTTATATGAGCTCAAGCAATCTCTAAGAACTTGGTTTGAAAGATTTTTCAAGGTTATGCTAAGATTTAGATACCGACAAAGTCATGCAGATCACACCATGTTTATCAAGCGTAGTAATAATAAGATCACAATCCTTATTGTATACGTTGAAGACATAGTTGTGACAGGGAATGATGTAGATGAGGTGTCTCGTCTCAAGACAAGTCTAGCTAAAAAATTTGAGATGAAAGATCTGAGAGCGTTACGATACTTTCTTGGGATTGAAGTTGCTAAATCAGATAATGGTGTCTTCATTTCCCAACGAAAGTACATTCTTGATCTCCTCGAAGAAACTGACATGTTGGATTGTCGACCAGCAGATTCGCTTATTGAGGCCAATCATCATCCCAGTAATGGTGACGGCAAACCAACTGACAAGGGTAGATTTCAGAGGTTTATGGGAAGATTAATATATCTATCTCATATTAGACCTAATATTGCATATGTTGTAGGGGTTGTTAGTCAATTTATGCATGATCCCCATAGTGCGCATCTTGACGCCGTTTATCACATTTTGCGGTATCTTAAGTCTGCTCCAAGAAAAGGATTTCTGTTTTCTAATCATGGTCACATGAAATTAGAAGCATTCACGGATGCGAACTGCGCTGGTTTAGTAGATGATAGGCGGTCTACATCGGGATATTGCACATTTGTAGGAGATAATCTTGTTACTTGGCGAAGTAAAAAGCAGACGGTGGTAACTATATCAAGTGCAAAGGCTGAGTACAGGGCTATGTATGGCACATGGCATTTGTAAACTTCTCTGGCTCCGAGTTCTATTGAAGGATATGGGATTTGAGTATGAAAAGCCTATGAAATTATATTGTGATAATAAAGCTGTCATCAACATTGCTCATAACCCAGTATAACATGATAAAACGAAGCATATTGAGATTGACAGACACTTCATTAAGAAAAACCTATGCAAGGGTTCAATTTGTATACCATTTGTGAAGTTTGTAAATCAATAAATAGATATTTTTACTAAAGGGCTTAGTAGTAAGGTGTTTCACTCTATTATATGCAAGTTGAGCATGAAAAATATTTATACATCAACTTAAGAGGGAATGTTAAGTTAGGACTATTATTGTATTTTTGGTATACTTATCTTATTATATAAATAATAGTGGTAAAGGAGCTAACCCTAATTTTGGGTGCTCTCTCTTTTCACTGTCAGAATAACTATCTCCTATTCTCTCTCAACTCTTTCTTATTGTTTTTCGTTCATTCATCAATCTTAATACTCTTGTCCATAGCATGGATCAACTGCTAAAAGAATATGCAAAATAGTTGGAGGTCATGCCCTATATATTGCGTAAAAACTCGTAAAAAAAGAGGATTAAAAAAATACTTTTTGAAGAACTTAAGGGGAAATCTATTTACATTTGTAAAATCAAAAATTAGACGGCTTTGGGAAACTATCAAAAAACAGTAAATTTAGTTATGTAGTATAGGGTTTAGGTTTCCTTTATTTTGTTTTATTTATTTTGGGATTCATTTTATAAAATTTGTTTTCTAACATATGATGTAGTGGTTGTCCACATCCGCTTAATGGTCACATGCTAATCACACAACCAATTTAAGTAACATGACACATGGTACATTTCCTTTTGAAGGTTGCCTGTTGAACAAAATTTTCAGATTTGGTGGCTGCTACTCATATCTCCTGCTAAGTTGCTCTCCTCTCTATTCCCTTTCTTCTTTCTTCTCTTCTCTGTTTCTACTTTTCCCTTCACAAGTTTCACCCTTACCCCTTTTGTTCTCTCTTTTCTCTTCACTGCTGCTGCAATCGATCTCTTCCTTGCAGCTGCTGCTGCTTTCCCTTCTCTCACTATTGGTTTCTCTTCCCACCACAGCAATGCTCTTCCTTGTTGATGCTGCTGTTTTCCCTTCTCTAATTATTGCTTTCTCTTCCCTGCGCACTTTCCATTTCTCTTTTTTTCCCTTTACTGTTCCATTTTGTTCTCTGCATCGCTGCTTTGAGTGGTTGATTGGTGGTATTGGATTCAATATAGACAACTTGCTGCTTATTCCCGTGCTTCAAGATTGCTTGCCTACTGCACTACAGTGAGGCAATTCCCTTTCTTGCCTTTCTTTTATAGTTTCGCCCCTCAAACACTTGCCAGCCATTATCCAGTCATTTCAGTTCCCTTTTGCATCTTGTTGCACAGGTTTGAACAAGAATTTCTGTTTCATGCAGGGAAATATTTGACTGGCTACTAAACAGTTTTTGACTTAAGCCTTATTATGTGGTTTACTTTGAAATATCCTTGCAAATTGCATGATTGTTTATCATCTTGATTATTTTCCACTGATAGGAATGTATGCCTGCTGGACTATGGGTGTTTGGCTGCTATTGTCATAGAGTTCTCCACCATATTGTCAGAAATTTAAGGTTTTATTTCTTAAAAAGATATGCAAACAATTATTTTGGCGAAGTTGGTCTAAATTTCTTAATGTGGAGTTAAAGTGTATGCTCTGCTTAAGACACTATATTAGGTGTGTAAAGCAGAGCAGCCTGCTTAAAAACACCATCACTGGCACCGCTGGTTCGGATTGGGAAAGAGCAGCCCAGGACTCTGGTTCTTGGGAATGATTCACCCCTATGCCAGAATGTCTGAAATTCCACAAGATTCAAGGAAACACAGTCTAAGAGATAAACATTTTAAATGATTCTAGGCTGTTCAAGTCTGTCAACAAGGTCAAATTAGATCACAAAAACCCGGTCGCCAAATAAAAAATATAAAAAAAAAACACAAGACAATTGCATAGCATAATCAGAAACAAAACTTATGATCATCCTTGGGTTATACCAAACCTGGAGCCCACTCCATGAAATCCACTCGGTGTTGCACAGTCCGATGCATGCCTAATAACTCAAATCTAGAACAGATACACAGAGTCAGTATAACACTAGAAACCGAATCATTCTCACTAAAATGGGAAGACAAGAAAATAAAAACATTCTAGAAGACAATCTCACAAACGCATTGTAGACAAGTAACCAACAATGATTTTGCAATCACTTCTATATAAATATTTAACTATACTTACCATCTTTACTTACCACATTTTGTTTACTAAGCAACATGGTACAACAGTTGTGAGGGTGCCACGTGTAAATAAAATGTGATTAAAATATGTGATAAGTGTAGCTATGTTGCTAACTTGAAGCATAAAACCATGCCTCGCGCACCAAGCTTAACCCTAATCATAGCTTCGAAAAAATCGATAAGAAAAATAAAGAAGAGTAAGACTGACCCAGAAGCTAGCTCCCTGAGATTCATGAAGCGTTTCAAAATTTCATCTTTCAAGTCCTTCAATGATTTATACCTGTGATTAAAATTAAGAACAATGAAAAATAATAATCTTCAAACACCCACCACAATTACTCGGATAATTATGCAATAAATAAGCCTAAATTATGATCTATCCGTATGGACACTCAGAAAATGGATGAAATTGAGAGATAAGAAACACCAAGTTTTTTATGTTTCCAAAAAATAAACAATAGAAAGAATGCGTTATAATTATGTTTTACATTGGTTAAAATAAGAGACTCTCCATATGCACATAAGCTACTTGGGCACCCCCTACACTCTCCCCATGTAAGTCGATTTTTAAGAGTTAGTTGTACCTAAAGGGTTTGTAACATTAGATATCATAGCACCCACCAAAATATGGGATTGGAGGTATGAAAGTTGTTATTATGCGGTCAAAGTCACGAAGAAAGTGGTTTATATATATTTGATTAAGACTAACAATCCGTTTGGTTATCAATAAAAAAAAAGAAAAAAAAATAATTATGTTTTGTCTCCTTAAGTTATAAGAAAAAAGAAAATAAAATAAATGATTATGTTTTTCTCTCCTTTTTGTTTGGATTAAAAGAGAAAAAAAAATAATTTCTTTTTACTTTTGTTTAGATAAACTTCATAAAATAAAAAAAAATTAAAAAAAAAGGTACCAGTTATTTTACGAAAATAACTTTTTTCTTGCCATTACATTTTTATTTATTTTATTTTTAGATGGACAATTTAGGTAATATGAAAAAAAAACTAATTACCGACAATATTTTCTCTCCAAATCTCTCTAATTTGGAGAGATTTTAAAAAGAAGAGTTTGAGGGATAAGTCTGTCTCTCCATTTCTCTCAAATTCTATCCATTTATTCCCTCATTGGTCAAACAAACAAGTGATTAGGGGAGGAAAAAATTACATTTCTTTTCTCTCCAAATCACTCAAACCAAACGGACTGTAAACACAAAAAAGAAAGGGCTTCCATCGAATGGGGCTGCCGGTACGTCAATTACGGAGTGTAGTGGTATGTTCCGATCCTACTCCAAATCAGTTAAAATAAATGATCTTCGTGTGTATATAAGCTAAGTGGACACCCACTCCTTATAAGCCAATTTTTATGGGTGAATTCTACCCAAGAGGTTGTAGCATAATGAAAAGGAAATGGGGAGGGTGAACCAAGCCAAATAATTGTAGGGCTCCAGGAGGAGTATGGTTACCGTTCGCGGAGGAACTGAGCGAATGGTTTGTGGGAAATGTCGAGTCTTGTGAGGAAACCAACTGGGTCCATCCCTTTCTCACCATCGACCTGGTTTTTCTTCTTCTCCGATGATCTCTGCCGCCGCGGTTGGGGTGGTTTCTGTTGGGGTTGAGGTTGGTCGCCGGCGGAACATTTCCATTTCGTCTTTGGGAAGAGGATTTTCCGATGAGATTTGTACTTCCTGCTCGATCGAAGGTTGGGAAAAGGGTCGCCGGAAGGTAAAGAAATTCGAGCTGAGAGTGTTAACGAAATCATTGGCAAGACTGCCGGCACGAAGGCAGAGCAACTTGAGGGAGCTCTCCCCTGTTTGAGATAAGAGGCGGGTACCGTAAGGGGCTGTTTGTTTGGGGATATAGCACGTCCAATAAGATTTTAAATTCAATGTTTGGAGGCTTCAAAGTCGGTAGATGTACAATTCAAAGTAACCTTTTATCTATTGATTAAATATCCCATGGAAAAAGAGGTATAACATATCCCTCCTATTTCAAAAGACAATTTTAGCCCTCAAATATAAGTAAAAATACATTTTCTAATTTGTGTTTATGACAAATAGATAACAACATATTTAATTTTTATTTTATAAATCAATATTTACTCATATCCCAAACAAAAACAAAAATTTTGTATTTATATTCAATCATTTTATATTTATTTGTATATCTAAAAGTATTTTATATCTACTCATTTATCTCCTACCAACCAAACATACCCTAATTAGCATGTTTGGGCTAGATTTTGCTCATTTTTTGTCTCTTGTGAAATTTTTAAATTTTTTTATTAAAAATTTTTACTTTTTCAAGTCGAGATATAAAAATTAATAAAAATATAAAACAATTAATAAAAACAAAAATAAACAATATTAAATTTAGCTAATTGGTTTATTTTAATTTATTTTGTCTTTTTTAAACTTCTATTGTATTTTAGTTAATAAATTTTTTTTTTCAACTTATCTAGATAAGAGGAATGAAAAATATAATATTTTAACTAAATATAAAAATAAGCAAATAATGAATTATTTTAAACTGGGCCATTATTATAATATGGACGATGGTTACATAAACAGACCTCTATTATTTATTATTTGTATTCATTTCTATTATTTTGTAATCAGTACTTAAGAGGCAAAGTCTATAAAATCATTAAGTGTTCGAATTATAAAAAGTTCAACCTAATTTCCATAAAGATGATCAACGAAATCAGGTCATTCGTCCCACTCTCCCTAAATTCGGTCGAGCATAGGTTTTCACTTATCAATGAAAACCTTGATTAGTTACATAGCACAAACCTATTTAGGCACATGAATTTTGAGAATAAGTATAGTATGTATAATCTTAACGGCCGTTCAATTGACAAATCTAGCAACTAGCTTGAGAATCAAATATAAGAAAATAAGAGGGATTCGGGCTCTAACAAACTTTTTTATTTACTCTCTCTCTCTCAAATTTTTTAGCACTTACTCTACGTGAAAAATAACTTAGATTGTCAGATGACCAAAAACACATCGCCGCCCATCCTAACGTTTTTTTTCGAGTGATTTTAGGTAGCATTTGGATCATAAAATGGGCAATCCAAAAAAGCATATCATCATTTTGGATAATTTATATATTGTTAATATTTAAAGACTAGACGCTAATTTGGTCTATATTTCGGTTCAATTGTGATAATGATTTATTATTTATTTTATCATTAGCAAATTCTATTCACTATTTTGAGCAAACTCTTATATTTTTCAAATTCCTCAATTGAGATGAAATAAAAACAGTTAATTAAAATAGAAAAAAATTTTAAAATACAAATAATAAGTTAAAACAAGCCACTAAGCCAATTTTATATTGCATTTTTTATTGAAATTTTTTTATTATTTAAGAGTTATGGGGAGTAATCAACATCTTATCCCTGCCGTACATTTGATCTATTGAGCAAGAAAATTGAATGTGTGAAGAAAATTCTAAAAAAAAAAAAAAAAAAGAGTCCATATATGACCCCTTTTATAGTGGAGTTTTTTTTTTTAAAGGAAAAAATGGTTTTATTAGGTGATAATAAGGGCCAAACGGCTTACAATCAACATGAACAATAGGTTGTAGTCCATAAGGGCAAACTTCTTTCTATCCACAGATTTTCTCCCCTAACCATCCATTTTTAGCTCCTCTTTGGGCAGCATTTACAATATGTTGAAATATTAGATTTAGATTGATTAGAATATTAGATTGATTTTATTCTGATTTGATTTTATTCTATTATATCT
>JAOTRH010000023.1:2437601-2461646 GCA_034768845.1 Heliamphora exappendiculata
TGCCTCAAGTGATTTGACTTGTATTTCAATCAACACAGAAGAATAATCATTTTTAAAGAATTCTTAAGTGTTTGAATGAAGTCATGCCTTTTTGGCTAAGGTGTCAACCTTGATTGTTCAACTTTGGGTTAACACTTTCATTTGGAAATAAGAATTATTATTCAATTAAAGACAATTATTTATTGAAAATGAATTATAAACAAATCGTCAAAATTAATTAAAGAAGCCTTGGGCTAACAGGAACAAAAATACCCTAAAACAGATAAATTTATCTATGTATGTTTAAAACATGTATGAAGAATATAGATAAATTTATCTGTCTTTTACTGAAAGTACGTGTCAAGAATACTGATAAATTTATCTGCCTTATTAGAAGTATGTATAAAGAACACATGTAAATTTATATGTGACTTTTCAAATATGTATGAAGAATATAAATAAATTTATCTGTCTTTTATTGAATGCACGTGTAAAGAATACAGATAAATTTATTTATTTTATTAAAAACACATATAAATAATACAGATAAATTTATCTGTTTGTATTATTTGTGTTAATATGCAAACAGATAAATTTATTTGTTATGTATAAATAAGTAGACAGATAAATTTATCTGTTTACACATTAAACAGATAAATACCAAATAGATAAATTTATCTATTTTGAATTTTGCGCGTTAAAATTTATTTTTTTAGACCTTTAACTGAAATTTTCAAAAATTAACAAAAAAAATATAAAAAATCACAAAAGACAAAAAAAGCCCAAAAAGAAAAGCCATTAAAAAAGCTAAACCAAACAAAAAGAAATTAGAAAAGCATATTAAACATTGAAAATGTTGTATAACAAAAGGATACCAAACATAAACTTTAATAATTTATTATGCTTATTCTTCATATAAATCTTCAATCAAAACTATTAATGGGCCATGATTTGTTATCGCGAGCCATGCTCGCAGCTACTTCACTACTATCTATCCATATTAATCAAAAGAGACTTGGTTGTCGTCTTTTGCCACGAGCAAAATACCATTTTTGCCCTTTAACTTCTTTTGTTGTGGATTTGCTAGCGTATCATGTATGTATCCGCCATTTTTCTCAAGTTTTAAGGACTCCTTTGGCAATTTTCTTTTAAGTTAGATTTTATGTTTAAAGTTATTTTAAATTAATTACCTAAAAAAAATATTTATTTAGTGATTGGGATCACTTTAAACTAAAAAATAATTAAGTTAAAAATCTTAATTTAAAGTGATTTTAAGTCAAAAGAAAAAATAATTAGTTTAAAGTTGTTATAATTTTTAAATTTATTTTAAGATAATTTTATATCTAATATAAATTTTATTTATAAATTTTGACGGATAAATTTTTAAAATATAATTTTTATAAAAAAAATATGTATAATAAAAATTATGATATTAAAAAATATATTAAGCAAACTATTATATTTATAATATTTTATTTTAAATTTAATATTTTTTTATCTATTGTTTTTAAAAAATTAATCGTATTATTTTATAAATCTCGTGCTGTCACCACTCGTATAATAGTATAGATCAGTATTGATAGCACAATATTTTTGTGAAGCAATTATAAATAACGATGATTTTTTTAAAAATGAATTTATTTTCCTTTTGCTAATCTGATCGCTGTTTTTTCTCGCCGGCCAAACGGAGTCAACCGCACAGTGGTCGAACATAACCAGAGAGAGAGAGAGAGAGAGAGAGAGAGAGAGTAAATGGTATAGGCGTCCCATGGAGTTCAGATCTCGAAACTACACTGCTGAAGAAGAAGCTTACTTGCTTCCTCGCGTATCCGCCGACACTCATCCTCTTTCCACTCCATCGCCGCCGCATAACCAGGTCCAATTTTCACCTTGTTCATATCGTCATAGTCTTGATCGATCTTAACCTTTTCTTTTCTTTCAATATAAAGTGGACATAGAGATGTTCAAGCTTTTCAGTTCAGTTATGCTTTCGCATAATCAGGTCCAATTCTCACCGTGTTCCAATAGTCATAGTCTTGATCGATCTTTAACGTTTTTCAATATACTAAATTGGCCATAGCGATGTTCAAGGTTTTCATTTCAGTTATGCTTTCGCATCCTGAATGTTATTGATTTCGATGGGCATCCAAGGGTTGGTGTACAGTATAATCCCTACTTGATGAAACATATTGATAAATATTTACACAACTTGCTTCCACTCTTCTGAATTTCTATGAATACTTCGTTGCGTAAGGCTTTGTGTGTTTCTTACATGATTATGGAATGAAACTATCACATTGTTGATGGATTTGGTAATATCTCACTCTAGGTTGCTGTTGTGGATCTCGAGAAAAATGAATTTTATGATCCACTAAGAGGTTCAGATGCTAATGCAATGGTTTCTATGAACAATTTACACGATGAAGAGAATGGTTCTGCTGTGAATAACGCTGATGTTGAACTTTCAACTAAGGAATGGACCTCTTTCAAGAAATTGTTACTGCAGAGATTTTCTGGCTCAAAAATGGTTTCAGTTTCTACAGTAAGAAATCCATTCCTTCTGATCTTGTATTTATCTAAATACTTTCCTTTATGACACCTCGGTTTGGCAAGAAATGCTGAGGGGTTTAGGTTAGTTTTCAAGCCAACCTGTTTAACATCTTCTAGTCCTAGTGCTTGTGTTCCTGAATAAAGTTTAATTTCTAGTGTGTTCACTGTCGAAATTACTCTCTCTCTCTCTCTCTCTCCGTGGATGTTAGCTTTTACAACAAGTCCTTAGTTCAAAATTCAAGCAATACTATAGATAATTTCTCCAACATCAAGTGAAACTTGATTTTGTGCAATTACAACCATGGGTGGAACTGGAACCATGCGGAGGTGAGTTGAGGGCAATTGTCCTTAGTGACTTCTAGAAAATTACACTTGAATCTTTAATCTGAAGACAAGTTTTCAAAATGGTTCCATTGTGATTTTTCTTCAAATGCTAATTTACCCCTAATTTTACAATTTATTTTCTGTTTTCCCTTCACCCTTTCCACCCCTCAGGTTTAAACATTATGTTAGTTATTGATGTGCTTGGAAAAAAATGTGTATTTGCACTATTTAAGGATAGTTTTTGATTTTATTGTCTTTACTTCTAATTTTTAGTGTTAGATTCATTTTTTTTTCGGGATAACTAATGAAGATGGAGAATTGGTTAGATTTGTGAAATTGTATTTGCTTTCGCGAGTTTTAGAATTGGGTACATATGCTCAATTCAAGACCAACGCAAGTTGGGTTTGTTCAGTTCAATCTTTGAAATCTATTTTTTGATGTTCTTATATTTGAATAATGGTCTAACATCGTATTGTATTCATATTAGTGTTTAAATAAGAACAAATTTAAGACTTGTCGAAATTTGTTGAAAGTAAAATTTTGCCCCCACTGGATAGAACTTTTTGGCTCCGCCCCTGAATTTATGATGCTATACTACTGTTTATGTTAAAAATATAAACTTTGGCTAATTAGATTATTTTAGCAACTTTTTTTTGGATATGTTATTTGATTATTTTAACAACTTGTCTACCATAGTGTCTTTAATATTAGGTTAGTTTTCAAATTTTCAACCACAACAGTCATCTGACAAGGCACCAGCTTGTTGTGCCTAGCTAGCTTCCTAAGGCACACACAACTCAATAACCTGTAACAAGCATTGACAAAAGAGAGAATTGAGGCAAAAACATAGCTCGTTGTTAATTGAAGAATGCATTTATAATGTGCAAAGCATCATGAATAATGGCCCAAGATGCTATACCGTGGGATGTAATGATCACTAGGGTGGTCTACGGGGGCGGAGCCAGAATTATTATTGAGTGGGGACAAAATTTTAAAATCATACATATATTTTTCTCTATTTGATAATTAAAAAAAATAACTAAATTAAAATGCTAATCAAAAAATTTATATCTATTGATAATATAAAATTTGAACAATTGAACTTACAATTGACCACGATGACTCATTATACTTTAGAAACGATAAGTGATAGTTTATTTTGATATATTATTAAATATGTGCAAATTATCATGCATAGATCATCCATCTTGTTACGAAGCCGATTTTCACAATCTTCATAGAATAAAATGCGTTTTCTATTGTGATTGTCACAACAGGTAAAATCAGTTTCAAAGTTAGAAATCGGTAAATTAAGGAATATTCTTTATCTTTTTTTTGGTCGTAACCATCATTTGAGTAAGCTCGTCAATTCCTTTTAAGTCTATAAACTCAAGATCAGAGCGTACATGCATCATAATTTTAAAATGATAAAAAATCACCAATATTTTAACATTAAAAAAATGGATAAAATTTGACAAAGTTGATCAATCTTTCCTTGTCAACTCTTTTGGAATCACGAATGATGCTGAGAAGTTAGAACACCTTGTCTGTGAGATAAAATAGTGGACTTTTTCCTTTATATGAAAAAGAAAAATGAGTGAAATTTTTTTAAAAAGGCCAAAAAAACTTATAGGGGACAAAGTTATAAGATGCTAAAATTTGTCAAGGTAAAATTAAAAAATTTAGAAATGCCCCCATGTGTCCCTTGGTGGCTCCGCCTATGGTGGTTTGAAAAATCAACTAGCTCACCTTGTCCTCTTTGCTGACTCTGATACTATTGTCTGCCGAGGCCTTTTAGTTGATATCAGTTGTCACAGTAAAGATATTATAACAGCAAGAAGTATATCATGGAAGTAGCTAAATTTTTTAAAAATTTTGCATGGCTTTGAGCTTAACATCTTTATGTACAACCACGATCACTTGTGGCACTGCAATTGGGGTGAGATTACCAGTTAGAGGTTGACCTAAGGCTAAACCGTGGGTGGGACATTTTTGCGTGAAGCTTAGTTCAACTCAACCTATGCTTGGATTGCACCCACCCAGTCTCAACCCTTCCTTAATTTTACAATTTCCATGCTCTCAGTGACCCTTATCTCAGTTTGCTAGTCTCGTTTAGCTTTGTTGGTGGTGAGCTGCAACTACAACGACGAAAAAATCGTTCTTGTTGCTAACAAAATGGTTCAAATTCCCTCCCTCCCACACACATGCCTGGAGAGGGGGGGGGGGGGGGAGGGGGTTTGAGGTTCTCAGGGTATGTTTGGTAAAGAGGGAATGGATTGGAATTGAATGTTGATTCCGCTGACTCTTTACTTTCCCAAAAAAAGAAGAAGAATGTTGATTCCAACTTTTATTACCTTTCTTTTGTTTGGTAAAAGAAATGACAATTGAAATGAACATACCCACCGGGATTGACCATTCAAATTGAGGAGGGACCATCATGGAATAACCAATACGATGTACAGCACATTATAAACAAAAGAATGGAATAGGAATGTGTATTGTGTTTCATTCCATCCCTCCATGCATTCCATTCCCACTCTCATTCCATTCTCACTTTTTTCCCCATTCCTACGTCCCAAATGTAACACTGTAGTGCAAATTTCCAAATATGCTCCTTCTATAAGGCTAAGAAGAATAGAAATCAATTATCGATGAAGAAAACGTTATGACAACAGGGCTATTCGGGATTTTGAGGAGTTATTGGAAGACAAGTTATTGGTGGATTCTATCCAGTTGTTTTTTCTTGGCTTTTTTCTTGTTTCACGTTAAGTTTCTTGGCTTTTTTCTTGTTTCACGTTAAGTATTTTCCAACTGAACAAGTCACATAGAATCATTAGTGACCAGCTAGCAAACACCAAAATTCTGTGTTCTATTAATTTTTAATACTTGCACTGAATACAACTTTGGTTTGAAGAAAATAGCTTGGGAAGCAGTGATTAATATCAATGCGATGTATATTTATACCTATTAATCATGCATTCTCTAGGCTTTTTAATTCTTGGAGCTTTATAGTTAAAGCTTCCATTTTTTTCTTGAATTGAGCTTTTTAAAATAGCGGTTAAGACCTTTTGTTCTCACTTGTTTTTTAGTATATGTGAAAAAAATTACTTAGAATCATATTTTAAAGTATAAACTTATTTATAACAATTACATGCCAAATGAGAAAATATAACTTGCATTTATAAATATGTACATTTATTTGTTGCTATGTCCTATTTTCTAAAAATTGCTGCATTGAGATTTCTGTGCTGTGTCATATCCATCTCCCATCCCTATGTCCATATCTGTGCTTGTTAGGGGGTTTGGCTTGGTTTTGTCCACATGCCTTACCTGAGTCCAACCAAATTGAGGTCAGTTGATATTTTGTTCCGTAGTCAAGCTTGAGATGTCAAATTATTCACTGAAGGCTGCCCAAAGTTTGTGTTGGGCTGTCGTTAATGGGGATGAATGCTACCAAGTCGCTCGGTATTCTCTTATTTTATTATAATAATACAATGATTGTTTATGAAGTGATCTAAGGCTGTTGTGTCCTTTCATTCTTTTATTGGCTTTTTATTTTTTCTTGGTGGTTGGTTTTGTACTGTGTTTAATCGTGATAGAGCCCAACATTAACTTTATGCCAACTTTATGTGTTTATTTGAACTACGCCAAATGAGAGAAAGTCATAAATAATTTTTGTTGGATTAGGAAAATACTTAGGGAAATAGAAGCTCCCATAGCATCTCTGAGGGCAGAAAGCAAAAAGAAATGACAATGAATCCATTAACTGTTAAGATTCACGTATGTGGGTCTAAAAGAAGTATCTGTAATTTTATTGAATTAACGGATGTTGTATGTGGAAACTATAATTATATTGGATGCCACTGCTTGGTGCGGTGGTAAAAGACATTCATCATGAAGACATGGATTTGAATTTGAGGGCAACAGTTTCATGCAAATAAATTTGAAGGTTTAATCTCTTCCCAGTCCATACCCTGTGCCGACCTGGACTTATGGGACTACTACTAGGTCGAGGGCTTAGCAGCCATTTATTTGGATAATATTATATTTTGAGATTGGTTATGATATATGCATTTTCTGATGCTAAGTTGTGACTTTTTGTAGACATTCTTGTTACAGATGTCCGATGTAATAATGAAAAGTGGCAAAGGTATGTTATACTTCTATTTTCCTGTTCTTCTATATTCAAGTTTTAAGTGGCCTTTGACTCCTTGTTCACATAAAAAGAAGAAAGGAAAAGAAATAGAGTTCTAGTGTGAAAAACTGTTAGTTGTTGTGAAGCGAAGTCCTACATCGATTGAGTACAAGAGTAATGTGTAGTGTATAAGTGCGAGGGGCCTCAATAGCTAGTTTTTGGGGTTGAGTTCTACCCAAAGCCGTGTAACAGTTTGATGTTGGTTGGTGATCACGGAGATGTCTATTTAGAAGCCATAATATCTGTTTTGCCACAGTAATATGATCATGGCATTTTGCAGTACATGAGAAGGCATCAGTGACTATGCATTTAGAGGAACTGGATGATCCACAGAAGTTTGCTGAAGATGGAATCAAGGTTATCAGTCAACAGGAGTATGTCTCGCGGTTGAATGAACTCAAAGATAATATCACTTGTGCTTGGCAGGCTGATGATCGTGTAACATCTTTAAAGTTGTCAATCAAGGTGAGTTTACTTTGTTTTTTCTCCATTAATTACTTAATTGTATCTGTATCATAAACAACAATTACTTTGTGGTTTGTGTTACCAAGGAGGTTGCACAATAGACGATGGAACTTGGAACCTCACGATTGATAACACCCCCTATAACCTCATCTTGTGAGATTACAAAGGAGGTTGCACAATAGATTATGGAACTTGGAACCTCATAACTGATAACACTCCCTCTAATCTTATCTTGTCCCATTTAAAAAAAAAAAAATTATTTAACTGTTCTTTGACAACTGAACTAAATAGCAGTCGTTCATGGTCCCTGCATTTGTGGGAATTTGAACCGGATGTTCTTTTGTTTTTGGAAGTGCAAGTGCCAGTATGCTGATGTTTTATTTGAGAAACTTTATGCACATATATTATCAAAGAAGCAGATGATTTCTTTCATTCATGGGGCTCATTGCTGAAAGTCACCTAGTTGGGTTGATTTGATTACAATAGCAGTTGTCAGTTGTCATGAGTAAAGATGACAAGTCTAACATGGACCAGCCAAACATGAAACGTTTAAGAAATGGCATTGGACATTTTCAAAAATTAAGTACAATTTATACATTGGACCAAAATCCATCTTGTCGTGGGATGCTTAAGGTTGGTATTTTGAATTATGCAAGCGGTAATTCTCCTTAAAATCAATATGGCTATTCCGCAGGTAGCTAGGCTTCTGATGGACACATCTGTGCTTCAATTTTATCCCACATTGTTTGTTCAAGCTACAGATGTAATGGATATGCTTGGCGATATGGTATGGCAACGCATCAAGCAGAAAGCTGAATTTTTTGAAGATGGAAATGTTATCAGCTCTTTACCAGGTTTTATATCTTTTATAAGTTCAGATCTCTCTTGCTCTCTCCCTCTCTTTACTCATTCATAATCACTTCTGTATTATTACATCAATGCATGTCCAAAGTTTTGCATATTTACAATTCTGCATGTTAAGCTAGGACACCTTTGAATAAGCACTAGGGCAGCATTGTTGGGTTGTTATTGGTTATCTTTCCTCATTATTTAGATGATAACTGGATTTTTTTGAATATTTTGCCTGATAAGGTATTAATGACATGCCAAATCATATCAAATTAAATTGTGATCTTGTCAGAACATTTACATGGGCCTGATATAAAACTTGTGGATGTATTTTGTTATGGATAATACAAGTGGAGTAAATATGTTGAAATAGATGCATATGACTTTGTGAACTGTAAAAGTCATTTTTCTGATACGTTTTTGTTGCACATACTAGCAGATAAATGTAACATGGTGAAAGGCCCAGATCTGCTGTGCATAGTCCTATCATTTATAATTTCACCTGTTTCCAATTTTATACTTTATAGTTTCACCTTGCAAAGTTTACAACGGGGATCCTGTTTTGTAGCCTTGGAATTTAAATTTCCCCTGAAAACTGCATTTGTTTCGTGGCAGAGAACTTTGAGGCAAAAGATGTCTGCATGGATGCCAAAGAGACCTGCAATAACTGGTTCTTCAAAATTGGTTCTACCCGTGAGCTTCTTCCACGCATGTGAAGTCTTTAATCTTTTTCTTTCATTCTCTATATTCTGCAAGAATA
This sequence comes from Heliamphora exappendiculata, assembly GCA_034768845.1. Lineage (NCBI taxonomy): Eukaryota > Viridiplantae > Streptophyta > Magnoliopsida > Ericales > Sarraceniaceae > Heliamphora > Heliamphora exappendiculata. The sequence goes on from JAOTRH010000023.1 coordinate 2,446,724, forward strand.
TTGTCATGTAAATATTTATTCTTTCTTTATTCCTGCAGTACTTTTGAAAATTTCCAGCAGAGGATAGTGGATGGGGGAGATGTGGTTCTTATTAGTTACCTTCCTTTAGGCTGTGTCTGTGTCATGGATCTGTGGAGGGATTTCATGGAGCAAGATGAAGAGGTAAGATAAAAGATAAGAAGATAGTGAAGTGAAGAAACATTTATTTCTTTGGTTGTCCTATCATTTTCCATTCCCTTGATAAATCGCTGCACCGATCCATGATCCAAACGCAACACTTGAGATGGAAGATTCTTTTCAACAGGGCAAAATAGGGGTGAGGAAGAGGGAATTTCAGGCAATTTGGTGAAATGAAGCTTTCCAACAAGTAGGTGATTCTTATTGATTGGGTGATGGTGATTGAAGGGGGGGAATATGTCTGTTAAGGCCAATAATATAATTTTTGGGTATCTAGTGGTTCCAGAAAGAAAAGGCATCACCAGAGGAGGAAGATAGAGTAGGTGGGTCCATAGGTAACTCAACTGCTATACATCCCTTTGAGATTTCGTGAAGGTATTGAGGCATCTGAGTTGGTAATGGAAAGATTTAAAGGTTTTGGCAAGTTTCGTGCTATCTTGCGATGGCTTTAATAAGGTCAAAATAAAAAAGAGGCCAAAGATGGATAGGTTTGGCTGCTGCTAGGCCTTAGGGAAACAAAACTAGAAGTGATAGAAGTGAAAAAAGTTTGGTCGGCACCACTAATTATGATGGTTGGGCTAAAGGTATTGGAGGGGAGGGAGGCAGAGGAGGGATTTGATTTTTGCTGCCTTTGGCTTTGTTTTGATTCCTGGTTAGGCTTTACTTTTCTTTCGATTTTTTGATTGGGGGCTGTCCCCCTTTTAATTGATTTTTTGCTTGGTTATCAAGAGAACTGAGGTGTTCACTTTTTTCTTCCAGCAAGTTGTCTTGGATTTCTATGATGAAACAGAATTGTCCCCATCCAAGGAAGATATACATTTTCCTCGCATGTGATTGATACTCTTTGGATATAGTATACATTCGTTTTAAGAAGATTATGGTTTTCCGTGCTAATGGATCTCCGTGTAGGTGAGGACAAAATGACAAGGACGTGCATGAGAATTCAGGAAAGTTTAACTGGACCAGTAGATTGGGTAGTTGGATCAGCAAGTTTTTACCGTATAGTGTCAATAGATGCCAAATAATGGCATTAACAATTTTTCATAATCGTGATTATTGATTCCCTGTTTTAATTGTTCTTGCTAATTACTACTTGGATCTAGATCAAATTATGCCGAAATATGCCTCAATGTATCAGTAATCATGTAATCAACTAATCATTGATACATCGAGGCGTATTACTTTTCATGAGCTGTTGTTACATTTGTTCAAAATCAGATGGGCTTATGCAATTATCTTTATTCTGGGGAGCCTAGTAAATGCAGGAAATAGTTACCAGATAAATAAAGGAAAAGAATCAAACGGAGGACCTGCTCCCTCAAAACTTATGGCTGTCATATTGTGCACATCCAATATATATATAAACAATATCTTTTTCACCTTGTCCTCACTGTGTGCATCCAGACTTTTTTCAGCCTGACTATTCAGCGTGTCCAAATCGTATTGTAGTCTAGTCCCGTGCCCATATCCATGCTTCTTAGGTGGGATTTATCCTTTTGATTTGTTCATTGGAAAAACCTTGTTTTATTCGTGGCAGGCAGCTTGTCACTTTGGCTTTATTGTTTTGTCCGCATTGTGCTGGTTTTTAGTTCAACACCTTGCTCTCTGCCGCATACTCACAAAATTTAGCATGTTTGTTGGTTGCTCACCTACACGTGAATGTGAAAATGAGCCATTATGTCAGAGTAATCTTTACTGACTGTATAATTCGAATTGTACTTCAGTTATTTGGAGCTGGCGATATTGCCTTGCTGGCGTTTCCTGGTTGATCACCCTGTGGATGTTGTCCAGCGCTTGGTTATGATGACAAGAGGGATTGCAGATCCATTGGCATCCGCCTATTGCCGCTTATATATTGCTTACTCTGCACAAAAATTACCTCAGCATGATATAGGTATGCTGTTTTCATGCATTCTGTTAGAGTGTCAGATTACCAACTTGTGTATAACCTGGTGATCTTGGTCAGCCGTTGCTAAGTCGAAATAAAAAAGGGCAGCCCAGTGCATGAGGCTCCTGCCCTGCAGGGTCTGGGAAGGTAGAATGTACGCAGCCTATAGTCAAAATAAAAAAAGACAATTTTCTTTGGATTAGATTTTGATCATAACTATTTAATAGTGTACTCGTGGGAACATTTTCTGGATTTTAGACCAACACACTGCTAAAATTACTAAATATAATACAATAATCTGCAGACATAAATTGCTTATGAGCAGATTTTATATGAGCAATATTTGTCTTACATTTTCCTTCTTGTGCGCATGGCATTTGGTATCATTTTTAGTTTTTGAATATTGTATCAAGTGTCTGTCTGCGCGCCTTCAATAACATGTAATGACTTCCACTCTTTCTGCCATGTTACTTTGAATTATAAATATAATTAACTAGAAAAAAAACCATTTTCTTCCACTAATACATTTATGTGGAGGAGCATGATGCAGTTGCGTGTTTTTGTAAAATTATCCGATTATAGTCTGATGCGCTGCTTCAATGGCTCGATATGAAAGATGACCAGCTCTACAAAGGAGTCAACTTCCTTAGTCCTTTCAAGGCAATGGTGGGTGGCTTGCAGCCGTGCAGCTGACTGAAGGCACTTTTGGCGGCCCGTGATAGATGATTAAAAACAACTTGCTTTATTGATTATCAATTTTTCTTTACTTCTATCTTTGTTTCTACTTCTTAGGGAGTTAAAGGATCATGCTTTGGCCAGCATGGGCCTAAATGGATGAAGAACCGCGCCCGGGTAGACTTCAAGAGCTCTTGCTCTGTCCATCTTCCTACTTATTATTCTGTGAGTCATACACAGATACGAGCCACCTACTTTTTAAAGCGCTACCATTCTACTTAATATAATGAAAGCTGCTTGCTGTCACTAATAAAAAAAGCAATCCTTCTCCATTTGTTACACCAAGGGCTTAGTTGAAAATGGTTAGTTTACAAACTCCAAGACCCCCTTCTTTAATAGGAATACAATAGTATCCTACTTAACTAAATGATATTTGAACTCTTCCCCAATGCCATTGCATTGAAAATCCCGCTATAGCTTCTCCGGTCTTCTTGCTGTAGGAACTGGAATGGTGTGTAAGCACATAAAGTTGGCCGGGAGGCCTGATGTAGTGCTTTTGATGAGTCATTCTCCCAACCTTAGAAATATATTGCCTTTTCCATTCCACTTATATCTTTGGAAAACAATCCATCACATTATTCCACACGACTTTTTCCTTATAGGTAGAGCCCAAAGATAAGCAAACAAAAAAAAAGTGCAATAATTTGAATAAGAAAACAAGGAAACGTAAGGAAAATCGAAAGGAATATAATTCTCGGAAAAAATGAAGTGTACCTCGGAAGGCTTTGAAAAACGAAACATGACTATGTTCGATTTCCTGAAATTATAATAATTACCTTAATCAATTGAATATTTTCTTCAATGACAGTATCTTTACCTTCTATTTTCCGAAATACTAAAATTATCTGGCTTATTTAGAATTTCTTCCAACAAACATTTGACAGTGATCATACTAGAGCTACGACTTATATTTGAGATCACTGATTTGGAAACCATCTCCACTAAATTATAATCTACTAAAAATTCCCAAATATATGTGAGTAGTCTTTGAAGACTTGAAGTCCCCACTCTTAATCTGGAAAATTGGTGAGATAATGGTTGTAAATCAGGAGAGAGAGAGAGAGATTTATCGGTTAGTTCACACTTTTACAGAGTTGCGTTCCTTGTTGCGGCAGTTGTAAAACATTCTCAAGGATTACGGCTCACTGTGCGTGAGAGAGAGAATAAAATGAAAAAGGTGAAAAAGGCTTTTTGTCTTTTAGCGAAAGAGAGCACTGAGAGCACACACGAAATAAAAAAAGAGCGTTGAAAAGGTCAAAGGCTTGTTGTTTCATGAGGGGGGCCAGTTCACACAAAATAAAAAGAAAGAGGCGCTGGAATGTAGCCTGACTTAAAAAATAAAAAGAAATCTAGAAAAGTAGGGGCCAAGGCCCCCCTAATGACCCTTCAATGTTCCTGTGAAACAAAATCCTACATTGCCTGAGTGCAAAAGTAATGTGCAATATATAAGCGTGAGCGCACCCTCACCTCAATAGCTAGTTTTTGGGATTAAGTTTTACCTAAGACCGTATAACATGGTATCAGAGCTGGAATACCAGGGATGGGTAGGGTGCGTGTCCTTGGTGTGCACATGACAAGTGCTGCCGAGTGAGCACGCTACGTGTGAGGGAGGGTGTGAAGCGAAATTCCACATCACTTGAGTATAAAAGTAATATGCAGTAATATAAGCGTGAGGGTACCTTCACTTCAATAGCTAGCTTTTTGGGGTTGAGCTCTACCCATGACCGTGTAACATGGTATCAGAGCTGGAGTACTAGGGAGGTAGGGATGAGTAGGGTGCGCGTCCCTGGTCAGCATATGGAAGGTGCTGCCGAGTGAGCATGCTGCATGTGATGGAGGGTGTGAAGCAAAATCCCATATTGCCTGAGTACAAAAGTAATGTGTAGTATATAAGTGTGAGGGCACCCTTACCTCAATAGTTAGTTTTTGGGGTTGAGTTCTACCCAAGACCATATAACAATTCCATCCTTGCCTCCTTGGCCGAAGCTTCCATCACCTCATCATGGATGCTTCCCACCTTTCTCACCAATCATTTGCCCATGTACTCCAAGACCTAATCGCCAAAGTTGAAAAGAACCTCAATGTCGCAACCCCCTTTCCCATTCCCCCTACGCGATGTTATCGATATTTTCGGCCATTGTTGAATCGGGATTACTGCTGCTGTCACCTCTACATAGGTGATAGGACCTCCCTTGCCCTGTCAAACTCCCCTGCCCATAGAGGAAATCTACAGTTGCTACCACGTGAGTTGATCGTCTTCTTTCATCGGTGTTACGGCTATAGCAAATTCGATGCAAATCTATGAGGAACGAAAGTAGAAAAGAACAAAATAACACGAGTACAACAAAGATTTACGTGGTTTACCAATGAGGGTTACGTTTACGGATGCTTCATAGTTCACTATGACATAGAAGAGAAGTTACATCTGAATTGCGCTACACTACAATATACATAGTTAGGGTACAAGTCTATGGATCTATGAATGTGTGGCTCGATGTACAATACTTATCAGGTTCCACAACTTTGACAATCAGCTCCATTCCAACATGCTTCCTTGAAACCCTAACTTCTGAAAGCCATGTGACATCTACTTCTTGTCCACAAACCAAGAGATCTCCTAACCCAGGAAGGTTAGCCTCCTTCGAACGCCTTTTCCTCTTTCAACCACCAAGATCTGGTAAAGCTAATCTTGGTAGCAGCATCTTTGAGATTACTGTTTATGATACCCAACTAGTTGCCAGTACAAGAAGAACAGAGTTTTACCCTTGTCTTTGTGTCCTATCTAATATTTTGCTCAACATGAATGAAAAATCACAATCTATCCCCCTAATGAATGATTCTAGAAGGCTGTTAATATTTCATATTCATTCTTCTTCTGAGAAACTAATTTTGTCTAGTGTTTGATTGCTTTGTAACAGGATATTTGGTCATTTGCATTAATGACCTACAAATTCTATTGACGCGATTTCTATCTGCAAAAGAAGCTACAGACAAAAAAATTTCAGAAAAGAGCAGGAATCTTATCAGTTTGATGGAACCACCAATCGAGTATCTTATTAAATGCATAATTAAGAATTCATGTCAGGTTAGTGATGACACCTCATGTGATAATCATTCTTCTCTTTTTATAGCACTCTTGTTGTTGATTAGCTGGAAAACACCATTCCCTCGCTTTTAGAAAGGGTCATTTGTTATAAAAATCCAGAAGCAGCATGTCATCCAAATATATGCAGTAAATACATTTACTGGTGCTTCCATTGTGAGTGATCTTTGAATAACGTGTGTAGAGCACACCAAATTGCTAGAGTAAAAAACATAGAACAACAATCTAGTATTCTGGACCTTTTCAAAATTAATGGTTTTGAACAACTGTGATTGTATCATAGGATTAAAGTTGAGAGATAGATAAGAAACATTACGTAAATAAAATGAGTGTTGTTGGCTTGTTGTAATGAGAATGTTGAGGTGAATGTTTGGTAAGGCTATAAAAATAAAATTAAAAATGAAAACATTCATGAAATAGTAGGGATCGCACCAATTGAAGATAAGTTGATAGAAAATAGATAAGGTGATTTGGATGCATATAACATAGGCCAGTAGATACAATAGTTACGAAGAGTGATAAGGCTAATGTTAATAAACATACTAGGAGTAGGACTTAAATTGACATAAGATGCTCTAGTAAGAAATGATATGAACTTGTTTAACCTAACTGTGTACATATAGCCCTTGATAGATAGATTAGAATGCAAGAAAAGTATTAGTATTCATGTTGCCGGCTCCAATTAATTACGACACAAGATTTAGGTTGGTTTGGTTTGGTATCATAATTGAGAATTGAGCTGAGATTGAGCTGGCATCCAGTGGGCTATGTTTTTGCTTGGTCTTGTTTTGGCCAGCACTCACAAGATTAAGCCCAACCCTCAAGTCCAACCTTTTCTCTCCATTACAAAACTAACCAACAAGTTTTAGGCACCCAAATCAAAATCCTGCAGCAAACCAAAAAAAAAAAAAAACAGCAAAAATATCAGATTAAGCAAAAAAAAAAGGGGGGGGGGGGGTGAAAAGTACCACAAGAGGATTTTTTTATTACTCTGTTGTATCCCCGTACTCATATCTATTCTTTGGTACTTTGTAGCTGTGTTCGTGTATCCTTCATTTTAAGGTTTGAGGGGTCCAACCCCTAGATACCTACCGCATCCAATACGCATACCCAAGTCTGTATAACATAGGTTAGGGCTGCAAAATGGTCTGATTTAGAATGTAAATTACTGTGGGAATGAGGCGATTCCAAGGAATGCGACTTCTTAACTGTTTTTCCTCATGAGAAACAGTAGAGTTCTTTGTGGGAGCAGTCCTATGCAGACTGTTGGTATAGGGTTCCCATGTGGAAATAAGAATTTATTTTATTCTCCCCCCGACTTATTAAATTTTTTTTAGGAGTATGTTGAAGCTGTTGCTTCCAGATCTGTAGACTCTATTAATGAAGTCATTGGATTAATCAAACAAAAGGAAAAAAAATGAACTTAATATTATTATGGATAATGAGTGTTCATGAATAAATTTCTAAGACAGTCAATTTATAATTTCTATTATCGCTTGAAAGACACGAGCTGGCAACGTCCTGGTGGAGCTTGGAATGGGGATGAATCAATCTGATTTATTCGGGAAACTTCCATTTATCTCAATTATTCTTCATCACCTGCTCAAGGAGCTACCCACTGAACTTGTCAGTTCTAATGCTGTGGAGATTCTCCAACTCATTGAATGCAGCAAAGATTATTCCCTTGATCAGGTATTCTTATAAAGATCGTTATGCTATTGCACTTTATAGTTCTAGAACATGCATTGCACTTTACGGATTCTGATCTTTACCTATAAGAAGGTTAGCTTATAGTATATGCAGTGTTTAAATTACAGGTTGCTTGGCTTCAGGCTTTCTGAAAGGAAATCTCGATCTGGCACAGTTGATGCAGTAGTAGATAAAATTATCCAGGTAGTCAGAAATTTGAGTTCTTGTTTGCTTTGTGCACTTAATTTGAGTAGTTTCACTCTCTTGCCAGTGTCTTCTTTAGGTCCTTCCGAGGACTCTTATCTTTACTTGTGCAGATTCTAGATCTAGTTTTCCATGGTACGAGTTTCTGCTTCTGTTGATGCTTTTGAAACTTGTATCATTCATTTCTTTATATTTTGGCTCTTTTTAGTGTTAGTGCTTTGAAACTCGTAGCACATAATAGTCAATTTCTATTTTCATCAATCTTGCACCAAGAGCAGTGTTTTGGCAAGAAATGGGCTAAAAAGGCGGATTCTCTACTAGCCAAAGCTCTGATAGTTATGAATGGCTATACAATTTGAATTTCCAACAAGGACGATCAACCAAGAAACTAGGTTGGTTGGCCACGACCACGAAGTAGGTTGGTCAACCACATTGAAGGTTAGTCTACTAGTTATGCAATCTGGTCTAAAAGGGATCGTGACTGGATACCTGGTTGGTCCACCAAACTGACAGACAAAAACTTTGTTTCAGCTATGCAGACACAAGGGTTGGTCGATCAAGCTCAAACCTGGTCGGCTAACGGGGAACACTGGAATTTCTCCCTTTTCTGGACGATCAATGCCAGGGTTGACCATCCCAAGGATGGCTTGGTTGATCAATTTAGGTGCACCTGCTGAATCTTCAAAAGCTCCAGTGTGTTGTCACGGTCCTCCCATTGTTCAAAGCTTTACAAATAACAATGTAACCATTGGTGTGAAAACCAGGCCATTGAACGTGGAAAAGAGGCCGGTGCAAGGGTCACTGTTCGCCGTCGGGTCAACCGGAATTGAACCTTGGCTTCATAACTACCTAATAAATATATATAAAATTATACATAAATAAAAATATAAGTATTGAAATTACAAGAAAAATACATAAAATTCACACTTTCTTAAATAGTTTATCTACTATTGCTTCAATGATATCATTTTGCATGGTATAAGATGAGACTAAGAGCAATTTGCAAAGTGTTAATTTCTTTTGAAACACTTAAATTCTGATACTTTTTGATTAATTATGAAAGAAGAAAAAGTGGTTGAACAAAATCGACTATTTGAAATTATCCATTTGAACACTATAAAAGACTTTTATTATGGATAGTCAATTTGGTATAGGTGCTTTGGTGATGGCAATTCGTTGGTGTAGTTGATGATGCCGGTGAGCAGTGATAACGATGGTGGTGGTGTGTGCTGAACATACCATGGAATTTGGGATAGTGAAGTGTTGATGGCAGTTTGTGTCTTTGGTTCACATCCCACATCGGTGGTACATAAACATGGATTTAGCTTCCTATTTAAATTCTCTGTGCAGTTCACAATCCCACATTGGTGGGATACTAAAACTTGGGGACTTTTGGGTTCGTTTTTAAGGCTCTCACTTGTGGCTTTTAAATGCCTAACTAGCTCCATGTCTTTGCATTAATAGTAGTAGCCGAGCGGCCAGTTTAAAAGATCCATATCCAGTTTTCACGGTTCACCAGTTCAAAATTAAATGCGGTTTTACAGCAGTTTTAGCAAGATATATCGGTTTTCATAGCAAACAGTATAATTATTAGCTCAGACCGGAATTGAAGCTGGTTAGCGTGTAAACCTGTTGAACCAGATGTTCTGGTTTTTAAAAGATTGAATGAAACCACTCCCAAGCAATCTACTTGCCGAAGTTGATTTGAAGCATCTTCCAGCCTTTGTTCCAAATCCAATCATCATCATTTTTGGTGAAACTTTTGCAAGAGCACTCTAACTTGCCATTGAACAAATTCCATAACATTGTGAGGTCACCAACAATGGTGGCTGTAGAAATTCAATCTTCTCTAGGTCTCTACCTTAGGATATACATCAAATTCATGAAATTGCCAACCTTTGTTCGGTCTATCACTAACAGCCTTGTCTATTGATATGTTCCCTGTTCCTCCTACTTATCCCTCCCCTTTATGTAGGTTTGGCTAGTATTTTCCATTAGACCGTGAACATGTTGAATTACCTTGCTCAAATTTTGAAATTGACCTTTGCTTTGGTTTGTTTGTTTCTATTTTTTCATTTTTTTCCCTTCAAATTTCCTGGCATGCTTGGTAATATATAAAGATTTTTGATTCTTAAGGTGATAATATGATATGGTGAATGTCTGGCGAGTGGAAGTGTATCGTCGAATTGATTCCTCATTTAACATCTTGGGGATATATTTACAATGGTAGACTAGCGGTGAAATATATTCGATAACTTTGCTTCAACTTTATTTGATTCTTTAAAAAGTTTCTTTTCTTTTTCAAAATAAAAATTTCAGGTTACTTCTGGATACAATAACCTTGAGGAGTACTTGAAGGTTGCTGATGCTTATGTGGATATTATTCTTCAGAATCAGATGGTAAGTTGAGTTACATTGTTTTCTTTATCTATTTATTCTTTTTGTGGGACATGGCCAGTTTCAATTGCTATGCGTTACTGCAAGTCTGCAACTCACGTTTTTGGGTATTTGAAGACGTGAATCTGGTCCTATGCCTGAAAAACTATGGTTAAATTAGATTCCTTACAATAAGGAGATCATTATTGTCTTTGCTAGCCACCAAGTCCCCTACACATGCATACATAGTTGTCAAATTATGTATGCAATGAAATTTTGAATGTGGCTTGAGTAGAAGGAAAAAGCATTGGTAATTTAGATAACTTAAGTGGAATAAAGTACATTGCACTTATACTTTATTTTGACACATTGATATAATTCTGGAGTTAATTGAAACTTGGGGATTCAGTACATTCTGAACTCTGAAGATAGATTGAGTTCTTATATGTGTTTCATATTGTTAAGATATGGCTTATAAGAATGTAATGAGATTTTAGAACATAGTTGACCAGTCTACGTTCGTTCCACATTTCTATTAATTCTATCTGAAGTTCCTGCTTGTTGGTATAGATTAACTTGTCATAAGAATAGATGTATTATGCTGTATGCAGTGTGTTAATTTTAAGGTTTCAGAAACCTGCATGATATTTCTGCATTGGATTTAAGAATAGCAAGCATTCGAAGATTTGGCCAGCTTGATGATGTGTTTTGTGGCGTTTAATGCTTGAGGTGTGCTTGAATAGTGTATGCTTGAAGTTGAATGCTTTCTGAATAAACATTTTTTTTTATTTCCGTTTATTGTATGCTCATATTCTTTAAATATTTTGCCATACTGAAATTTAACAACTGAACAGCATGAAATGTGCTTGAGGAATAGCAGTTTTTGCCATTAATTTCAGCCATGGCCTCGAGCTATGAAAAATTTCTTTGCTTTCAGATTTATTAATCTTGTGTAGAAAGTTAGGTTTTGTGAGAGAGAGGTGTAGGAAAAAGAAAAGAAAGGAAGATTAGAGAGATAATGTGTTGGGCTACTTTGTTTAGTTGAACATTTTGTTGGCCGTGCCTTTGAAATATTGTGAATAGTTCTTTGTTGCTTCATCTTGTGTTCTATCTTGAAGATTGCTTGCAATATAGTGAATGCGGGCGTTTATATTGTGCGGTTTGCACAGAGATCTAGATACTGTTGTTTTGTTTGTTTTTCTTCTCTCTCTCTCTCTCTCTCCCCCTAAATGAATCAACTTCATTGCAGGACAATAATTTGAATGTTATACTAAATGGTATTGTAAAGCGAGCAAGCGAGGATGGGATTGGTGAAATTGAATTGACCAGCTTGCAATCAATTATTTTAAAGCTTCTCGCGCATATCAACAGCTTAGAAGACATATTTTCCCTGGTAGGCTTATTCAGCTGTTTGTTGTGGTTTTATAACTGTAGTTTAAGATGAATTGCTATTTACCATCTATTATTTGTTTCCAAGTTCCATGGTTGGCTGGAAAAAAAGTGATTGTAGGAGCAGAAAAAGTCATTATAACTTGTAGTAGAAGTTGTGAATGCTTGGAAGAACTAGTAGATTGTAGCTTTTAGATTGTGGATTGTTTTTTAAAAAATAGAGTAAAAAAGTTAATTTACCATTTGCCAATGACCATTTTATCCCTGCCAGAAGTGGGGACCTATTTGGATGAAAATTGTTGAGTTAGGGCCTCGTTTGGCAACTGAAGGTAGACTTTTGCCTTTTTGTTTAATAACATCATATTTTTGCTCAGTAAAAGTTACAAACATAAAATTTTTATTATATTTTTTATTTAAGAGCAACAAAAACCAAGAAACTCATTTAGGCTCCTTTTATTTGAATATAAAATATTTTTGTCCTACAATCACTTTTCTTCTAACTACAATCTAAAAGCTACAATCAAAGACAATGCCAAATGCCACCTATGTATACTAAGAAGATCCACAAAATGAAGAAATTGATCTATAGAAGGATTGCACTCCTTGATCTTCCACCTATACAAAAGGCTAACTAATACACTCCTAAGATTGCAAAAAGAGGTCTCTACGCCTTCAAAGAAATGCTGATTCTTCTTCTGCTAGATAAGCCACATAACGCAAAATGAAATCATTTGCCAAATCTTTTTTCGTCTCTCCCAATCTTAACGCCGTACCAAAAATGATTAATAAAAAAAGTAGTAGTTGAGATGGCATCAAACCAGAAGGATACAGGAATTTGAGAATGATGTAGGAGGCTAATAGCAGTTTCCACAATGTGTTTGTGCTTCCTTTCTGCAATTCCGTTTTGAGAAGGGATATAAGGGCATGAGATTTGATGAACAATACCTTGGGACTTTAAAAAAGAACTAAATTTATGATTGGAAAATTCTTTTCCACCATATGTTCTTAGGATTTTAAGAGAAACATCAAATTGAGTTTCAACAAAATTTTTGAATTCTAGAAATTTATCGAAGACTTCACTTTTGTAGTGCAAAGGGAAGGTCCAGGAGAACTTACTAAATTTATCAACAGACATGACATAATATCGACAAGAAAAATCTGATGTAGTAAAAGGTCCCCACAAATCACTATGTATTAGAGCTAATGGTTTATTAACAATAGAACTAGTTAAATCAAGAGGCAGTCTGTGACTATTTGCAACAGAACAATCAATACAAAGATTATTGTGCTTATTTTTGGTAACAGGTAAATGGAACCTATTTATTATATGATTGAATTTGACTAAAAATGGATGTCCTAATCTTTTGTGCCAAACTGAATCTGGCACTTGAGTGGTGAAAGATCTTTTAACAGGGAAAGGATCCTCAAACGAAGTGCAGGTAGGAAACTTGTAAAGACCTTGAGAGTGGCTGCCTTTACACAGAATTGCTTGTGTCTCCTTGTCCTGAATAAAAAAGGATTGTTCATCAAAAGTAACAGTACAACTATTGTCACGAGTTAGCTTTTGGACTGAAACAAGATTGGATTGCATTGAAGGAACATGCAAAATATTATTAAGTTGAAAAGAATGTTTAGGTGGTGGGCAAAATCCCATTACCAGTATTATGAATAGGAAGAGCATGTCCGTTTCCTACTAGGACATTATCAGTTCCTTCATATGGTTGATGAAGATGCAAATTTTCCAAATCATTGGTGATGTGATTCGAAGCAGCAGAATCAGTGTACCATTGTGTTGGAGAATTGTTAGTTGTGGCAGTCATTTATGCTCTATTGCTTCCATATCTTTGGAAATTATTATTTGAGGATGAGGATATATTTTGTGGAAAATGCCAACAATCGAGAGCTGTGTGATTTGCCTTTCCACAAATTTGACAAAAACACAGTTCCATTTCCTGTCTAATTTGTTGATTGATGATTTGGAACTGTAAAGGAGCTGTTTAGTCTTCCTACCCCTTGCTGATTTGAGGAAAAGCCAGCAGAGTTAACATTGTATCTTCCTCCTCTTTTGTTTCCTCTATTTCCAAAAAAATCTTCCTCCTCTATTTCCATATTCTCTATGTTGATTTCTTCCTCGATTGTTTTATATGAATCCTCTATTTGCATTATTATTGAATGGAAGAGTAGTGTTGTTACCTGCTGTAGTAGCATAAGGCATTGGTAACTCACTTGATTGATTTATTTTCTTTGATTCAACATACAACGCTTCAGAGCACAATAAAGAGTAAAGTTTTGTCATTGTAATTGATTCAGGTCTTGCTCTGATACCATAAAGAGAATTTTAGAGAGAGAGAGAGAACTTTTCAATAACTTTGATTTTTACATTACATGGATCATACAGCTGTATTTCTTTTTATACATACTGAAGTAATTACAGATGTATATTAGCTGTACATAACAGAAAATACAACAGAGCCTAACTAATTATGTTTTGGTATCCTCTTCTTTCTTTGACCTTTGACTTTTGTATGCTAGATGACTGAAGCTGCATCCTATAGCTGAATATAGATTTCCATATAAATGTATGCTGCGGAAGCTCAGTTGCTGCATGTTTTGCTGTCAACTGTTGCATTGCTTTGACTAGCATCCCTGTGCATTGCTTTTGCTTGTGGTGCAGCTACTGTTCTTTTGCTTTTGCTTGACATGTAACCTTCTTCACTTGAGCCTTGAGAATTAGCAAAAACATATAGAGAGAATTAGCAGTACTACTTACTACTCAGTCAATCTATTTTGTTTGGAGATCATTGGCACAACTCATAAGTTGCACGTTTGGTTGAGTTTATTTGTTCGGATCATTATGTAACTTTATACATAAAATTTATAAATATTATTAATTTTTTAAAAAGAAGTTATTTAAAAATATTATCACCATCATTCATTTATAATTTCACCAAGTAATTTGCACTATTTACAAATAAACAATTCCCGAGTACACATTATAATAGTGAAAATATTTTACAACATAAAAATGAATAGTGTATTTCTGAATAATTTATAATTATCAATTTTTTATAAATCACTTGTTTGGGATAATGACTTATTTATTTATTTTATTTTATTAATTCTTTTTTATGATTTAGTCCAATTATTATATTTTTTTCTTGAAAAACTTATTTTTTTTGATAAAAATATCTAAAAACTCAATGAATGACAACTTATTGGATTTGAATTTTGTTTTTAAGGTTTTTTTTCATCATTAGTAGAATTATTATGTTATTTTTGTGATTTTTTCATCATTTAATGAAAATATTATATATATATATATATATATATATATATATACACACACACTCACAATAGTTTAT
>JAOTRH010000023.1:2461746-2473221 GCA_034768845.1 Heliamphora exappendiculata
CTTTAAAAAAAAAAAAAAAAATTTCTTATGGTGCTAATTATTAATAGGCATGTTCTTGCTGCACAATTTAGCTTTCACCTAGACATTCCTTGGCTAGGACGGTTCAGTCATCTATTCCTTTCTAGGTGCCAGTATTGTTGGAGCTGTAATTTATTGGCCTCTGTATCACAAAAAACCAACTGGCAATCATAGATACATTTATTAATCTGCTTTAGCAGTTCGACAAATATGGAAGCCATCTATCCTCGATTATATTTCTCAATTGGAGGAAGGAGATCCGTTTAGCTGGCCCATAGTAGTTGGAACAAACGCTTGTTGATTGAGCTTCTATTGTTAATTATATACATCTAGATAGTTTCTGGTCTGCCAATTTTCTGGCAGCAAATTAGTTGAGCCCTTTTTTGGTCTGGGAGTATAACGAAGTAGTAATTACTTATTCTTGGCTATTTTACTGAGCAGGAATGGTTGCATTCGTGATCCAACCATTATACAATTGCTCTTTGAACTTTCTCGGTCTCTGCATGACGGTATGGATTACTCAAACATGAAAAATGATGATAATCAACAACGTGCGCGCCTGATATCACGTTTTGTAAATATGGTAACTTATTTTAACTACCACATTTTTGTATTTCTTGGTGTTGAGTTCTACAAAGCTCACTTTTATAGTAATGAATTAGATTGATGTTTTAGGTTGACTACGGACCAGATCTGGAACGCCATTTGGCATTTTTAGTGGAATGCCGTGGAGCTTTCTGTGGCATAAATGAACTTAAGGTATATATGTAATTATATATTTTAAAATATACGTAAAACTATTCTCAATTATATTTATTTGAGATCTTACGATTGTTTATTGTTGTAATTTAGCATGTTTAGCATGTTGAAGTGCATGATACGTAATAACAACAAACTCCCTCCACTACCCAACCGTTATCTTATCCAAAAAAAAAATTGCATGATACAACCTTAAATGTTAGTATCTCTGTAGTTTGTTATGATCATTCTGATAACACTAAGTCATAAATATTTTGTGATGCCGCTTACCTATGCACATTCTTGCCTAAAATTGCTTCCTTACAAATGCTCTAACAATCAGCCCTTCTGCTAAGAAATGGTTATTATATTGGAAGACCAAACAAAAAAAGGCATATTAAATATATGATCCATAGAAAATGGTTTTGGAGATCTATGGAGCTGACTGCATGTATTTTTTCCCACAAGCCTATGTTTCTATTCTACTTGCAGGGAACACTCATTCACTCCAGCAATTGCTTAGCAGTTAAAGCAATGAAAGGCGGACAAAATCATATTAGTTTTGTCAAATCTTGTATGGCATTTAGTGAAGTTACAATCCCTTCAGTTCCATCTTGTGTGAAACAGTTAAATCTTTATCTTGAAACTGTAGAGGTAATAATTTTTCTTTTATGTAATTCATTGTCACGATAAACCGAAAGGCATATATGTGCTGATTGCCTTGTTCCTACATGCCAGGTTGCTTTATTTGGTGGCTTAGTTTCTCATTCAGATGGACTTTTAGGTTCGGCAATCATATGTCTGCAAACTTTGGATCTGATGGATGGTTAGTTCATTTCTTATTGTCACTAGCGACTAGACACTTCGACAGATCATTAGTTGTGTCAGAATCATTTAATTCAATTTTGAGATAGTTGAAGTTTTTAGATTTGGAATGTAATTAATATGAAAAAATATTCATGGAGATTTTTTATTTCCTTTTCCAGAATTAATTGGAAGAATTAGTCATGTTACTAGGAAGCTGCACTTAAAAGGAACTGTTAAGATTATTTATTTTATGTGCCTTAAGAGTACTATTGTAATTGTTTGGTGGTGTGATTTAATACAAATAGATGTGAGGTATTGGGGACTGATTATGCTCCCTAAACCTACTTTCCCATTTCTCATCTTTCTCTTGTTCTCCTCTTTTCCCTTTTTCTTTAACCCGAAGTTCTCAATTTCTTGCACATTAACTGGAGCAATTTCCATTTAATATTCCTTGATTTTGTTTTTGAAAATCAATTCTTGATTATGGTATCTTTATAATTAAAAAGAAGTTAAGCCTTGTACCTTGTACCTCTAACCCTGGAAAGTTTAAATTATCATTTCTTGAGATTTTAGTGGTCTTACGTGTGAATTTTATGAATTAATTTCATGCAATGCTGGATGGTTTAGAAATTGTGGGTATATGAAGAGTTGCCACCATGTGGCACTTCGAAGTGGTCACTTCACTCCTAATGGGCCAGCTGCCCTGGCTCGCCTTTGGCAAGCGAGCTGTCCTAGCTTGCCTCACTCCTAATTAGTGAGTCACCTTGGCTTGCCTCTGAGGAGCGAGTAGTCTTGGATCACCCCACTCCTAACGAGCATGCTGCTTTGGTTCGCCTTGGATGAGCAAGCTGCCCTAAGCTCCCTTTGGCTCCAACAAGAAAGCCGTCTTAGTTCGTCTCACCTCCTACATGTGAGTTGCCCTGGCGAGGGACCTGTAGCGAGCTAGCCTTATTAACTCCTTACTGTCCTGTAGGTGAGCTTTAAGGTTGCAAGCCTAGCTTAGTTTGGGACTCGTAGACTACTTAAACATTGATTTGGCCACTAATGCACTCGGTGCATTATTGTATAGCAAAGTACCTGAAGGCAAGCTTAGTATTGGGTAAATCGAGCTTTACTCGATGACCGCATGACTTGACACACCCTAACTCGGTCAGTGGCCTCCACCTAGTCGTTCTTACAACTCCTTGTTTATGCTCTAGAGAGCCCTTATCCATCGTGCTTGGCCACTCAGCCACTCAGCTACGCTCTAGTTCAATGCCTCCATTCACTTGGTAAAATGTCCTAGAGGATCATTCAAGCTGAGAGCAAGGCTTAGATATCTTTCTTCTGTTCTAACAGAAGATTTTACTACAGATTTGTCAATAGAGCCCATCTTTCTGTCCTCGAGAGCGACTCCATCCCCATCGGTCATGTGTGTGTGTGTGTGGAGAGAGAGAGAGAGCATTGATTAAGGCACCTGACATCATCTCGGAACACGGATCGTACCTACCACTTGATGGTCTACTTGATACGACTCACCACATTGATCAAGGCACCTGACATCATATCGGAACACGCATCGTACCTACCACTTGATGGTCTACATGATACGACTCACCACATACTATTCCAATCTCTGCAACCCCATGATATGGATTCCAAAGATTGAACCTAGAACTCGCAGAGGAGCTATCCCTTTGCAAGTTGGACTCCTCTGACTCTCACATATATGAGCTAACCCTTAGCTTAGAAACATCTCTCTTAGGCTATCTGGGTTTTTCATTGCCATCTCTCCTTCGGGCTGAGTTCTTCGTTCCCATCTCTCTCTCTCTCTATAGAGAGAGAGGAACCTGACATCATCTTGGAACATGTATCTTACCTACTACTTGACGGTCTACATGATACGACTCACCACATACTATTCTATTCTTTGCAACCCCATGATATGGATTCCGAGGATTGAACCTAGAACTTGCAGAGGAGCTAACCCTGTGCAAGTGGACTCCTCCAACTCTCACATATATGAGCTAACTTTCAGCTTAGGAAAGTCTCTCTTAGGCTCTCTGGGTTTTTCACTGCCATCTCTCCCTCGGGCTGATTTCTTAATTGCCATCTCTCCTTCGGACTGAGTTCTTCATTGCCATCTCTCTCTCCTCCTCCACCTCCAGCGGTCTCCGGCCATTTTAGTGCACACTATCTTTCCAGAAGGTTGGTTTTTATTAGCAACCATCTAACCCGTGCCTATAGAAATAAAACAATTCATTCAGCTGATTACGACTTGATACAATCTCCTAGAATGGGTTTACTAGGCAATGAATGTTCAAAATTTCTTGTTAGTTTTCCTGTTATTTTGTTTGCCTCCCGCGAGAGAGGAGGGGGGGGGGGTTCTAAAGTTTTCTCATAAGACGGGACATGTGAGCAATTGTGAAGAAGGTTGTCGTGGTCCCGTGGAATGAAGTGTCTGCGTGCTAATTGGAACTAGTTATGCAGTTCACAAAAAGACTTACAGTAGTTAATGGATCATTTTAAATGGCATGCCAAATAAAATAGAGTCATCTTCACGTGGTGCCCATATACCTTGCATGGTATTTGACAGAAGACTCTTTAATTTTGATATGCAGGTGATTTGATATGTTGGGCTGAGTAGCTTGTACTGCATGTGAGGTCTCTTCTAGTCACTTGCCTGTTATGCGGCTTATGCCAATTTTTGGTTAGTGAAATATAGGGAATGCATCAAAGCTTGCTTGAGCATGACATGGTAGCTTAGGGAATCTTTATGTAAAGAAATTCTTGTAACAGGTTTATAGTAGAATTGGGTTTCCCTAAACTTTTTGAAAACAGGATTGTTCCTTTCCTGAGAAAATTATGAAGGAGATCTGATGTAACATGCACAGATGTATATGTTGTTATGTAATTTGGTCTTCTTTCCTGTCAGTCATATGCAATTCCAATCTTAAAAGTTATCCTATCATACAAGTTAATGTTATTGAAATTGTATGATTTCTTCATTTTGGGTAGACTTGTTTGTTAGTTATCTCTTGTGTGTTATACACTCCATGCGCTTCATTTCTGGGAAGGATCAGAAAGAGAGACAGAAAGTGAAATGAGGTCTAAAGAGAAGGGAGAACTTTTAGTTATTCTCCTGTAGAAAGAAAAATACTAAAGGAAAACATCCAAGCCCTTCAAGAAGTACCTTTGTCTTATGCTGAAATATTCTACACTACTTTTTTATCTTCAAGTCTTCTCCTCATTACCATTAGACATTAACTGAAACCAAGAGATATCCTTTCCCTTGCTTGGCTTCTTTCTGCCCTTCTTTTCTCTTCTCAAATAATGAACCAAATGAAGGCAGCAGAGAGACCTTTAAAGAATTACCATTCTCATTTGTTCATGTATATGCTACCAAATGCTACTTATAAAGAAAATGAAAGAAAAAAAGAAAAGGAACAATATATCCTATCTAATGTTGTAGTAATGTTCTATATTGAATTGAATGCTGAATCAGCTTGGCTTTTTTTAGGCTCACGATCATCAAATGATGTTGATGAGATCCTCTCCTTGATACGGAAGTTATGCAGCCTCTCAGTTTTGGTTCCAGGTCATTGATTTTTTTCTTTTCTTTTCTAATATTTTTGTGAAATGTTTAAGTACTTTGCAAACTCAATGCTTCAAAATAAAGCCCTAAGTACTTGGGGGATACTACTTAAAATGAAAAAAAAAACAAAAAAAAAACAGAAAAGGTAAAGAGAAGAAATGGACAGAAATGAAACAATTTAAAGTGAGATCATTAAGATCATTAAGGGGAGACTCAGTAGTTCTTATATGGTAGTACCAATAAAGTCCTAGATAGTAGATATAAAATGCAAACACCTACGTGATAATATGGAAGTTCGTGGAATTCATATTAATATACAGAAGACTAGCAGTTGCTTTGGTGAGAAAATTTGACTAAACCGAGCGTCTCCAAACCATGCTAAGCCTTATCTCAACAATCAATTGGGGAAGGTTACTTGAGTCCTTTTTGGCTATTCTACCCTGACAGGGGCTATATAATTTAACAAATTCATTCTTTTTATCAACTCATCGGAGAATGCAAAGAAGGTGGTTAACGGTCCCAGAGTAATGGTTAGGCTAAGGCAAAGAGAAACATCATTTCAATTTAGATATTTCCTTACCCTTCCATTAGCATTGATCCTATCACTCGTTCTTATTGTAACGTCCATCAATCTTTATTGTACATGACCAAACTATCTTCGTCTATTCTCTCTCAACTTATTTTCAATTTGTGTTACTTCCATTTTTTTCATTTCAAATTCTCTCTTTTCTGATCTTGCTACACATCCATGTAGTACACTTAATTTGTTATTATGTTGTTTCTTAGTTACTCGACTTTATGTCCAGTAAAGTATGGTTGACCTTCTAGTTATTCTTTTGACTTCTCTTTCAATTTGTTGGTGTCCGTCGATCATATAATATGCCAAAAGAACCCTTCCACTTAAGGGAACCTATTTTGATTCTATGATCATATTATTACCATATCTCTCTATCCTTATTAATAATAAAATCTAGATAATGAAATTGTTCTTCTTTGGTATCTCCTCATTTTCGATCGTCACTTCTTTGCTACTTGTACTTCTATTGTTACTAAAATTACCTTCCATATATTTAGTTTGGTTCCTCCTATTTTAAACTCTTTCGACTCTTGTATTTCCAAATTTTTGATTTTGTGTTAAGTTATCTTTTAGTTTAATACACAGAGATAGTATCATTTGCACATACAAACCACATGACATCATCCTGAATGTGCATCGGCAATTCATCTATAGTTTAGGCAAATTGATAAGAACTCAATGTAGGAGATCTCAGCATTAGAAACAATTTCATTTGCAATTAATTATTTTATTGAACACGATGACTACATATACGTTCATTGGCGGCTAGGCTTTTCCGAAAATCTAATAGGACTAGAACTTTACTTAAAGGATGGGAAATTAAGAGACTTCGGCTACTTATAATATATGTACATGACAGAAACCACATATAACCATCAAATATCATAACTTGACCCAAAATAAAGCCCATAAACCCATCATTTTATCTGTTTTTGCTCATCTGCTATCACTGCCCATTTCTTAATTTAACCCAACTGACTAGGGGAAAAATGGGAAGAGTGGATCGAGTTTTAAAATGTCCGAAAATTGCCATCAATGCAAACATAACTTGGATAAGTAAGTATCCAATGAACACAGTCTTGCTCAATCTACTAACCAACATAGATTAATGGTGCCACTATTTGAAAATCAAAGTGATTTAAATCCTACTGTAATGGAAGCTGAAATCATGAATTGCTCTATATATTAGAAATTTAGAAAAATCTTTGTGTTTCTGTCCTCTGATTTTCCTGCTGTCTGATGTCATATTCTCTGTTGAAGGTAATCCTGAACAAGGAGTCACTCATATCCCAAGGAGCATGTTGGCTCTCATTAATTCCCAATCATGGTGGGATTTTGCTTTGTGAATTGAAAACTCTGCATCATGTTTATCCATACTGGTTTAATGCTCCAATACAATGGTGTAGGATGCCATCAAGAATGAGGACGAGGGTATTTTGTGCAATTGTTTCATTGGCAGCCACCCTATCTCAATTTAAGCTCCCATACCATGCAAACCATGGGCAGGTATTTGTATAATGTTAACTTACCTTTTTTTGTTGTAGTTGTTCATTTTCAGTCATGTGATCAATTTCAAGCCTATTTGAAATCAAAAGGGGATCTCTGAAGCTTAAATTTTTTTTTTCCGAAACTTGCAGAAAAAAATTGTATTCTGGCTGATAAATGATCAAAATGGTAATTAAATTACTAGAATCAGATTGAATTGTTAATGCCATGTTTATGAATTAGTTTATGAACTGCACACAATGCATCCAATCTTGAACTGGAATTTGTTAATACAGCTGACCTGAGCATTTGTTAAAACATGCACAAGAAGCATACATTCTCAGGCAGGCAGGTGTGACACACCCTTGCACATCGGGATTGTGTAGAGCGGGTGACATGGTATTATTCACTTGAAAGTCCATTATTCTATCCAATGAGATAACACTTCTTCCAAATCCAGCAGTGACTACTTGCATATCATAGTTCAAGGTCTTGCCAATATCACAACAACATGTGGATTTGATATTGATAGATTGTTCATACTACAAGAACATTATCATGGATTTGATATTGATAGATTGTTCATACTACTAGAACATTATCACCTAGTACAGTTAGAAGTTAGACACAATGTATGAACTAGGGATGACCCGTGCTAAAGGTACTTCATGTTTAAGTAGTTCAATTATCCATTCTTAAGTAGTTGAATCAATCCACTGCCGTTGCCGTTAGGTGTCTCCACTGTTACAGAAATAGAGCAGCGACAAGAGTCAGAGACAGCAGGGGAAGAGATGAAGTTGTGAGTGGGTGTGAGAGCGGGGGAGGGGGCAGAGAGAGAGGAAGCGCGGGGGGTGGGGGTAAGTCATGAGTCAGAGGTGGGTTTTGGGGAAGTCAGTGAGTTTTGATGTAGTGAGAGATTTGGTTTTTTGGTAAGATGTAGGAATGCCAACCATTGGATTGCCAAATAGATGTCAACATCAATTTCTGCTCAATTGTATTATAGATGTTCTGGTACATCTCAAAGCCTTTGATTTATTTCTGTTTCTTATGTATTCAGATTCTGGGCAATGACCGTTTGTTCTTTGGTGATTCAACTTATTTGCAAGAGCTTCGGTCATTATCTGCTTTTGTTCTTCAGAACCTTGTCGATAATGTAATGCAGGAGCCTTCCCAGGTAAGTTTGGATTCTATGACTTGTTACTGTTGCATTAATTGGCTGATTAACAACTGTGCTGACTTATTACTGGGACCAAGGTTGCTCGTGGAAGCATGGCTCTTGAAGCTTGCAACTGTATCGCATCATCTTTCAAAGTAAGTGGCAATGCCATTTTTTAGTAGCTTGCTTTTATACATAAATTTATAATGCACTTAGGTCTGAAAAAAAAACAGATTTTGTAGTTTCTTTGGCAATTTAATGAAGCGAGAAGTGTATGACAAAGCTATCTTCTTTGCATGGATGACACATGAAACCGTTGTTCTTATGGTTTACCCATCATTTCATTTATCATAATCATCTAATTAATTGGATAGCCGAGGTTAGCCCAAAAAATAGAGCGTTAACAAAATCGAACTAAAAGATAAATTATTCCATCTATTGACAGAGATCAATATATGGAGTTATACTGCAGAATTTTACCTAAATTTCTGCTGCTATGTAGATTTTTACCCAACTACCCTTCTGGGAAGGACTTCATTTTTCACAGGTCATTGTCTTTTGTCTTATTTTCCCCAAATTGAAGATTATATATCTATGGAAATGCCTAAACTTGCATCTGAAGTTTGTTAGTGGATCCTATTGTTCTCAAATTTAGACATTATTCAAAAGTTTTTTCCCCTTTAACTCAATACCACACACTCCCAATGGCATATAAGTCACATATGTGCTTCTCTGTAAATCCTTCATTTGATGGAAGCAAAGCGTTCATTACGTAGATTGCAATTTCCTATCTAATTTCATGCAAAGAAGATGGCATTGTCTTTTGCTTGACTAAGAACGCCATATTTGTTGTCTGCATTACCTATTGCTTTCAATATGTGTGCCAATACACCATTGTTGCTATTGCTTTAATGTTGGCAGCTAAGTTATGAAGTATCACCATTCTTCTCCAAGCTAATGGAAACTGCCAAGTTATGTTTGAGCCCTAATGACAAATATTTGCGGTCCACCATAAAGTTCGTAGACAGATTCTTGCAGACAAGCTCTTGAAAGAGTTAGACGGTGTAAAGTTGGCAGGCAGCTAAAGATGCGTACCTTACATTCTCTGATAATTATGTTTTATGTATTGTAGTTCATTTGAAATATTCACTAAACTTGAAGGGAAGGATAAAAAGCTAAAAATATGTTGTCATTTAGTAGCCTGTATTGATATCTATAAGAGAAGTTGGAAGTTATTACATTTTTGGTACAAATGTACATATATACTGTATAAATGCTTATATGACTGGGTTTGGGGATGACGTCGCGATTACATATGGCTCTTTTCGGTGATTAAATAAGGCCGTGTTTGGTTCATAGATTTGTGGAGGGATTTACATGGGAAAAATAAATTTAGCTTCATTATGGGTCTTGGTTTTGTTCGGTTTGTGTATGACAGGATTTACGTAGTTTTGGTTTTTCATCGCAATGAGTTCTTCGTCCTAAAAAAATGTATACATAGAGAGAGGATTGTATAGCTTTCTTTGCGAGGCCATGAGCTAGCTTCCAACTCTTGCGCAACAATTAAGCAATCAGTGTAAGGATATATTGACATAATAATTGAAATGGATGGCTGACTTTACTGCCCAAGAGGGGGGGATGCATAGCTCAGAGACTGAAAACAAAAATTCATTTATGTGCATAAGCTTTTGAGGGGCTCATTCAAGGGTTATTCGAACTATTACTCAACAGAAAATAAGAGCTTTAGTTTTGATTCATCAGAATAGAGAGATGCAAAAGAGTAATTTTCGTCATTTGTAAATCACTCGTACAAACGTAAATATCAAAGACAACAGAACCTATCCCCTGCAAAAAGGCTTAAAAAATCAAAGTGGCTTTGAGAGGTCATGCTCATCATGCTAATATTCCATTTTATAGTCATTTAGTTGATCATTTTATAGCTTAATGAGAATAATTTTTTAATATTAATATATTTTTTAAGGTAGAGTCTATTATTTTTACATATACTAATATGCATTGTCTAGAAAAAGGGGGAGGGGCTTAGAGGAATTAGTTGATCTTTTGATATTTTGCAGTGCTTGTTGTAGAGAAGAATCTAGAATTGGGGAGATCACTTAAATGCTGATTTGCTGGTTCTTGTGTAATAAGGAAGCTGCGTTGTTTAAGACTTTTGCTAGATGAACACCCACCGGATACAGATTCAGACATATTTTTTGCACTTGGAGTGAATTTTACATAATTGTGGAACTCACCCTATATAAAAAGACATACCCTTTCATATGAGTGTGTCTTACATAATTGTGGAACCATCTTATGGGAGAGGTGTGTGTTCAAATTTGTCTTTTCTTAATGTTTAAATGTTTATTTTGGATAAACTTGGCAGGTCTATGTTTGATTTGGACCAACGATAATACTGACCGCTTTGTTGTAATCTAAGTTAATTTTTAAACAAATTTCTTTATTTAGCGTATCTAATTTAAAGATTTTATCATTTTAGGTAATTGTTGTTTTGTTAATAAGTTAATTGACTATTTGGGATAGTTTTTAAGCTTGATTTTTAATATGTTAACTTTTTTGAAAAAAGAGAAATAAAAAAAAAGTATTTGGGATAATTTTTTGTAGTATTTTTTATTTTTTTATTAAAATGTCTAGAATGCCATGACTTTTAACTTTTAAGTTATAGTGTTTGAAATATTAGCATAATTTGTTTTGTTTTTGTTAGTGGGGTTAACTTTTTATGTAAATGTATTATAATAATTTTATTTGGAAAAAAATTAGGGTTTTTGGGATATGTATTGACTTTTTTATTAAATTAAGAGATAAAAAAAATTAATTAGTTTTTTTTAAAAATCAAATAATGCAGTTTAAAAGTTGATTTTTTTGTAAAAAAATTAACTTAAAAACTAGCTCAAATAGGCTCTAAGATGGTTTCAATTTAGGGTTTTTTTAAGGATTAATTTTTTTTGACCTCCTAAGTGTTTTAGTTATACTATATTTATTTTACTAGTTTTAGTCCCATACTTTCAACATAAATCAAAATAAGATTTTATGATTGATTTACCCATATTTAATAAATTAAAATTTTCTTTCTATCATATTTGAAATTTAGGAATAAATCTT
>JAOTRH010000023.1:2473321-2487244 GCA_034768845.1 Heliamphora exappendiculata
TTGAGTTAATTTATTACTTTATTTATTTGTGTACAAATTAATTAGTGATTTGACAATTTTAATTTATATTATAATTTTTGTGTACAAAACTACAAATTTAAAATATTAAAATATTTAATATTTGAGAACTAGGAGAAAAGTAGGTTTAAAATATAAATTTAAGATGCTTTAAAAAAAATATTTATTTAGAATCCTTACTAGCTATTCTATAAAATATTTAAAAATCTAATATTTAAATTTAAATTTGTATATTAGATGATGATGTATTAATTTTTGTATTTGTTAACAATTTAAAATATTTGAGTTAGTTTACTGCTTTATTTATTTGTGTACAAATTAATTAGTAATTTAAAATTTTTAATTTATATTATAATTTCTAAAGTAAAACTTTTCAGTGAAACTAAACGCACTTTATTTTTTTCAGTGTTCAAAACTTGAAATTTGAAAATACTACGACAAAAGTCTGGTGATGCCCCACAGCAATAGACATCAAATGCAATGCAAATTTTGCGGGCATATTATCAAGTGTGGAATTACACGGTTTATTTCACTTGGCACACTTGGCAAGCCAAGTGCATGGGTGCCCAAGTGTTAGTAAAAAAGTAAGGGAATAAATGATGAGACACCTTAAAAACAAAAAAGCAACTAAAGCAGATGCTCAGAAAAGAAAAAAAGAGTTAGAAGCTCAATTAAGGGGAGATAATGTTGATGAAGGTTATGAACAAAGGGCATATGTGGATGTTGATGATGAATCTGACGAAGATGTATAGTTCACTATGGTGCGCCGAGCAAATATGCAATCACAACATGAATAGGAGGAGCGGTAAGCATTTAGACGTGCAACTGGGCGGAGTTAAGCTACCCAGAGTATAAGTCAGGTGATACTAGTTCTTCTGCTAGAGGTAGTCATACTCAGCCACGGGACGGTATTCGCCGAGCTCATTCTGTGCGTGAACCTGATTTGGCAGCTGGGAATGGTCGTCAATGGATTAATCTCAATACCCATGATAACAGATTAAGGGCAATGGATCCAGTATTGCAAAAAGCAAAGTCCTCTAAACAACCAAAAATCTACACTAGTACAATGAAGAAGTTGAGAGAGAAATTGGGAAATGCAGTTACTAAGTTTTTTTTGTATAACCGCATTCCTTTTCATGTGACTGATTCTCCTTACACAGCCCATGTTTGATATTGCTGGTGAAGTATGCAAAAGAGTTAAAGGGTCCCACTCCTTATGAGAAAGCGGAAGTTTATATGACCAAAGAACATGATGAACTGAAAGAATGGATAACATCTTTTAAAAGTATTTGGGCAGAAAGATGTGTCACCATTATGTGCGACGAATGGAGTAGTCTTACGATGCAACACATAATTAATTTCTTGGTATACTGCAATAGAGGTACAATATTTCATAAATCCATTGATGCCTCTGGTGTTGTTAGTAGGACTGTTGAGTATTACTTTGGATTGTTGGATACTGTTGTTAATGAGATTGGTAAGGAATTTATCGTACAAGTGATGACAGATAATGAAGCAGCTTTGAAAGCGGCTAGAAAGATATTGATGAGAAAAAGAAAACATTTGTATTGGACAGCTTGTTTAGCCCATTGCATCGACCTTATATTAGAGGATATTGCTAAGAAAAAAAAAGTGTAGCTAAGGTCATCGAAGATGCTAGAACCATCACCACATTCATTTATAATGCTACGTGAGTGTTGAGTTTGCTGAGAAAATTTATTGAATGTAGAGAATTGCTTCGACTGGCTGTTACTCGCTTTGCTACAAATTTTATTGTCCTTGAGAGTATTGTTAGATATAAGTAACAATTAAAGGTAATGTTTAACTGTAATGAATGGAAGCAATCAAGATGGGGGCAAGCAAAAAGAGGGACTCCATATGATATTAGAAAGTTAATTCTTGGAAAAGAATTTTGGCTAAAAGAAACTGAGATTTACAAAGTTCACGAGCCATTAGTAAAAGTGTTAAGATTGGTTGATGGAGATGAGAAACCAATGGAATTTATTTATGAAGCAATGGATCGAGCCAAGTTGGCAATTAGACAACATTGTCGGTATTATATAGACTATTGGAAGATTATTGATCAACGGTGGAACTTCCAATTACATCATGATTTGCATGCTGCTGGTAAGTAACTAAATTGTAGTTATAAATTATAATAATTTATTTATTTATCGCAATATCACATCATAAATTATCTGTTTCAATTCATGCCAGATTGTTTGTGAATGTAATAGATTATTTTTTAAATTCCCAATTCCAATATAGAGTCGCATCATCCAAAGAAACGGAAAGGGAAGTGTTACAAGGAGTGAAAAAAATAATATCCAAATTGGAGCCAAACATTGATAAGCAAGTAAAAGCAATAAATCAAGTATAAATCATAAAATTATAAATTATATTTCTTAAAAGTACATATTTTTTTAAAAGATTACATTTATTAATTTTATAATTTCATTTATTATAGCTCTTATTATTTCGAGAAAAGATGAAAACTTTTGAAACTCCTTTAGCACAAAGAGTATGGTCACAAACAAATCCAGGTATTTTTTTATAATTATATTAATATATAATATATTTGATTGGTATTTGTTTAATTATTTTTTTCTAATATATTAGAATCATAGATTCTTAGTATCTTTCCATTTGTGTTTGAAACTTTGTGTATTATGTTATTGTGTAGCTAAATGGTAGATTCTTCATTGAACATGTGCTCCAGAACTTCAAGAAATAGCAGTTAAGGTTTTAAGTCAAACCACTACATCATCAAACTGTGAACGCAATTGGAGTACTTTTAGCCACATCCACATAAAGACAAGAAACCGACTGAAATATCAAAAGATTTAGAAATTAGTCTTCATCAATTATAACATGGGATTAAGGTTGAGAACCATTAAGAGAAGAAGCCAAGAAATAGACAGCAAGTTTAATCCAATTACCTTGGATTACATATTTGATGAAGATGACCCACAGGATCTATGGTAAAACGAAAGAGAAGCTCTTGTGCTAGATGGTCAAGATAATTCTGATTGAATAGACTTAGATGATGATGATGGTGATGGTGGTGATGGTGATGAACAGAGAGGAGGATCACAAAATCAACCTAGACGTACTTCTCAAAGCTCGAGTTCAAGTTCTACCCCTTCTAGAAGTAGTGATGATGGTGATTTGACTCCTCCATCTTGTGATGGTGATGGTGATGGACACGGTGATGGTGGACACGGCACTGGTGATGGCGTAGGGACTAGTCGAGGACCTAAAGCCCAAGATGAGTCATTTGTGGGAAATTTTGGACTTTTTAATGTTGGAGGAGATTATCACGTTAGATAACCTATCCCAAATTTACCTTAGAAACCTCTAGTGGATATGGTGCATAATTTTGGAAATTTTGGTCTTCATGACCATTCATATAGTTACAGTAGTGATAGCTATAGCTACCCCTATCTAGGGCATCCTCCATCATATGGCTTTGATCCTTATGGGTATCGTCATAGCCAATACACGATGCCTGTCAATTATGCTCCCCACCTACTTTTCCATATTCTCCACCGGCACATCAAATAGATCAGCGTAGACGAGATACTAACATGTCTTTATTCACCTTTGCATTCCCTACTGGCTGGGATGATGAAGCAAGTAGTAGCAACAATCAAGGTCAACCGGAATCTGAAAATGCCCCACCTCCACATGCTTCACGTCACTCGTTTTGGTGGTAAATGAAAGTGATGGTAATTGCTCATGCCTAATAGGTATGTAATATTTTTTTAATATAATTTCTACTAGTACATTTGTATTTGTTTGATAATTGTTTCTCAATATATGACATGTCATTATAATTATTTAGATTATATACAAAGTATCTTTAATACTTCATCCTCATAACTTTTAAAAAAATTAAATGACATTTAAGTTGAATATTATGAATTTATGAGTTTATGACACATAATGACATAAATTCACGAATTACTTTAGAAAAATAATTAAAATTGTTCAGTAAAACTAGACTTACTAGTATAAAATTTAGGAAAATTGTTAATCATGTCTCAAAAGTAAACAAAATATATCAAAAAACATTTTAAACTCTAATAAATATAGTTTTAGAAAAAAATATATATATATCAGTTCATTTTCGTTGATATGTGCAAAACCAAAAAAAAATTCACGGCTCCAATAACCGCTACCATTACGCTACAGCCGTCGCGCCCCGAAACCGCATCACCGCCACCGTTACCGTCACGGCGACTGCTACTGCTATTTGAAACCATGATTAGATACCCTAATTGATTTGGCTTAGAACCTGCAATGATCAACCCATCACCAGCATATAAGAGATGAGAAACAAACACCGATCAACCATGCACTGTGCAACCTCAAATCCCTGCAACAAACCTTTGTGAACTACTCTCCATATCAATCAGCTAAAGATTCCATTATGTAATGAACAGTAGAGGCGAAAGAGAATCCCCAAGCCTCAACCCAGTTGAGGTCCCGAAAAAACCAGCTAGAGTCCTATTTACAAGCACCGACAAAAGACATGAATGAGATGCAAAAGCAATCCACGACCTCCACCTCTCATCAAAGTCCATCCTCTATAAGAGATAAGAAAAAAAGACTACAATTCACATGATCATACGCCTTTTTAATGTCTAACTTACAAATAATGTCAGGCAATCCACTCCTAAAACGAGAGTCTACACACTCATTAGCCACCAACACAGTGTCCAACATCTGCC
Organism: Heliamphora exappendiculata; assembly: GCA_034768845.1. NCBI lineage: Eukaryota > Viridiplantae > Streptophyta > Magnoliopsida > Ericales > Sarraceniaceae > Heliamphora > Heliamphora exappendiculata. The sequence continues at coordinate 2,478,073 of JAOTRH010000023.1, forward strand.
TGCATTGTAAAGGTATTTTGCAAATCAGAGATAACAAAATTTTAACAAATTCTTAAGCTTGGATGACAAAATCTTTGCTAAAGTCGTATAAGTCGATCCTATCAAGCTCATAGACCTAAAATATCTAATATCTTCTACCCCATCCTTCTTAGAGATGAGAGTAACAAAGAATGAATTGAGGCTCCTCATAAAGGACCCATAGCTATAAAAGGAGTGAAACATACCCATAACATCAACCTTGACCACATCCCAACAATGTTGAAAGAAAGCCAATATGAAACCATCAGAACTTGGTGCTTTATCCCCATTCATCTCACCCAAGGCTCGAACAGTCTCCTCCTCAAAAAATGCTTAAGCTAGCCATCATGCCTCATCCTCATAGACAGAATCCACGTGAAGCCCAATGAGATACGGTCTCCATCTAGCCTTCAACCAGAGAGCCTGAGACTCCTGTCTCTAACTAATTTCTTCTAACTTTGTCAACCTATTGAACTCCCCTTTTCAAAGTTTCCCTCTGACTCTATCCTCATCAAGAACCTCAAACTCTTCCTTGGAATCCATACTACGAGTATTTGCAAGGATTTTAACCTTTTGCACCTCAAGTCCGCCAAACTCCTCAGAATTGAACCTCTCCGGTTCAGCCTCGAGTATCTTCAGTTTCGAGGCTAGAACAAAGGCAGGACTCCCAGCCACTCTAAAGTCATTCCACCACCCAGCCACCCTCTTCCAGAAACCTTTAGCCTTCAACCACGTGTTCTCAAATTAAAGGGGACCCCGCCGAAACTTGCCACTATCCAATAAAATGGGAACATGATCAAACAAAGGCCTACGCAATGAGGCCTGAGTCATTGACGTGAAATGCTCCTCCCAGCATGTGAAGATTAAAAAATGATCAATTTGAGACATAAAAGAGAGATTGTGGTTGTTACACAAGGTAAAGCTCCTACCAAAAAGTGAGAAATCCACAAGTTTCATCTCGTCTATAAAGGAAGAAAACATCCAAAACCATCCTCCACACATTGAAATAGACAAGGAAAAACAACCCATCTCTTGCTACTCTCTAATCCCACATCTATTGTCCCACATCAATAGAATTCCCCTGCAAACCCTTCGGCTGCCAAGAAGCACCACTCCACCCATCTACCAATCCATAAACTGCGAATTACCACATCTGACAAATCCTCCATTTTAATCTCAAACCAACACACCACATTAGCCTTCCACTCCCTCAACAAGCACTTAATCCCAGTTCTTTTCATCTCTGAATTTAAGCCCCTCACATTCCAAATCCTAATTGATAAATAGATAGTCTCCCTATTCTTCCTCCCTCCAACCAAAGCACTCCTACGGTCCTACCATCATATCTACTAGCATAATTCACCGCACAATGGAAGTTCCTCAATGCCCTATCCAACCTCTTTCAAACAGACGCATCTCGAGTGGGACTTCTTCAAACTACCCTTTTACCCTTCTTCATCTCAAGAGCCCCAAGGAGAGATATGGCCTCCTCCATACGGTCAAAAGATACACCTCAGAGGTTACTAACCTTGTAAATTTTCTTCATAACCCACTTTGAAGCCAGTTTCGATTAAAGCCCCTCCTCTGGTAACATAGTGACCTCTTTACAACCTCTAGGATCAAACATACCCAAAGGAACACAATCCAACACATTTAGCTCCATTCCACACCCTTGAAATTCCCTCATTCCCACCAACATAAACAGCAAAACCCTCCCCCAAACCCAAATCAACAAAGCCACCCTCACCCTCCTCCCCATTCCCTAAAGACAACATTCCTTCCCCCAGCTTGTGCTCCAAACCACTCAAAAAAGTATACAAGGCCATTTTGGCACAACTCATACAAAAAAAAATACGTAAGGCTATTTTCGTAAAGAATGTCACCATCCTGATAAAAAGGAGTCTTGGCCTACAAACAAATGTCAACACATTTGACCATCTGGAATGGAAGAAAAGCACCGAAGATAAACAAAAAGACCTCACCAACCTTCACTGATTCCACTACCGCCATTGTCGCTACAGGTGACTGACCATCAATGCGGGGCAGATGAGCTTCTCCTTCCAAACCAACCGGAAGATCATCAGTCTTAAAAAACTTTGTTTGCATGTTCAAATCGATTCCAAAGCCCAACAGGCCCTCATATACCCATAACTAACTGCCCTTTGCAAGTACTAAGGCCCAATAAATTAGAATGGGTTGGTTCACTAAAAACACCTGAGCCATTACCGCTTCTCAGATACCCACTGGACTTTCCTAAAGCCTTGGACCTTTTAAATTTAGGACTATTCCAATTCAGACCATGACCCAAACGAAAGTGGGTCAAATCAACCAATTTTTCCCCTCTTCTCGAAGCCTCCCTCCCAGATACACGCGTCGAGAACTAATTTGGCCCATTGACCCAGCATGCATGCTTCTTCCACTTTAATTCAAAAACTCTCGAAACGTCTGTTGCCACAACTCCCTCCCCTCTATACTGTACCACCAACCCTCACTCCTTTTGCAATACGAAGATCACCACACGCCACCTTCAAGTTTGGCACCTACACTACCTCCATTGCCTCGCTAAATGCCAGACAACCACTATAAAGCTCAATTGTTCACCAAACACTGCTCAACCCTCCCCTACGTCTTTCCCCACTTACGCCCTCTCCCTTCGCAATGGAGCCCCCATCTGCCAACTCCTTCTCCAGAGTCGACACAAGCTCTGCCACCTCACTAGACACCGTCCGACTTTTGTAAGCCACCCAGGGACAAAGGGAGCATGGAGCCAAGGGGGGTCGTGATCACCCCTGTGTTCGTAAAACTCCTAGGTATTAGGTATATATTTAAGCCTAAAAAAAATCATACATTAGAGTGGCCCCCCTTCCCAATGTCTGATATTTGCAACTTGTAACTTTTATTTTTACTCATGCTTTGTTTTTTTATTTTTTCTCTTGATGCTCCTTGAATGGCTTCTTACAAGATTATTGCAAACCCAATCTCCAGCAAAATTAGGGTTTTGAATTTGTCACCCTTCTTGAACAACTTCTGTTTTTGTTGTTGACTGTTGTTAGAATTTTTCTCTATACAGTATTTTTTCTTTTTTTTCTTTTTTTGACCTATACATTACATGTTGGAAATTTTACAGTCACATTGTATAGCTTTGCCTTTTTTGTTAGATGTCGTTTTGTTTAGACTGAATTTGATTGTTTTGGTTACAACTATGAGCATTGATAGTGGTTTTGCTATAGATATGTTCTTGGTCCCCCTCCAAACCAAATCCTAGCTTCGTCCTTGAATCATTGACGACCCCACTAGTTATAAGATACACCCAAATGGAAACATAGCCTCCTCTACCACTTAACACTCTTAAGTCCACTATTATCTTACATTTTTCATCCCTTCAAAAACTTTCTTTGTTTCTTTAGTCTAAAGTGAGAATGCAAGATTTGCTACCGACTTTGCACAAACCAAGGTCACAAGTTTCAGGGATTTTTATAGCAATGCCATTTATCTTTAACCATATAAATCACTCCCTTTGCTGACAATTTATTCAAAAATCTAGGCATCACCCTTAATTTTTCCGAGCAGATGTCATATGATGAAGCTTTTAGTGCCGTCAATTTGCTGATTTTTAAATTATTTCCAAGTATTTAAACCAAATACTCATTAAATTGGATATTTATTCAATAAAATTATACAATGTCGGTGTCAAGAACATATTTATGAATGTCTTTATGAAATTGGGGTAACATGGAATTTTTTCATTCTAGCCTTGAAGATTTGGACACTTTGAAAGGCTTGCCAAGTTAGGTCATTCGTGAAACTCTTACTCAATTGATTCGGGCAAACCATCTCCCAAGACAATTGGCCATGTTTGGTATAAGTCCAAAGAAGCCTAACCCTGACAATTCCATATTTTTCTTGGTATTAATTATCCCTCCATTTAATTCTACATGTTTGGTATAACTCATTCGAGAGACTATACTGTGGCAAACAAATGGCTGACTAAAAGATTTATGGGCCTTGCATGTCTCCCACGCCTTTATCCCCCTTAACTGCCTCGCAAACAAACGACAGACAAGGGAACAAGTGGGATCCACTAACATAATCCCCTCCGTTAACCCCATTATCAAACATGCTTACATGCCCTATGTTGACTTCGGCAGAAACACATATATCCCTTTTTGTTGTGCTCCTTAAAAGGTACATAGTCTATGCGGTATACATGTATATAGATAAGAAAAGTTAAACAAAAAAAAAAAAAGGCTTATTCCAAATGACATGAATTAAGAATGAAAACAGAAGAATAAACCAAGGAAAGTTCTTCAACAAGTTCTTGCTAGCCAGTGAAACTCCACATAAGGCATAAACAAAGGAGAAAAAAACTAAATGAAAACAACTATGACAAAGAGCATTGAGCATACCTGTAAGAGTGCAGCAATAGTACCAAAAGAGTTCCATAATAATGGAGCCAAATCTTGAAATAACTCTCTCTTCTAAAAATAAAAAGAGAGACAAGCACACATCTGTTAGGAATTCATGTATGAGAGCAGCAATAGGGACCAAAATAACCCCACATGCAAAACACATTTTTTTTGTTCTAAAAACTAAGAACAAAGATACTCTCTACTTTATAGTCACATCACTGACAAGTTGAATAATACTATGACCATAACCAACTTTCTTTCGGACAGAAATAATAACTCAACATCTATGAAGTACAGCTGCGGATACGCGGTTCCGGTACACTGGTACGAAAAAATTTAAAAACATAGTGTACAGTACGCATGTGATACGACGGTAAATTTATTTATTTTTTTTGTAGTTTTTAGCATTGCATTACAAATATGCTAAATACAAAATCATTTTTAGCTTATGAGAGAAAAAATAAATGTTAAATCATATTAGCATTGTCGTCTCAAGGCTATGTCTTTGGTATTTGTTAATTGGGACTGCAAATGGCGATACATATTGGGATAGATGACAATTGCTATGGCTATCTTATTTGTTGAAAGTTATTTTCGACAATCGCAAACCCTAAGAGAAAGTATCAGAAAATGTATTTTCTTACACAAATTCAAAATTTTAACATTTTTATTATATTAAAGAATCTAAATCATGTTTTTTAATACTCAAATTTAACTTTATATTAAAGGGGATAATTTACCATTTACTCTAGTACTTTTTTATTTTTTAAAAGTTTCATACAAATTCTAACATGTCCATTCACATACCCAAAACATACCGCTACCATGCCCAAAGCGTATCGGTGTCGTACCCAACAATTTAAAAAGTACCTGGTACTTTTTCGAAGTACCAAGTACGTACTGATGTTGTACCGATGCCGTACCCGTACCCAGTGCATACCCCGGTGCATGTATGACATCATTTTCGAAGTATCCATGCTTCATACCTCAACATGTAGAATAAGTTATTTTATCTATGTAGGCAAGTTCAAATGGGCTCCTAATACCAGTATTCAATTACAATAATAAATTTTAATTTGCAAAAAGCATGTGGACTTAAGTGCAGTGTTTGCAACTCCGCATTCATAGGGCGCATAATAATTGTAGCAAGGTATCATACAAATAGAACTTCATGATGCCATTAAGTGATGTTCTTGTTATTTTAAAAACCAATTAGCAAGAACGTAATGATATACAATACAACTACTCTAATAAAAATTTTCCCAAACATGTAGAGTTTGAGGGAAGCAGTAAGTAGTATCCAAATGATAACTTCATTTTACTCGTGTTTCACTCCTAAAAAATTCAAAAGCTTGATTACAAATGCAGTAGCTCAATACCTCCAAGGTAGTAAGAGTACAAAGACTGAATTCCTCATCCACATTTATCTGGCTGATAAGTTACGTAGCACAAAATATTTAAGTGAAAGGTCAATTTTGTGGTATAATGGATTACAAGTTCAAGTAATACCCTTGCACACATCTAAACATGTAAGCAGGTGCCCCAAACCCATTTTTGGTAAATCGTTGCCATTATACAATAGGAAAAGGTTGATGTTGCCTACAGATAAAGCATAGGTATACTACGAAGATTACAAATGGCGGTGTTTGGCATTGCTTCTAATTATAGGTTTTAGCTTTGCGTTACAAGATTAGACAATAACCTATCATTTTTTTCCAATTGCCCAAAACTTCTGCTACAAGTTATAATTATTTTTATTCAATAAATAACTAGTTTTAACTATTAGCTATTATTTTTTCAAACATTCACAACTTCTGCTACTAGTTATAACTATCATTTTTTCAGCTACAATCTATAAGCAGTTAGTTTCAGCAATGTCAAACACCACCAATAACTTCAAAGCTTAAACAACGGGTAACAAAAGCATTAAAAGAAGCATCGGTGCCTAAATCTAAGTAGTTTGGTGTAGAGTCTCCAATACAAAAAAATGTCATGTTCAATTTGGGAAAGAATCAAAAACATGTTTTAAAAGGCAATCCAAAAGTCGCAATGCTTTGAAAAAGCAAATATTCTTCAACTGAGAAATAACGGGAATGAAGAAAATGAGAATACCAGACCAATCAATTTAAGAATTTGGTCATGAAAGTAAAGGAAAGTAGTTGTGAGAAAAAAAGGGGAACAGCCCAAATACATAATAATAGTAGTAGTATAGTTCAGCTTCAATTTAGGAGTATGCAGAACTGAAGCTAATGAAAGGCACTATACTTGGGAGGGTAAAGTTGGACACAATGAAAAAATAAAAGCTCTTTACCACTAAAATAAGACTTGGATGGTTAGTAATTGAAGTAAGAAGAATAGTCAAGTCCATAGCACATGCAGAGGCAGCCGATATGATCTATGAGTCAGCTTTTGCTAATTGAACTCAAGAAAAACTATTGACTAGTGACTAACAACGGTAATTTCTCACTTTTTCTTCCTTCTAAGAAGATTATGAAATTTTAGTCTACAGGTAACTGCAATTACATCATCTACACGCAATCGTAATCACATCATCAATAGTTTTTAACAGGACCAAATTGCACTGAAAACTGTTCCACCTTACAAAATTAGAAATTAGATATTCGACTTATAAACCTAGAAAGAATTCCCTCTCCCATTCTGGTATTCTAAAATGCTTTCCACATGAGGAGTCTTAAATGGAAAAAGAAAATAATAAATATCCAATTTCGCATGCCCCATCCGTACATTTAGCTGTCATTTTCATTTCAAGAAGGAAAAAAACTATCCGCACGGATGAATTTGCACATATGGTCACAGACCACTCGCAATGGCGTCGGTCCCCCATCTGTGTACATCCACAATCCATCTGTGGATGTAGCATTGCTCTTCCAAAAATGTCAAAGGGTAAAACCCTTTGAAATTAAATGCAGCCATAATTTTATCCGTTTATGAGTCATAAGTGTCGTATACCAGTATATCTGCATGTCACTCATATCATTTCCAACTCCCAAAATCTATGTTTGAAGCCAAAAGACCCAACTTTACATCAAGACCCTTTCTTATAAGTATTCAGCTCACTAGAGGCCCGTTTTTAAAAATTTCTTTAGAAATCAAAACAATCATAGACAAAAACTCAATACTTCTTATTTTCTCTGTCTTAATTTTCCATAGTGTTTCTCAAAAATGAAACAGAATGGTTGGCCCACACATTTCAGCAATTGCAAGTTTGAAGCCATGAACAGCCACGATGACAGAAAAACGTAAACTTTCGCAATCGTCACATATTCGAATCGAAATCCCCGGCCAGAAACTGAAGATGAAATTTTCGAACTAGAAGGAGGAAAGAAAATTGAAGTACAAGATCTCTTCAGAATCCACACAGTGATCATTAGAACGGGAAAACAGACATATGTACCTTGGAGAGCTCGAGAAGAGCGTTCTCTCTGAGATCAGGGTTGCTGAGATCGAGCACCAACTGCTCTGCCGATTGCATTTTGCGATCCGTGTCGGCATAAATCATCCCATACTCATAAATATAAATAATTGGCTTCAAAAATTACTTCACACCAATATTTGATATAAAACTCCTCCTGTGGTGTAATATCATGGCGTGTTTGTGCTAAATTTCATAGACTCTGTTTATTTTTTTATTTTTTATTTTTTTAGCTTTTGATTATTTTTTTTATTTTTTTAATTCTTCAATGATATGAACAAAAAAAATAAAAGAAATTAATAAAAAGCTAAAAATAAATAAATAATATAAATTTTAACTTGTTAGCTCTTTATTTTTGTTTTTTTTAAATTTTTTTTATTTTTTTATTTTTATTTTTTTAATTCGATAAGAAGAGTCAAAAATATAACAGGCTAACTAAACAATAAAAAAATTTATTAAAAATAAAAATAAATAAAATGATATAAGTAAATAAACAATTATTATAAACTGATAATGCGTCTACAATTTTAATTATTTTATTAAAAAATAGTACTTTAACATTTTGTAAATTCAAAAAAATTATAAAATTGATCAAATCTAAAAATTATCAAATAGAAAAAAAAAACTTCATAACAGAGATTCTTCTACACCTTAAAAAAAAAGGGTCCTAGACCTTTAAAAAAAAAAGGATCGTGGGATGAAAGATTAGAACACCAATTAAATAAAGTAAGTATTCAAGAACACCGATTAAATAAATAAGTTTTTTTAAAGATGTTCTTAAAGATGGTTGTAGGAGGAGAGATTATTCATGAACACCAACTAAGTTTTTATTTGGAATGTCTAAAAAATTTATTTTTTTTAAGAAATTTTTAATTTTTGGTTTAAAGAAAAAAAAAAGAAAAAGAAATAAATTAAATTATTTGAAATAATTTGTTTAGGATAATTTTTCTTTGTTTTTGCTTCTTATTACAATGTTTAATACATTCTTATTTTTTAATTTAAAATTATAGTATTTAAGGTATTAGAGTGTTTGGGATAAAAAAATCGAGACTGATATTTGGGATAATTTTAAGTGCACATTTTTTTCTTTAAATACCCATCTTATGCATTAAAATATTGGTACATGATGCATGTACCCATCTACATGGACATGTAGATGTTAAAGCAAAAAAGTATGTACATTTAGAATCACCAGTCTTTGAAATGTTTATAAGTTTTTTTATAAAAAAAATTAAACAAAGATTAATGAGCTTTTTCAAGATGTCAAACACATTAGGTTCAAAGCTAATTTTTTTTATTAAAAAATAGACAT
>JAOTRH010000023.1:2487344-2523282 GCA_034768845.1 Heliamphora exappendiculata
ACAAAGATTAATGAGCTTTTTCAAGATGTCAAACACATTAGGTTCAAAGCTAATTTTTTTTATTAAAAAATAGACATATTTGAATTGTAAAAATAGTTCGAGCGGTGCCTGCAATACTATTAGTCAACATAGAGAAAAATAGCTTAACGTCATTTTCATTTTGCTCATTCTCATTTATGTTAAGTTTGTTAAGTTTGAACAAGTATAACTTAACTCGATGATGCTTGAGTACCTAAAACGTACATTTATAGCTCTCAATTTATAAATTTTTCATGCAAAAGACAAAAATGTATTAAATATAGTTAAGTACTTGACCAAATCACATTTATTTATTTAATTTGTTTAAGTACTTATTGATAACAAGTGAATTAATTTTTTTACATTAATAAAAGTTCATAAGTTAAACAGTTCTGATAATCAAAATGTGACCAAAGTGGATTATGCTTGCTCATAATAAATAAAAAGAGAAAATAAAGAACTTAACCAAGAAAAGTAACCACAAGAAAATGTTACTATGCAAAGAAACATCTAGCATATTATTGTTGAGGTAAGTGAAGGTGATGGCCAAAGTTTTTAGTCCGCAGTGATGACCGACCGAAAGTGTTTTTAGATGATAATAACGAGAGATATGAATAGTAAAAGATAATGTAGTATAAAGGAGAAAATGATAAGTTATTTACAATATATATATATATTGTATATAAGAATTTAATAAAATTTATAAATTATTTACATATTTTTGAAAACAGAAATAATTGTTAAACTTATTTTTATTTATAATTTATAAAGATTCTGAAAACTAAAATAAAAAATAATAAACGTAAACGTTTAACAAATGAAACGTGAGCATTTATAATAATTTAAATCGCCAGCCTAAAATCAAAGGAGCTGTGCTCTATTTGGCTGAAAAAGGAGCAATCGGCTAAATAAAATTAGAAACAGATAAATCAGATGTCCCACCTAGGGTTACCCATTGTTAAAGAAAAGTTAAGATTCATTATAAATAAAAAGTAAGAATCGAAGTAGAAAATGCATGCAACTTTGTTCACTTTGCTTATGCTATTACTCACAAAACAAATTTTTTTTTTCAGTTCACTTACTTCACTTCCTGACTTAATTATTAGACTGTCCTTCGACCAACCCCAACCAGTCGGTATACTTATAATAGTGTAAGATTTGAGATTTTTCAATAAGGCCAGATTTGCATTTCTCAGTTCACTTCACTTCTTGACTCAATTATCAGATTGCTCTTCGACCAACCCCAACCAGTTGTTATACTTCTAATAGTGTAAGGCTTGAGATTTTCTAATAAGGTCAGACCTGCATTTCCCAATTCACTTACTTCACTTTCTGACTTAATTATCAGAGTATCTTCGACCAACCCCAACCAGTCGATATACCTCTAATGGTGTAAGACTTGAGATTTTCGATATGGCCAGACCTGCATCTTTGGAGGATCTTTGGAGGGAGAATACGGTCTACCACTAGATCTCGTTAATTCGTTGTTCTCTAACCGTGTTTTTTTTTTCTTTTCTTTTCTTTTAAAAGCAGTCTCTTTCATGAAAAATGAATAGTTCAATATGTACTTTCTTGATCATTGACAAAGAGGTATATATACTTGGCCAGTACCGAATCTACCGATCAATTAAAATTACGTGGCGAATTCTGTCAAATTGAGAAGGCTAATAAGAGAATTAACAAAGATAGCTAGTTTTTCTTGGCGTACTCTCTTGGTCCAAATATGGTTGATCCAATTCTCGCATTGGTGCTGCCCATTTCAATCTGCAGCCATCAAAAAGTGCAATTTGTTAGTGTGAAACTTATATGGTCCTTGTCTTCAAAAGATAGATAATAAATCACTAGATTCGTAGCACAGGCTATCTGTGTCCAAATTTTAATTTATTGCAATCAAATGTTAAATTATAGAATTTTGAAAGAGAAAGGGCGAGTGAGAGTGAGAGAGAGAGAATGTAAGATTATTTTTTTTTAAGAAATAAAGCAGGTAAAATGTGAGTAGACACCGAATCAATTGCAAAAAATGGCAGTAGGGAAGCAGTGTGGTTTTCACATCGTGTGCTCAAAATTTTTAAATAAAATGAGTTTTAGAAAGAAACATTTGATGAGAATTTTGGGTAAAAAAAATCCACAGCTTTAAGCTTGGGGAACATCAAGTGAGTGCACTCCATTGATACAATAATATAGAGAGTATAGATGATGAAAAGAGTTTTAGAGAACTTGTCTCATTGCCAGAAAAAAAAAAATCAGTACTTTCTCCAGAAGAAATAATAGGCATCCAAGATGAAAGATTCAATTATTTTTCTATTAGGGGTGGTTTCCATAAAGATAGCGATTGCTAAACGGTAAGATTTATCACTCCCGCTGTAAGTATTTTGGCAACAACAATAATAGCTCACTATGATAATCAAGAAAGGTAGAATGCACTTTTACCATGACATCAGCTTTCACATCATCAAGAAGATGGAATTTCATGGCCATTAACAGACAAAAGTTCTCAAGTCCTCCTTATCACATATTAGGTTTACTTCGCTAAGGGGTGTGTTGAAATTCAAGCTACATCGGATAAAGCAAAGTCTTTCATGTTCAATTTATGCGATGTTAACCTTATGAGATACAAGTGGAGGTTCCATAGAGACCTCAAAAACGTAATGATTGCAAGGTCTTTGGTGTTACTACAATTTATAGTCCTTACAAACCAAAGCCATTGAATTCTCTACCTCTTTTTCTAAAAATAATGCACGCTAGAGGAGGGGAAAAAAGGATATTAAGCCTAGTGAATGGAAAGAGGTGAATATGAGGAAAGTTAAGGATGTGGCACACCATCCGTCAGAAAAGGTAGCTTCTACTTAGTGTGCTATCTTCATCAAACCCAGAGAAGGGTAGCTCAAGGGAGGCGATGCATAGTAACGCGGAAGATGAATTGGTTTCCACTTATGTGGCCAATCCTAGTGGGAGCTATACTTCTAGAGAAAGAAAAAACAAAGTTGGGTTGCGAGAGGATTACTTGGGTTTTGGGAGGTTGTGGTTTTTTTGTGTTGGGTTTTTTACTATTTTTGTTTCCTTTGGGCCTAGCCTCTCGGATTGTAAGGGTTTTTCATAATAGGCTAGGTCAGGACCATCGGGCCTCTAGATTTCTCTCTTTGGAGAGCATGTAGCCTTTTGGCCTTGTTTTTGTGAAACCCCTGCGTCGTGTCCCACACTTCAGTTTTATTTCTCCTATCTGGTTATAGAATGCTCATTTACAAAATGAAAAAATCCTTACCGCTTCCTCAAAGTCACCAGACATGCCCATTGACAGCTCACATTGGTTCTCCACCATTCCAAGGGACTTGCAGACCTCAATTCTACAGCTCGATAGCATCTGTTACATCACAACTCATAGAATGATCCTTAAAAGGTTATATAACCCATTCAGCTGTGTGTGTGTGTGTATATAGATAGATAGATAGATAGATAGATAGATAGATAGATATATATATATATATAAAGAGAGAGAGAGAGAGAGCATAGAAAAATGTTCTGAAAAAAATTTTAAAAGGTCATATAACATAATTTTAGGGTGGTTGATAGCCCTATGTTAAGTTTAAAGAAAGACACACACATTCCTTTCCATGTTATAAGGAATAAATTAAATCTTTTTCTTCTGCAAAGAATAAAATTTCAAAATCATCTAACGCAGCAGCTGGAAACTTCCCAGAATACGTGTAGAGTTATTACCCTGAAGTTCTCTGGAGTAGAGGAATAGTCAGGCATCCCTATTGTCATTAAGCCAGAGAACTCAAGGTTCGGGCAACCCAACTTAACATGCTTCACAAGCTCTACACAACCTGATGGATCAATGCCAGATTTTGCTGCAATTACAGCACAGTGATCAACACGGTAGTCAATTATGTGCCTTCTCTTCAGGTGAAATGAAAAATAAAACTAACCTTTGAGTCTACGCTGAAAAGGAGCTAAATTAGAATAATGAAGATAATTTGTGCATGCTTGAAGGTTGAGATAAGTTGCATTTATTGATCCTGACCTATAATACTCTCGTTTGCTCAACAAACACCAGGGGTCAAAGCCAAGATAAGGAAATGCATATGAACACTAAATATCACTAAATACAGCTACATGGGTATACAATATTAATAAGGGTAAATTACATGGACCTCTCCTGAGGTTTCTGACAAAAACAGATACACCCTCTATGGTTTCTAAAACGACACTAATCTCTCATTTGGTTTAGTTTTTGCATCAAATTAGTACAATCGTCAAATTTTTATTACTCTTAACGAAAACCCACCAAAACCACCCCTCAAAACCACCGCCGCTGGTGAAGGTGTTTTGGTGGTGAGAGAGAATAGAGAGAGAGAGAGGGCAGAGAGCAAAGAGAGATGGTTAGGTTGCTTCAGGTGCACAGAGAGAATAGGAGGAAAACAAAAAGGAGAAGAAAAAAATAATAATAATAATAATAAAAAGCTTCAGGCACCGCACCCCTTTTTTTCCCCTCGACGCTGCCGCTCCACATCACCGACCCCACCGCCCTCACCCGTTGCCACCTCCGGAGGCTGTCACTGCCACCGCCGTCCATTCCAGCCGTTGCCGCCAGCGATCTTGTCGCCGCCCATCGCCGTCGTTCCACCGCCGGCTCCTCCTCCCGTTTTCTTGCTGTCTCGGTATCTCTCTATATCTCCTTCTGTCTATGTATATATGTGTGTGTGTGTGTGTATGTATCTCCATTTTCCTCCACCGTGCCACCACCGCAGCCTTGCCAAACCGCCACCACTACCTATGCCGCCTCACATTGTGCCACTGGCCACCAACGACGCCAGCATCGGCATTCTCTCTCTCTCTCTCTCTCTCTCTCTCTCTCTCTCTCTCTCTCTATATATATATATATATTCTCTTCCACCGATGAGGGAGACGTCGAAGCTTTTTGGAGAAGAAAGAAACGCTGACGCCGAAGCTTTTTGGATGCCGCCGCGACGCCGTCCACGCCTGTCGTCGCCTTCGGTCTCTCTGCTCTCTCCCCTCTCTGCCATCTCTCTCTCTACTCTCTGTCCTCTCTCTATCTCTATCCTCTCTCACCACCAAAACCACCTTCACTGGCGGTGGTGGTTTTCAAGGGTGGTTTTGGGATGATTTTGGTGGGTTTCCGTTAAGTAGTAACGAAAATTTAACGATTGGATAAATTTAATACAAAAACTAAACCAGATTGGAGGTTAGTGTCGTTTCAGAAACCACATGGGGTGTATCTGTTTTTGTCAAAAACCTCAGGGGAGGTCAGTGTAATTTACCCTATTAATAACTCTCTGAATGGACGGGCAGTTGGACACTACTCCAAGGAACAATTGTGATTTAGTATGCAGTCGGAAACACTTAATAGCCGGAATGCACTGATTCTCCAACATGCCAAGTTTTGACTCTTGCTCCCCTGACTCTGGAGTGTTACGAATGGAAAATAACCTAACCTTTCAAATGATAATGTATTGCACACACGTTTGTCATTCATAAAACACTATGAAAAGATCACGCATGTTTGCAATTAGTTTGGCTGTGATTTTGTAAAATGAAGGTATGTCCAAAATAATATAAAAACTACATAATAAGAATTCAGGTGTAACACTTCATCTCATATTTAGCCAAACCCATTTCCATGATAACATGCATAAACTACTGGTAAATTATTTTATGGTGCTTACATGCTTCTCCACTTGTATTCACTTGGACTAAAATCTTCAAAGGCTTTCTTCCCATGGTTGAGACTACACGATCAAGATGATTTGCAATCTGTGTATCAAAGAATGCATGATTGTGATACCACCTCTTTTGCGCGCGCTGTGTGTGTGTGTGTGTGTGTGAGAGAGAGAGAGAGAGAGAGCAAAAAGACAGATCAAGGAGTATAGAAAGAGTATTAAATTAATGCTTTCCATTAAAAATAATAGGAATGAGTTTTTTTCCATTAAAAATGACAAGCAAAGGAATGAGTTTTTACCTTCTCATTATCCACACCCTCAACCATTGCAAGATTAGGGACTGCAGCTGCACATGAAAAGCAAAGCCTTAAGGCCCATGATATACACAATAATCCTCCTACGGTCAGAAAAGGTGATCGAGAACTGAAAGTGGAAAATGTGCCTCCTAACAACCAGGTGGTAGGGAGACATAAAATTAAGTTATACACACCCCTGAGCATAAACTTGGTGGCAAATTTGAAATATGGGAATAACATAGCATCCAAACTATGTAGATTTCAGGAGTGAAACAAGAAAGCATCATAATTCATTGGAGATATTTGAAAAGGAACTCACAATAAGGGCAAGAAAAGCTACACGTGGACAATAAAAGTGGGGTGAATTATGTTAGGAACACTTCATCCATATTTCATAAACTAGGGTGAAAAATTATTTTATGACAAAACAATATTTTAAAAATATAAATTAAAATAATAAAATATGATCTAACATAAGGAATTGGTGGTGGAAAACTATTAAAGATAGAAATTAGAATGACAAACTAGATATATGAATTATGTTAGGAATACTTTACCTATATTTCATAAATTAGGGTGAAGAAGTATATTATGACAAAACAATATTTTAAATATATAAATTAAAATAGTAAAATATAATCTAACATAAGGAATTGGTGGTGGAAAACTATTAAAGATAGAAATTAGAATGACAAACTAGATACATGACCAGAGAGAGAGCCCAATATGTAGACTTGTATCCCAACGACCAATTTTACCCAAATTAACTAGCCTACCAGCTAGTTTGATGCAAATAAAGCCCCAGAAGAATATCATAATACCCTAATGAACATTAATAACAAATAGGGTAAATATGTAACATAAAAAATATATTTTATAACTCATTCCAATATGGGTTTTACAATGTAACATTAAACCACAATATAAAAGCCTAACAAATTTAATATAATGGCCCAATAAAAGAAATTTACAAAGGCTTCAATTATAAGAATTTTAGCACATGGGCCATTTATAAGTTTTTAAACCCTTTTCTTTAATTAATTATCATTTAACATTATTGGTCACAATAAATCAAGAATACACCAGCTAGCTTGGTAATTACTCAAAGGAGTAATTCAGAAGACATAAAATCAAGACTGCTTAGTTTGATGACGGTACAACTGTAAATGGAGGTGATAAAATAGTTAAATGGTTGAAAATTAGTTATAGATAGTTGTAAGTTAAAATAGATTGTAATAGATAGGTTTGTGAAGAGATCTCCACTATATAAATAAAACAAAGGGAAGGCAAAGAGGTGTGAAGAAAATCTGTAATCAGTTCTTTTGTATTCTTTTATTGAACGACTCTTTCTCAATTTATTTCGATTGTAAGAAAGTCTTGGAGAAACAGAAATCTTCTCCCTTAGCCAGTGGGCTTGTAACATTTGGTATTAGAGCTGTTGATTCTTGAACTTGTGAAGACCCATCAGCCATGGCAGGTGGGACTAGAGCTCCAATTAACCGAACAACGGAAGAATTCACTATTCTCAAAATCAGGAACATGAAAATGGTGATGAAGAAGCCGTTGGGGAACTCGTTGAACTGAAGCAGTTATCTGATGTCAGGAGCTATCAGATAAGATTTAAAGAATTAGCTACCAAGGTGAAGCAATTACCATAAGAAATTTTAATAAGTTGTATCACAAGTGGATTGAAAGAGGAAATCATGATTGGAGTTCAAATGTACCAACCTTTCACGATGGATCAAACCATTGGTTTGGCTTTGTTACAAGAAACGAGAATTTAGTACACCGAGATATGCATTTTTTAGAGGTTGATTGGGCTTTTGATGAGAAACTTGACAAATTGTCTAGCAAGAAGATATGCTTAGAGAATGTTTTAGAAGCCTCCACCACCATGTTTGACGAGGTGAAATTGTTGGAACCATGTCCAAAGGGGAATCCTAGAAAGCACTTGATCAGATGGAGATGCCGATCAAGGAAGTGATTGTTGAAAGAACCAAAAAGATTGTCCAACTCAATCTCAATATGGTTGAGCCACGGATAAAGGATCAGAGACCCATCTGGTAAAAAGTGAGAATTTAATCGAAGCACAAGATCCATACAATTCTTCTTCAATTCTCCATTACCTTGTTTGTCTGTGCTCTTCATTTCAAGTATTTTCACTCATTTCTGTTGTGGCCACTGAGAAGAATAACAAATGGCATATGTTGATTATCTGGTCAATGAAGCACAAAGAAGTTACTACAACATTAATAGATTGATTCTACAAGGAATGGGATCTAGAGGGATTTGTTTTGAGGACATCAAACCAGTATTCTCTTTCATTTTCTTTAGCATCCAATTCTTACGGGTCTGTTACTTCCTTTCTTTCCTCCGTGGCTTCATCAAAGGTGGTTTATTCTACCCATTGAATTTCTGGTGATTGGTTTTGAAGATGTGGTGATGGCTTAAACTATTTCAATTTCCTTGAACATATGCTATTGTAGCTACGAACTCCCTGGTCAGACTCTTGAAGTTGGCCTTGAGGACAAGGCCTTCTTAAGGAGGGTGGAACGCTACAACTGTAAATGGAGGCGATAAGATAGTTAAATGGTTGAAAATTAGTTATAGATAGATGTTAGCTAAAACAGATTATTACAGATAGGTTTGCAAGGGGATCTCCACATTATAAATAAAATAAGTTAAGGTAAAGAGGAGTAAAGAAAATATATAATCAGTTCTTTTGCATTCTTTTGTATAGAACGATTCTTTCTCAACTTGTTTCGCTTGTAAGTCTTGGAGAAAGAGAAACCTTCTCCCTTGGCCAGTGGAGTTGTAACAGATGAAGAATCAAGAAAAGTTACAACGTTTATAGAACAATTCAAAAACTTTGCAACAACGATAATAATATGGTAGAAACTCCAAAACACAAATATTACAGGAGTAGAACATATGGATGAACACTAACAAGAATATTATTGAACAAATCATAAGAGATGGATACCCAAAAGTGATTTCACTTTATTGCTCTGCAAATGCCCAATAAAATGCCAGTCAATGTCCTCAGGAAGCTGCCACAAGTTGAACAGTCCCAATATCAAGCATTTCTTACTCCACACCATCGGCAACGATTTTTTTTTTTTTGGTAATTACATCGGCAAGGAATTACCTATTCCGAAAATTACTTGTCCCTTTGTCTCAATTCATCAGAATCATTAGATATGTGATGCCGACAGAATTTCAAGAAATTTTATCTTTTTACTTTTATTTTGAAATAAATTACTGTGGTAGGAAACTATCAATTATAGTATTATTTTCCTAAATTATCAAGTTTCCTAGTTTAAGTTTATCTACTTTCTTATTTTGTTGGTATTTTACTCTACAAGAATTAGATTTGATTTATTTCCTAATGTTTTAATTTCATTTTCCAAGTGTTTTTCATTAGGTTTAGTTTGGTATATATTTGATGTAAATCTCAAGACCATTCGATTATTAATTAATAAGAATTTTAGAGAGAGATAGAGTTTCTTTTAATTTCATTTTATAAGTATGTTTTATTAGGTTTAGTTAGGTATGGTTATAAATATTTAATGTAAGTCTTAGGGTAATTCTGTTATAAAAAAAGTCTTAGGGTAATTTGATTGTCGATTAATAAGAATGAGAGAGAGAGAGGGAGTTTTTTTTTATTTGTGTTTGTATTATAGAGTATATCTAATTTCAAGTCTGAGTTGTGAATTTCAGTATTAGCGTTCCCTTAACCGATACGTCTTTTTGCGTCAATATGCCTTAGAGTAATGGTAGTCTCGAAACATCATTTGTTATTATTTACGTAATGCTTTCATCTAATTATATAATAAAAAATATTAGGCCTAATACAATGTTGACCTACTTTTTTGTTGTTGGGTAAATTAAAGACAAAAATAGGTCACTTATATATTGCATATTTTTATTTATAAAAAGTATCAAATAAGTAATGCCACGTATACATCGAGAGTACCCAATAATTTTCTCATATCTTGACATTATCTTAGCTCGAAATTCTCTCACGACCTTCTCTCACGACCTTTAATACATTGAGACAAAGCGACGTATAATTTTTGAAACAAAAAATCCAAACTTCACGCGATCTGCCAAACTAATCAATCGGGATGATTACTCGACGACCAAATTCACGTAGAGATAATAAAGAAATGACCTGAGGTGCTTTATCGATAATCTCTTGGACGTAGTTCTCGCCGAAACAGCGATGACCTGCGTCGTAGACTTGGCGTATGAGCGAGACGGGCTTGGTCTTGCTCACGGCGACCGTTCGGACCTCGTCGGCACGGCGGCCGGATCTTTCCGCAGCCTGCCGGACTCGGTAGAGCACCGTCCGGAGAGCCGTCACGACGGCACCTTCCACGGCGGGAGCAGCCACCACCATTATTGATTATTCTGTCTGTCCAAGGCTCGGAATTCGGAGTGTCTTCGACCTCTCGATCGGATCCCTATTTTCAGGGTCGTAATAGTAAGATCTAACGAGGGAATTTGAGGTCGGTAATGTGGTTGAGTCCCAATAATTTGGAAGAAAAATACTAACCACGAAAATTTATAAAAAGAAAAAAAAAATCGTGTACACATTGTGCTAATCTACTGTTCATTGTCTTTAAAAAAATTTAGTTTTCTTTTCTCAAAAAATTACCGCCCGATTATATTTGCCGAATTAATAATAAAAGAATATATAATCTCACTTAATAAATGATCTTATAGGATTAGTAATAAATAAATTTTTAATACCATATTTTCTTAAACATTGTATATTTTATATTTTGTGGAATTAGTTATCCAATTGATGCATAATATTTCTCCCACTTATCAAATTCAAATAAAAAATATATAATCTTATGAGATATATAACATAGTCCTATGTCTAATTCGATAAATTAAACATACCATTTAAATTGTATTATTTTTTTTATTACTAAGAGTGTCTTGACCAATTTATACGCATATCGACTAATCTCTAGTAGACTAATCCGACCGCTCACTTATGGGAATTCTTATTAAAATCGAGATAAAGTTTCGTATGAACAGACCCAAAAAATTAATAACACTTAAAAATTTCGAACTTGAGATGTAAGAGTAAACAAATCCTTAAATCCCAAATATCCTATAAGAAGTCATTAATTTAAAAAAAAAATAAGAAAAATAATTTATTCACATCCAAATACTTCAATTTTTTTTTACTAAAATAATTATAATTTTTACAAAAAAATCGTGTTCATATCTCAAATATTATAATTTAAAAGTAAAAGATAATAACATATTCGATATTTTAAGAAAAAATAAAAAACTATTACAAAAAATATACCAAATAATTTAACTTTTTTTTCTTTATTATTTTTCAAAAAAGTTGAATCTCTCAAAAATCAAACTTTTTAGACATCACAAGCTGGCAACTTAAGATTGAGATGGCATAAAAGTTATTTTTTTTCAAAAGAAAAAGTTAATTTTTAACATTTTTAAAATTAATAATTATTTGTAATTTTTTTAAAAGAAAAACATATTCAATAGTGTGCATTCACTAATAAAAAGTTTTATCATTTTTTGTAATTAGTTATATTTTTATTTTTGCAAAAATCTTAAGTTCATCTTGACAAAGAAATCTAACATTATAAAAAAACAAATATTATTTAAAAAAATGCATTGGATTATAAATAGAAAATACATAAAAGATATATAGGGTGTCCTGTAAATTTTATTTGTTTGATGAGTTGAACCTAACTTGATTGAATCCGCCAACAAAGCGACACTTACACGAATGAACAAATGTGAGCTAGTCAGCGACGACTCGCCGGAAGCCATTTCGATGATGAAGTTAGAGAGTGTTTAAGGGAGTAAAAACCAGTGAAAAGGTAAATTAACAGAGTTTTCGCTTTAGAATTAGACAGTACATATCTCTAGCCTTTGAGTCCCCCACCTTTTTATAGTGGAAGATGCCACGTCTCTCTCTTCACTCCTCATAATGATCTTGTTTGACACGCAACCGTGCAAAACGACTCTGTCATGCCCGTCGCTACGTAAGCAGCGGTGGCTTATCGACCGCAGTCACATCACCATAAATATTCTTAGCTCGGCCCATCATTTAGGTCGAGCTTCCGATAATAAATGCTTCCCCCGATGTAACAGCTCACTCGATGAGTGAGAAAGGTTTGGTATAATCATATTAAAATGACCTTTTGCTACAGTCGGATGATGTTTAGTACTGTATCTTCTAGGTTAAATCACATTAAATACGATCTATCGAGTCGAACCCAGACACAACTGTTGGTGATCAGATTGGCCAAAAGCCATCCTTCTAGGTGGGCCGACCCGTCATTACGTTATCGTGGCCCTCATGCTTGGGCTATGACCCAATGGATTCGGTTTTTGAGCTCATCCCCCTTCATTTGCCCCTCAGCTCTCCTTTTACTCGGCAGTAGGGGAGTTGATTTGCTTCGCTGCTCCTACCTTAGCCCCTCTCAGGCTTTTATTACAACGCCGCCCAATAATTTAAATGTTGTCCCCATCTCGCAACGTGTCAAACCCTAATTGGTCTGTACAGGGGGTGCATCGCGCCTTTCCGATGATGGACAAGCATTGCTTCACCTACCCGAGATGACTTTTGGTGTTTAGCACTTGGTTTTTTGAGAAAATCCCCTGTCTATAAATGGGGCCTTTGGCCCTTCTTTCTTCATCTTTTGCGCCCTTCGAGTTTTCTAGAGCTTCTTCTTCATCCCTTTCCTCCAAAAAGCTTCTTGCCTCTTCGCCTCCATTGCGCTACCATCGTTGCCACAAGATCCATCCGGTGAAACCCGTCATCGCTGTGAGCTAAGGCTCTAACCATCGTCGACGTCCTCATAGTTCAATAAGTTTCTCGTTTTGATCCTCTTTTGCATTTTTTTCTCTCCTTTTTCCTTCTGCATTTCTCTTGGTTTGAGGATTTTGGTTTTTAATTCACATCGTCGGTAGTCGCTCCTCTCACTCAGTTAGAAAGTCTCGGTAGAAAGCTTTTTTCCTTTCTCTTTTTTCTTCTATCTTTCAAATAAAAATCTCCTTCTCTTTTTTCTCTTCTTTTTTTTAAATCTATGGCGAAAAAAGAGAAGTTTGTGTAATTACCCGTACCATGACAGTTAATAAAAATAAGACGCGTGCCATTGCTTAGAATAATATATTATTTGATAGTTCTTAGAAAATTTTTCAAAAATAAAATTTTTGAAAAATAATACTATGGCGATAAGAATTTTAAATATTTCTAGATTTCTTTGAATATATTTTGATAGGATTATAAATGAGATTTGGATAAGATCAAATCAAAGTGAATGATTGAAAATTTTTTGGATAATATTCTGGATAAGATCAAATCAAAAAAAGATTTAAATAAGATTTTGAATAAAATTAAATCAAAGGTAATGATTAAAAAAAAGATTCTGGATAAGATCAAATCAAAGTTAATGATTAAAAAAAGATTTGGATAAGGAAGGTTTTTGATAATGTGCTACTGTTCCAAAGTGCCAAGCTACAAAGGTTTTCGGCCCTTTATATTCCGTTATGGGAGGTTGCACAATTATGTGTGTTGTTGCTCCCTATGGGGAGGTTGCCCGTTGAGCAAGGGTTTCTGCTTTAAAGACTTTGCGGGTTATAAGTCTCGGACAGCACATATCACTCGTGCTTGGT
Organism: Heliamphora exappendiculata; assembly: GCA_034768845.1. NCBI lineage: Eukaryota > Viridiplantae > Streptophyta > Magnoliopsida > Ericales > Sarraceniaceae > Heliamphora > Heliamphora exappendiculata. Next base: position 2,501,014 of record JAOTRH010000023.1, read on the forward strand.
GGAGAGTGGTCTCATTCTATTACGTTGCTAATTCGTACATTGAGAATTCAGATTACGGTACCGTAAGAACTCCCGGTCGTGAGGTTGAAGACTACTTGCTCACTGTTGGGTTGAATTGTAAATGAGACATGATTATTTTGTATTGTGGCGGTTGTGCCAGAAACTTTATTTTGAGACAGTGAATTTCATAATTTGTGGTTGTTGAGTCTAAAGCGCTACTTGTACAAAATTTGAGAAAAGTTTGTTATAACTTGTGAGATCCTAAAAACATGATAAGGTTATTTATGAAATTTTTATGACAAGTAAATGCAATATCTTATTTTTTTATAGAAAACATGATGTTTTAATAGAAGGACTATTTTTTTTATTTTTTCATTATAATACTAAAAGCACTCTCCTATAACCTTTGTGGTTGCAGATAGCAGGGATGGCTAAAGTTGGTCCACCATAGTCGTCAAGCTTATAATCCTAGGCACGTAGTTAATGTTTTTTTTGTAAAATATACGCTGGTTTGGAGATACAAGATAGCGTATCCGAAGCATATACAGTTGCTTGTTTCCTATAAATAAATAATTCCAGTTGCTTGTTTGATGATTTTAAATTACATCGATTTTCTCAAAGTAAAAAAAAAAGGTTAGTAGAATTCATGTCTCACCTGAATGCCTTTAGTCACTACCTTAGCTATAACGCGAACGAAAAACTGTGCAATCTGATGATGTGATAATATTCTTTATCAATTTTGTGCTTTTAGAAAGGGGTGTGATAATTTTGGTATTAGAGCCCTAGGTTTTAGATTCTGTAGACTTGTCAGAGTTTGGTCTGTGGTGGACCGTAGGTTAGGTGCGTCTTGTTTTTGAGTTTTGGTATAGGCCTTGGAATTGCAGACCTTTGTCTTCGGACGTCTGATTGACTGGCTTTGAAATCCATTTGGAAAACACGTTCTGCAGGCGTAGGTTTCTAATTGAAAATCTAAATATGTTGTCAGTTTGGGAAGATAACCCTCGATTTTCTTGTTCAGTTGTCTTTATGTGCTGGGTTAGGCTCTAGTGTCGAATCTTAAATCCATTTATTTCTTATAATAGGATAAAGTATGAAATATTCAGAAGGGGCATCGCCAATTCCTATTGAAGTACAACAAGAAGCATCTTCCTAAATGGGACCACAACAAGACGCATCTTCCCAAATGGGACCAATACAATCTGATCCAACTACGAGAATGCTAGAAGCAATAGGAAGACTAACAGAGCAAAATACAAGATGGATCGCTACCCAAGTAGAGAGGACGAAAAACTCCATAATCAAACGATTTAAAGATTTGGGTGCTAAAGAATTCGTAGGAACTCTTAATTCCATGGAAGCAGAATATTGGCTGAAGAGTGCGGTATGCATCTTGGATAGACTAGGAGTACCTGAGGATAAACGGGTTGACCTTGTAGCCTTCATGTTTAGAGACGAGGCATACCATTGGTGGGAAGCTACAGAAAGGTTATTGAAGATGCCGGTATCAGGAGTCGAACCCCTTGTACCCCAAAAGATTTTTTGGAGTCAATTTGAGAAGACATTTGATAAATAGTATAAGCCTGTAATATATAAATATGAGAAGGAACAAGAATTTATCGACTTGGAGCAAGGAAGAATGAGTGTGGCCGAATATGAGATGAAGTTTACTGAATTGTCTTGGTATGCTATACAATTGATACATGACGAGGAGACAAAGTGTAGGAGATTTCTGAAAGGATTGAACTTCTCGATAAGGACCAGGCTGACTATCCTTGAATCAGTGGTTATGCAAGTCTAGTAAACAAGGATCGGATGATAGAGAAAGATGTGAAGGAAGCAGAAGGAAGATGAGAAAGTTTCAAGAAACTCAAGTTTGGTCATACTCTTCCGCTGAGAAGCACGGGAAAACATAATTCCAAAAATAACACTTTCAAGCCACCAACTTTCTGAAGCCAGAGTTACCAATCTACAGCTCGTAATACCAAATTTCGAGAAAATTCATCAAACAAAGTATTGTCTGATAGCACAATAGAGCCAAAAACGAACGGATATTTCCAGTGTGGGGCTACAGATCACTTTAAAAGGGACTGTCCAAAACTTAATCTAGGAATCATTTGTTATCATTGTGGTGAACCAGAACACATAGCCACTCAATGTGGACAATCGGGAAGGGCAGCACAGTCGGCAGCACAGTCATCCATTAGAAGTAAAAGAATGGAGAATAACGGATCTACAAGGAATGAACAGAATAAAGGAAAGGGACCAATGGAGCCGTCAAGAATTTCAGGAAGGGTGTTTGCCATTACTCGACAAGATGCACATGCTACTCCTGATGTGGTAACAGGTACACTTATAGCCTTTAACCAAACTGCATATGTTCTGATAGACCCTGGATCTACACATTCATTCGTATCGCCCACATTCATGAAACAAGTAGGAGTTGTAGAGATGGAACCTCTTGGTTGCATAATAACAATTGCTACCCCAGTAGGAGAAGAAGTGATAATCAGAAGTGTGTACAAAAATTATTTGTTGAAGATAGGAGACAAAGACATGATGGTAGATTTGATGCCTTTAAACATGATAGATTTTGACCTAATTCTCGGGATGGGCTGGTTGCCCTCCTACTATGCATCACTAGACTGTTTTGAGAGGAAAGTAACCTTTAGAATACCTAGAGAACTGAAATTTGTTATTCAAGGGGATAAAGGTAGGAAGTCTGTTCGTATTGTGTCAGCCATTAAGGCTTCAAAGTTATTACAGAAAGGCTCTTATGGGTTTTTGGCACACGCGGTAGACACAGAGATGAAAAGAAAAGAACTTGCAGAAGTACTAGTAGTCCGTCAGTTCCTAGATGTGTTCCTAGAAGACCTGCCTAGAGTACCCCTAGAACGAGAAGTGGAGTTTACGATTGATCTATACCAGGGTACAACCCCTATATCCATCCCTCCTTATAGGATGTCCCCTGCAGAGCTGCCAGAATTAAAGGAGCAATTACAAGAATTGTTGGATAAATGGTTCATCAGGTCTAGTGCCTCACCTTGTGGAGCACCCGTGTTATTTGTTAAGAAGAACGATGGAACTCTTAGGATGTGTGTTGACTACCGACAATTGAATAGAATAACTGTCAAGAACAAGTATCTCTTGCCCAAGATAGATGATCTTTTCGATCAGTTACAAGGAGTAAAAGAATTCTCGAAGATCGACTTGAGGTCAGGGTATCATCAATTGAATGTGAGAAAATCAGACATACCTAAGACTGCTTTTAGAACTTGCTATGGTCATTATGAGTTTGTAGTAATGCCTTTTGGGTTGACTAATGCGCCCGCAGTATTTATGGACTTGATGAATCGGGTGTTTAAGAAGTTTCTGGATAAATTTGTGATTGTATTTATTGATAACATTATGATATACTCGCGAAGTAAGGAAGAACAAGCGAAACATTTGAAGATTTTTTTTACGAAGTCTAAGGGACCACAAATTGTATGCAAAGTTCTCTAAATGTGAATTTTGGTTTGATCGAGTGGTGTTCTTAGGTCATGTCATATATGGGGAAGGAATTCAAGTAGATCCAGCAAAGGTTAAAACTGTAGTAAATTGGGCGAGACCAACCAACATAACAGAGATGCGTAGCTTTTTGGGTTTAGCTGGTTATTATCGGAGATTTATTCGAGACTTTTCTTTAATCGCAAAACCTTTAACTCGGTTAACCCAAAAGAATGTAAAGTTTGAATGGTCTAACCAATGTGAACGCAATTTCCAAGAACTAAAGTCTAAGTTGGTGTCAGCTCCTGTACTCACCCTTCCATCAGGCAATGAAGGTTTTGTAGTCTATAGTGATGCATCACACCAAGGGTTGGATTGGGTTGTGTTTTAAAGCAACATGAAAAAGTGATAGCATACGCATCTAGATAGTTAAAGCCTCACGAGAGAAATTATCCTACCCATGATCTAGAATTGGCTGGAATTGTCTTTGCACTCAAAATATGGAGACATTACTTATACGAGGTCACCTGTGAGATATTCACCAACCATCAGAGTTTAAAGTATGTCTTCACCCAGAAGAAGTTGAACCTAAGACAAAGAAGATGGATGGAACTAATTAAGGATTATAAATGTGCAATTCACTACCACCCGGGAAAGGCCAACATGGTAGCAGATGCTCTAAGTCGGAAGTCATCAGGAAGTATAGTGCATCTTCGGGCAGTACAGAATAATGCATTTTTTGAAATACAATTGCTCAGAATTACCCTTGCAATAGGAAAAGATGGGGGCTTAATAGAAACTCTTAGGGTAAGACCAACATTATTAGACCAAATTCGAGCAGCCCAGTTAGTAGACAGTTAAGTGGATAAGATAAGAGCAGATGCAATTGCTAAAGGAAAAACGGAGTTTGAGGTTCGGGATGATGTCTTATGATTTGGACACCGACTATATGTACCTAATAATGAAGAGTTAAGGAGGCAAATTTTAGATGAAACTCATAATTCAGCATATGCGATGTATCCTGGAAGAACGAAAATATATAGAGATCTAAGGAAAAGCTACTGGTGGAGTGGGATGAAGAAATATGTGGCAGACTTTGTGGCAAGATGTTTAGTATGACAACATGTTAAAATTGAACACCACAAGCCGACAGGATTATTACAACCCTTACCTGTACCTGAGTGGAAGTGAGAACACATCACCATGGATTTTGTGGTTGGGCTATCACGATCACCCAAGGGAAATGATGCTATCTGGGTAATTGAGGATAGATTGACGAAGTCAGCACACTATTTACCAGTAAAGATGACGTTTCCTATGAATCGGTTCGCACGACTTTATATTGATGAAATTGTTCGTTTGCATGGCGTACCAGTCTTCATAGTATCCAATAGGGATCCACGTTTTATATTCAGATTTTGGCCAAGTTTACAAGAGGCGCTGGGGACTATGTTAAAGTTTAGTACGACCTTTCACCCGCAAACTAACGGCCAATCAGAAATGACAATTCAGACCTTGAAAGATATGTTCAGAGCTTGTGTACTGGACTTTGCCGGAAGCTGGGAAGAACATTTGTCATTGATTGAATTCGCGTATAATAATAGCTTCAAGTCAACCAAAGGAAGGGCCCCTTACGAAGCATTGTACGGTAGGAAATGTCGAAGCCCAATCTGTTGGGAGGAAGTCAAAGAAAGGAAGCTGCTTATCCATGAAATTGTGCAAATCACCACAGACAAGATAAAGTTGATTCGAGAAAGATCGAAGCAGTCTCAAGACCAACAGAAAAGTTATGCAGATAATTGGAGACGCGACCTAGAATTTGAAGTCGGAGATCATGTATTCTTAAAAGTATCGCCATTGAAAGGAGTAATGAGATTCATAAAGAAAGGAAAGTTGAGTCCCCGTTACATTGGGCCATACGAGATTATTAAAAGAATTGGCAACACAGCATATCAATTACCCTTACCTCCGGAGTTATCAGGATTACACGACGTATTCCATGTCTCAATGTTAAGGAAGTATATGCCGGATCCTTCTCATGTGCTAACAGTGCAACCAGTCGACCTGAAGCCTGACCTTACGTACGAAGAGGAGCCAGTATAAATATTAGACAAAAAGGAATAAGTTCTGCGAAATAAAATCATTTCTTTGGTAAAAGTATTATGGCGGCGCCATTCGGTGGAAGAAGCCACCTCAGAACGAGAAGAGGACATGCAAAATAAGTATCCACACCTTTTTAAGTAGAAAGGTACGAAAATTTCGAGGACAAAATTTCTTAAAGGATAGTAGATTGTAATAACCCGTATCATGACAGTTAATAAAAATAAGACACGTGTCACTCCTTTGAATAATATATTATTTGATTGTTCGTAGAAAATTTTCAAAAATAAAATTTCTGACAAATAATACTATAGCGATAAGAATTTTAAATATTTCTATATTTTTTTGAATATATTTTGATATGATTATAAATGAGAGTTGGATAAGATCAAATCAAAGTGAATGATTAAAAAAGATTTGGATAAAATTTTGGATAAAATCAAATCAAAGGTAATGATTAAAAAAAAGATTTGGATAAGATTCTGGATAAGATCAAATCAAAGTTAATGATTGAAAAAGATTTAGATAAAATTTTGGATAATTTCAAATCAAAGGTAATGATTGAAAAAGATTTGAACAAGATTTTGGATAAGATTAAATCAAAATTAATGATTGAAAAAGATTTGGGCCAGCCTATAAAAGGCACTTGGTTGCAACATCTATCTCACATATCATCTCTCACGCATAGTGAGCTTGTAAGCCAAACACGCAACGCCACCACCACCGCGAGCCCGACACCACCCACGCCGCCGTCAACCTTCGCCACCTTCCTTGGCCACCATTTCTCTCTCTGTTATGTAATCTCTCTCTCTCTCTCTCTCTCTCTCTCTCTCTCTCCATTATGTATTAAGATTTTATCACCGGTGGATTAGAAATTTTGGGATCAAGAATAATGAGAGAGTTTTGTCACGCCTAAGTCGATGTGAGATGCTTAAGTATTATCTTGAACATAAATACAATATTATTTTGAATATAAATGCATTTGAGATACTTAACTATTATCTTGAACATAAATACAGTATATTTTTGAATATAAATGCATGTGAGATGTTTAAGTATTATCTTGAACATAAATGCAATATTATTTTGAATATAAATGCATAAATGCAATATTATTTTGAATATAAATACATGTGAGATGCTTAAGTATTATCTTGAACATAAATGCAGTATATTTTTAATATAAATGCATGTGAGAGTGGTTAAGTATTATTTTGAACAAAAATGCATGAACTTGTATCCATGTTTTTGAAGCATGAAAAATTGTGACAACATGATCTTTTCTTGAAATGCCATGATATTTTTAAATATGCTATCTGCACTTTTTACAAGGCACGAGTATGTAAAAGGAAGGTTTTTGATAATGCGCTACTGTTTCAAAGTACCAAGTTACAAGAATTTTCGACCTTTTATATCCCGTTAAGGGAGGTTGTCCAATTATGGGTGTTGTTGCTCCCTATGGGGGAGGTTGCCCGTTGAGCGGAGGTTTTTGTCTTAAAGGCTTTGCGGGTTATAAGTCCCGGACAACACATACCACTCGTGCTTGGTGGAGAGTGGCCTTATTCTGTCACGTTGCTAATCCGTGCATTGAGAATTGAGATTACAGTACCGTCGAAACTCCCGGTCGTGAGGTTGACGACTACTTGGTCAATGTTGGGTATGAGTTGTGAATGAGACATTATTATTTTGTATTATGGTGATTATGCCAGAAACTTTATTTTGAGACAGTGAATTCCATAATTTGTGGTTGTTGAGCCTAAAGTGCTACTTTTACAAAGATTGAGAAAAATTTATTATAACTTGTGAGATCTTAAAAATCCGATAAGGTTATTTATAAAATTTTTGTGACAAGTGAATGCAATATCTTATTTTGTTTATGAAAAGTATGATGCTTTAATAGAAGGACTATTTTTTTATCTTGTTCATTATAATACTAAATGCACTCTCCTGTAACATTTGTGGTTGCAGATAGCAGGGATGGCTAGAGTTGGTCCACCAAAGTCGTCAAGTTTATAATTTCAGGCTCGTAGTTAATATTTTTTTTGTAAAATGTACGTTGCTTTGGAGATACAGAATAGCGTATCCGATGCATGTACAGTTGCTTGTTTCCTATAAATAAATAATTCTAGTTGCTTGTTTGATGACTTTAGATATAGGTACCGTATCCCTCCGTTGGTCATGCTTCGTTATTGCGATCCGGACATCTCTGGGTTTTCTTTCATTCCTAGGCGGAATGAGGTAGGGTTTCCTATTGCCTCCAATTCTGAGGCCGAGGTCCGTTTCCCTGTCGACCCCCACCTAAGGGAGATTTTAGTCACCTGCCGCCTCACACCTCGCCAAGTCTCCATTAAGTTCATTAGGATAATGATGGGGGTGGCCAAGATCAATAGTCAGTATGATTTGAATCTCGGTGTTCCCAAGATATTTCACAATTACACCATCGCTTGCAACGATGGGACTTATTACCTCCACCAAAGGAGTGCCGTCCAGCAAATGGTGTATGACCTCCGTGACTCGAACAAGCTCGGTGACGATTACATCCTAGTGGGAGGAGACTTCGCATTCTAACCTAACCATGCTGGACTTGCTGGCAGCTCAATTCCGACAGTCCTAGGGAGTCCAGGTCGGTTCTGCTATTGTTCTTTTTCATTTGTGTTGTTGTTGTCCCCTTCTCTTTTATGTTTACTGTCGTTACTCATGCATCTTTTGGATTTCCCTTGCGGCGGCCACCCTAGCTAAATAGAAGAAAAGACAAGCCTCCTTTGCCGAGGTGCAGTGTTGCCCAAACATGAAAGATACCCATTCAGAACCCATTCTCCTCGACTACGTGCCGAGCTATCGACGGGTGATACGCAATAGGGAAGTTCGGCGACAAGATCCTCCGTTGCCACCTCAAATGGAACTCTCTCCCCGGCCACAACCAGAAGAAGAAGAGATGCTGAGGCAGAGGACTTTTGACATGAGGGCAGTTGTTCTTATCCCAAGCGTCGCAAGCACCACTATTACCCCCGCTGTGAGGATCTCGGCACCCCCATCGCTGTCGTCAAGGGATCCAGCTCTGCTAATACCGCTACCTCTTCTCGCACTTGTGCCGATCGCTGTTTAAACCCATGCGGTGACCGAAGGCACCGTTCGACTGCTTTACTCATCTCCGCCAGATGCACGCCCTCAACAGCACCGCCTCCTGGTTCATGGTGACAACACTCTAACCGTCGAGGTCACCTCCCCGGATAGGGAGAGAGATCGAGGCTTATACCCCGTGGATTCTTGAGTTCAACCATTTGGGTCGCTAGCTCAACGTGGACGACTCCTCTAAGGCAAAAAATATTGTCGAGTGCCTTGCGACGGGGATCGGCATGCCCCTAGACATAACCGATAACACTGGCTTGTCCTTGCCAATCCTTTTCAACCGAGTCCACCAGCTTGTCGTTGGGGTAAATCATTATTCTTACATCTTTCTTTCTTTCTGCCTTCCTTCGCTTGCTCGATATCTAATCTCTCTTTCATTCTTCTCTTTCCCATCCTTTTTTTCATATTTGTGCAGCAACTTTAGGCAGTGACTGTTCTTCATGACCGCTACGCTGAGCTCTCGAGGGAGATCAAGAAACTCGGCAAGATACTTACCTAGTCTATCAAAAATGTGAAAGGTTTGGAGGTCGACCTTTCTCGAAATACCTCTACCCTCCAAGGGTTGGAGGCTCGACTGAAAACCTCTGAGGAAGAGGAGAAGAAGGCGAATGAGGAAGTGAAAAGGACAAAGGAGGAGGAGGCCGTGGTGATGACTGCCATTACCAAACTCTAGAGCTTGCTAACAGCCGCTCAGGCTGAGACGGTGACACAAAAGAAGATCGCGGCTTATCTGGAGGCTACTACGACCGACTGAGATGACCAGCTCTGGCAACAGGGTTGGGATGAGTGTGGCGCCCACCTCGCCAAGGTGGTTCTTGACATCAAGGTCGAACTCCTCTCCATAGGATATGAACTTGGCTTGGAGTGGGCTTGTGTCCCCTTGGACTCTCCTTTGTGGAGCGAGCCTCCAACCGACACTGACGCCACCACAACTGCCGAGAAGCAGGTTACCGAAGTTGACCCTACGGACCACGAGGTTCCCCCCAAGCTGCCTCTCCTTCGTCTTGGGGATGTTTAAGACACCGCCACCAACCGCCATGCCTTTCACAGTGAAGAGGTAGTGGAGATCCTTAATGACGGTCACGACGAGGGGGATGACGAGGTCCGTCCTGAGGTGGTGGATGACGGCTAGGCTTGAGTTATGGCGCTTGCTCCAACTTTTTTTGTTCTGTTTTTCTTTTTTCTTTTTCCCTTTTGTTGTTGTTTTTGGAGCTTTGGCCATTTTTACCCCTTGTAAGGTTGTGCTCCCTACCTATATAACGCTATCTTTTTTTGAAATGAAAACAAAATCTCTTTAGCTCTTTCTGATTATGTTCCTTTTACTTTCTCGAAGTTTGTAAATTCGACCCTACTTTATAACTCGGTTCTGCCCCCTGATTTGTAAGACCGAGGAGCCTTTCAGGCCTACTTTTGGGAGTTGGTACCCCTAGGGGGATTTTTTCAATTTTGGGTCGAGCTGTACTCTTTGAGGGGTTGCTAGAAATCCTGGGAGTTATTCTAACTATTGAGAGATTTTTCTAATCTTGTGGCCGAGCTGTACTCTTTGAGGGGTTTTTTAAAAACCTTAAGAGTGTCGAGCTGGCTTCTTCGAGGGGTTGTGAGAATATTGGGAGTTATTCTAATTCATGAGAGATTCTTCTAATCTCGTGGTCGAGCTATACTCTTCGAGGGGTTTTTTAGAAATCCTGAGAGTGCTGAGCTGGCTTCTTTGAGGGGTTGTTAGAAACTCTGGGAGTTATTCTAACTCCTGAGAGATTTTTCTAATCTCGTGGCCAAGCTGTACTCTTCGAGGGGTTTTTTAGAAACCCTGACAGTGCCGAGCTGGCTTCTTCGAGGGATTGTTAGAAACCCTGAGAGTTATTCTGACTCATGAAAGATTCTTCCAAAGAGAACATCTTTCATTCATTGGTGCTTGACAAAAAAAGAGAACATCCTTCATTCATTGGTGCCTGACAAAGTTTGGGTGGTATAAAGTATTTTTAATGATAAAAAACCCTTAGGTTGGCTGAGTTCCATGGCTGAGGGACCTCTTTTCCGTATGTATCTTTAAGATAGTAGGCTTCAGGGTCCACAACTTACTTAACTTTGTATGGACCTTTTCAATTTGGCCCTAGCTTCCCTTCCCCCAATACTTTTGTGTTGCCCATAACTTTTCTCAAGACTAAATCCCCGAGGCCGAACTCTCTAAGTTCGACCTTCTTATTGTAGTCTCGGCTTATCTCTTGTTGGTAGGATCTGATTTTTAGAAGTGCTTCTTCTCTTCGTTCTTCAATTAGGTCTAGATCTTTGGCTAATGACTCACTATTTTGCTTGAGATCAAATTCGTCGGTTCTCATGGTTGGTAGGCCAATCTCAAGAGGGATTACTGCATCGGTACCGTAGGCCATTGAATAAGGAGTTTCCCTAGTGGATCTTCGTGGCATAGTTCGGTAGGCCCATAATACATGGGGGAGCTCATCCGTCCATTTTTCTTTCGCCTTTTCTAGCCTTTTCTTTATCCCGTCCAAGATGATTTTGTTTGTAGCCTCTGCTTGCCCATTGCACTATGGGTATGCTGGTGTGGAGTTATAGAACTCTATTTTTAATTCGACACATAATTGACGAAATAGACTCCTGTCGAATTGGGTACCGTTGTCCGAAATGAGAGCTCGCGGGATCCCGAACCTCGTTATGATATTCTTCCACACGAACTTTTTCATGTCGGATTCCCTTATGTTGGGGAGCGATTCTGCCTCAATCTATTTGGTAAAATAATCCGTTGCTGCCACCACGAATTTTTTATTTTCCACCGCACCGGGGAACGGTCCTACGATGTCTAACCCCCATTGTGCAAACGGCCAGGGACTGGTTAGGGGGTTTAGCTTCCCCGCAGGCTGATGGATAAAAGGAGAGAAAAGCTGACATTTCTCACACCTCCTCACATATTGTCGAGTGTTCTTTTACATGTACAGCCACCAGTATCCTTAGAAAATAGCTCAGTGGGCAATGGACCGTCCTCCTGTGTGGCTACCGCAAATCCCATCGTGAATTTTGAAAAGAAAGTCCTTCATCAAACTGAGGTGTACGCACAGATGACAAGGGCCTATGTAGGTACGACGATATAACTTGTTAGTTTGATATAGCCAAAATGGGCAGATTTCAACCTAAACTTGTGTGTCTATTTCTTTTCGGATGGCAAAACACCATCTTTTATGAATGATACGATGGGATCCATCCATGATAGAGGCTTCTCGGTTGGAAGGACCACTTGCAGCTCATTATTGGACCCGTCTATACTCGACCTTGGGAGGACTTACACCACTACCGTCCTTTCTTTTTTTTCCTCCGTTGCCGAGGTGAGATTGGAAAGCGTGTCTGCATGGCCGTTGTTAGTTCAGCTTATCTGCTCGACCTTGATTATTGTAAATCTTTTCATGGCCTCTGTTGCCTTTTGGAGATTTAATCATTCGGTCATCCCTTGCCTCATACTCCCCTTTCAGTTGATTGACAACCAGTTGTGAGTCCCTAAACACTTCTAGCTTGGCTATGCTGAGCTTTAACGCTATCATGAGTCCTGCGAGCAGTGCCTCGTATTCGACCTCGTTGTTTGAAGAGTTGAAGCCTAGTCTCAAAGCATGCTCTAGTTTTGTGCCGTCTTGAGAGGTAAGGACCATCCCCACCCTGATGCTTTGTTGTTGGACACTCCATCGACGTGCAATTTCCAAATCCCCATGAGCTTGGCAGAAGGGTGTACTCGTCCTCCTCTTCCTCTTATGTTCCTGGAATGTTCTAAGAAAACTCAGCCATAAACTCAGCCAGTACCTAGGCCTTGTTGGCGGTCCTGGGTTCGAAATTGATGTCATGCTCCCTCAATTCAACGGCCCACTTGGTCATCCTTCCCGTTAGGTCGAATTTTGAGAATATGGCCTCCAGTGGGTACTTGGTGAGGATGACAATAGCATGTGCCTAGAAGTAGTGTTGCAGCTTTCGTGATGCAATAACCAGTGCGTACGCTAGCTTTTATAGTGGTAAATATCTTGCTTTTGACCCGGTGAAAGTGTGGCTAACGTAATAGACTGGCATCTGCAGTTTTTCTTCTTGTCTGACGAGAGCCGCGTTGACGGTGTGGAAGGACACTGCCATATATAGATACAGCACTTCCCCTTCTTTTGGTGTAGAGGGCATGACTTTGTAGCAATAGGTCCCGTGTGAGGTTATGAATGACGCATTCTCTTGATCTCGGCCAATCATGACAATTTGGTGATAGCTCTAGTATCCATATAGGAAGCTCATGCACAAATCCCCAATTGTGGCATCTACAAGTTGATCGATCTTAGGAAGAGAAAAACCATCCTTGGGACATGCCTTGTTCAGACTGGTGAAGTCTACACGTACTCTCTACTTATTGGTGTTCTTCTTGACGACCATTGTGTTGGACAACCACTCCGAATATTGAACCTCCTTGATGGCCTGAGCTTTCAATAGCTTTCCTACTTCTTCGACTACGGCCACAATATGGTGCGGCGCCGAACGCCTCCTTTTTTTGCTTTACCAGTTTGAAAGCCGAATTGACATTTAGTGCATGACAAATATAGGCGGGATCCATTCCCGGCATTTTATATGGTGTCCACACAAATACTTCTACATTCCGTTGCAACAGTCGAAGTAACTCTCCTTTTGGCTATGATTGTACCAAGAAGGAAAAATTTATCTGGATCACTGGGATTGATCATGATCGTTTCGAGTCCTTCCACGGCTTTATCTTTGGTCTCCACTCAAATGTCCTCCAAGACAGACTGGTCCGGTGCCTTAACCACTTTAACTTTCTCAGAACGAACTTCGGTTCTAAAGGTTGCTACAAAGCAATTTTTAGAGCGCCCTGGTCCCCGTGGTGGACCTCTACCCCTTTGGCGGTTGGAAATTTCAACATTTGATGATATGTAGATGAGACAGCCCTTAGCTCGTGCAACCAGGTTCGACCCATGATGACGTTGTACGCTGAGAGTACATCCACCACTAGAAAGTTCATCAAGAATTCCACTGTTCTTGCCCTGGCCGGGATGATGATTCACCCCAAAGGCCAGACGAGTTGAGAATTGAACCCAACGAGCGGAGTTCAGGTCTAGGTCAAATCTCGATCGCTGAGGTCGAGCTTCTTGAAGATGTCATAGTACATTACTTCGACCGAACTACCCTGGTCAATTAGTACCCGTTTAACCTTGAAGCCGGCAAGGTTGAGGAATATTACCAACACATCACTGTGTGGGTGTTGAACCCATTCAGAGTCTTCTTCTGAGAATGTGATCCCCTCCCTACATCCCTCTAGCCTTGGCCTCTTCCCCTTCGTGGTCAGCACCTTCATCACCTTCGCAATATGGTCGAGCCTTCTCTTCTGCCCTCGCATGGAGATTTTTTGTCCTTGCTCGGCCATTCCATGGATCACGCTAATAATACCATGACTTGTTACTCTGGCAGACGATTTTGCCTGCTTCGTTGGTAGGGACGGCCATTTCTCTGTTCCCTCATCTAGAAATTCCTTCAAGTGTCCCTGTTGGACCAAATCTTCCAGGTGTTTCTTGAAGGCTCGGTAATCCTCCGTCCTGTGGCTTTTCTCACTATGATATGAACACCACCATCGTATTTCTTTTTCTATGGCCAACTGTACAACCGTGTCAGGTAGTCTGGATGGTCACATAAAATAAGGTATGTCTTTGATATGTGGCAGAATTTTGGGGATAGATTCTTTGAACACCGCATTCACAACCTCCCTTTCTCTGTAGTTCGCTCCCAGTCTGATTTGGGTGCTCGGCTGCTCCCCTTTCGATCTTTTGTTCGGTCTCGGAGAGTTCGCCCTTCTTGTTCATCCTGGACTGGACTTCCTGAATCTGTCCGGGCTTGGCCTTCGTTCTTTCTTCATGTCGGTCTCGTTTCTTCCAACGTCTTCTTATACCTTGATATATTGCTCCATCCGGCTCATCAAGGCCAAGATGTCTTGGGGTGGATTCTTCGTGAGAGAGGCTCTTAACTTTCCTTCAGGTTGGGGTCCGTGTTTGAAATAGGCTACAGCCAACTCCTCATTATAATTTTTAATATCATTATATACCTCATAGTACTTTCTCGTGTAATCTCGAAAAGACTCTTTCTTCCCCTTCTTAACACCATAAGTGAATCAATTTCTTTTGGAATCTTTGTGTTAGTGATGAAGTGGGCTACGAACCCCTTTGACAGGTTTCTCTAGCTCGTTATTGACCGAGGCAGAGGACGGTCGAACCACCTCAGCCCCGTCTCGCCCAAACTGGAAGGAAACACTTTACACATCAGGGCTTCTTTACTGCTCCACAATGTCATCATCTGCCTATAATGACTTTAACTTCAGCACAGAGAAGCTTCTGGGGAATCAGCCTTGTCTATGTGCTTGGTGAACATTGTGGTAATCTTTCCCTCCCACATGTCACTTGGTTTAGTCGTGGTATATTAGGCTGACATCGAGTCTTTGCTTTTTCGCGACGAATCTTTGTTCCTCCTAGATTTTCTGAGAGTGTAACTATGTCCTTCGGTGCTTGAGTCTTCTTTTTGCTTGGTAAACTCTCTGAGGATCAGCCCCTGCTCCAGGTCAACCCCTTTCTCTTCCTTCTTTCCTTTCGTCCCTGGGGACTTCGGCCCTCTAGTATGGGAGCTCCCCACTTGGACTTGCAGGTCCTAATCTTGGTTCTTCAAGGAAGAACGAAGCCTTTGGATCTCCTGCCCCATTGTGTGGAGCGCCGACTTCTTAGAGAGGTCATACTCTAGGGTCCTGACTGTTTCATGAGTAAGCCTTTTCTCTTCCTTTCTTTGCACTCTATGCCTTTCTCCTGAATTGGGTGAAGCGTATTCATCTAGAACAGTGGGCAACTTTGAGTGTGTTGCCATTGGCAGTTTTGCAATCTGTTTTCAATTGAATTTTCATATAAGGCGCCAAATGTACGGGAGTGCCCCATAAATTATATTTGTTTGATGGGTTAAACCCAACCCGATTGAATTCGCCAACAGAGTAACACCTACACGAGTGAGCAAATGTGAGCTACCCGATGGCGACTCGACAGAAGCCACTCTCATGATGAAGTTAGAGAGTGTTTAAAGGAGTAAAGACTAGTAAGATGGTAAATTGACAGAGTTTTCGCTTTAGAATTAGATAGTGCATACCACTAGCCTTTGAGTCCCCTCATTTTTATAGTGGAAGATGCCATGTCTCTCTCTTCACTCCTCGTGATGATCTTGTTTGATACGCAGCCCTGCAAAACGGCTCTGCCACGCTTGCCGCTGCATTAGCGGTTGTGGCTGATTGGCCGCAATCACATCACCATAAATATTCTTATCTTGATCTGTCCTTCAAGCTGAGCTTCCGATGATAAGTGCTTCCCCCGATGCAACAACTCACTCGATGAGTGAGAAAGGTTCGGTCTAATAGTATTAAATGACCTTTTGCTATGGTCAAATCATATTTAATGCTGTATCTTCTCGGTCAAATCACATTAAATGCAATCTATCGAGCCGAACTCGTACACAGCTGGTGGTGATCAGATCGGCCAAATGCCATCCTCTTCGCTAGGCCAATCTGTCATTACGTTATCGGGCCTGTCATGCTCGGGCTATGACCTTATGAATTCAGTTTTTGAGCCCATTCCCCTTCAAAAGATATGAGATAATAAGATTTTCAAAATAAAAAGCATATGACAGAGATGAACTAATACAAGATTTTCTTGAATTTAATTTTTATTTAGAATCTGGTAATTTAGGGTAATTTAAGCTCATTAAATTATGTTTCGACATTTGTGCAGTTTAAGATTCTTATATTTTAATCTTTTTACATGTGGCCTTGTTTGGAAAAATGTTACTTATCGACTTGTTGATTTATTTTTGTTTATTTTAACTTAAGCAACATATAATTTGGTTCATTGACTTATTTTTGTTTATTTATATTTTTTTTTTATTTTTTTTTTATTTTGATTAAAATTTTTTACTTTTTCGATTCGTTTTAATGAGATGAATCTAAAAAGTATAATAGTTTAACTAAATAATAAAAAAAATTTACTAAAAATAAAAAATTTACAATGTCAAATAAGCCAATAAACCAAATTATTCCATTCAGGATCATTATCTAATAAATTTGAATGTATTAATTTATGTACATAATTTAATAAATATGAATGTTATAAAATAGGAAAGACAAAATTGAAACATAGGCTCCTACCATGCTAAGTGATTATGCAATTTAATTTCCTTCAACTTTAACTTTTATTCATATTATAGACATACTATTATATTAAGGTCAAAATTTTGAATTTCTCATAAAGAATGATCACACTACTTAATTATTTTTCTTTTCCCAACTTTGCATATCAATTTATACACGCATTGCTTGTGAAAGAGCAATAATTCAAATCTACAAATTCAAACGCTTTATTATTTTAAAATTTTTAAATGTGTTATCAAACAAGGTCTAAAAGTTATGCTGATGGTTGTTTTTTTAGTCATTTCACAATTATCAAGATTTTACATAATATGAACAAATGTATGACCAAATTAATAAATGTTTATCACAACAATTGCGACCTAAATTTCCACATCTTTTATTTTCAGTTGCAATTGTTTGTTTTGAACCTCTCAATGTATATATTATTTATGTAAAAAAATAAATTTATTAAATACCAAAACCAACTTAATAATAACATTTAATGAATAATACCATGTATTTTATAAAATACATGTGATTTAATATATACTAACAGCTACAAAATGAATACTTTTAATAGAACTTCAAAGCGTTTATCTAACAAAAAAATGCTTAGTACACAAATTTTATGATAGATTTCAACACATTCGTTGTGTAACGAGTTAGTTTCACTGCATAGTAAGACTATTCTTTTGAGAAGAGTGCATCCGACTCTGCCATAAGCATTTGTGTATGTAGCCAACCACATTCACCGTAGACAAAAATTAATAATAAAAATAGAGAAAAAAATATAACAACTCATTTGAATTTAGTAATTTAGAAATAAAAAAAAAATTAATTGTGTTATCATTTTACTCATTTATTTAGGCAACTAAAGAGAAAAGATATAGAGAGAAACTAGCGGTGAAGAGACAAGCGGGCGCAAGTGAAAATTTGTTAGATAAAATTAAATAAAGTTATTTTGATATTAAAAAACTAACTAAGGGTATTTTTTGGTATACAAAAAATCTACATAGTTTTATTATACAAAATATGTGCTTTCTTTTATACATTAGTATAGTAGTATTTGGTGAAACTATTGTTAAGTAGCTTATAAATTATAACTTGTAGTAAAAATTGTAAGTATTTGATAAAAATTATAACTTGTAGTTAAAATAAAAAAAAAGTAGTTATAAATTACAAAAAAAATTATAAATATTTAAAAAAAATTATAATTTATTATTAAAATTAATAATATAAAATTAAAAAATACTACCAGTACTATTCCCAAACACCATCTATAGTTAGAAAGAAATAAAGAGATTTGTGTATCACTTAAAAAAACACATAATTTTCCTTATTTTATTACTAAAGTAAATTTTTTTATTATTATTAATCTTTTATTTTCTTTTCTCCCATTTCCCCCAAACGGGCTGTTAAAGTTAAACCACCAAAGGGTTTCTACGCAAAATCCACAAATCAGAAGGAAAATGAAAAAGATATAACCTTCTGGATTTGGGAATTGAGCAGGTCGAAACCCTCTCTCTAACTCAAGACGCTCTAGGGTTTCTTCAAATCTTGCGCGCATCTTTTTAGGCTTCAATCAATTAATCGAGCAATACGGAAGAAATGAATCTAGAAGTAGTGGGACGCCACGCTCTCCTATTCGACGACGACGCCACGGCGGCGTTCGTCAACTCCAGCGATGCCCTAGTCGACTGGAACTCTCTTCTCATCGATCGGTACGATGTCCGCCACCTTTTATCCACTCTTCCGCCGCCCAGGAGGCGGCGGAACCCTCAGGCGCAATCTCCTCCTCCCGTCTCTTCGATTGAATCCGAGCTCGATCGCGAACGATACCTCGATCTACCACCGCCGTCCGACGAACATGGTAAGGTATCACTTTTTGTATAATCTATACATTTTCTTCCTTTTCTTTCTCTTCTGTTGATTATTCTCTAATGTTACGATCCCTGTTTATTTTGGCGGGAATAAAGGAAAATCGTGAAATTTATCTGTTCTGAGGTTTAATTTGGAAGCTAACTGAAGAAAATAGAACATTAGCTTTTTCTTTCCCATTCTTAAGAATTGTAAACATTTTGCTGAAAGTATTGTCGCTGGAAGCAAATGGGACAAACCTTCAATGTCGCGATTGGACGGAAATTGAGCTAGTGTTTATTTGTGGTTGTGAAATGGGTTTTGTTCCAGTAAGGTATTTTCTATGTCATGGTTCTGATAAAAATACAAGTAATTAATGATCTGGAAGCCAGATAGATAGGACTTAGTACTTCTGAATTGAGGCACTGGGATTAGAACTTCAGAAGTTCTTCCATTTATAGGTGATAGGATGTGCGGATCTCACCGTTAAGCGCCCATTTGTCTTAAGCATGAGGGTAGAGTGAGCAATTATACTTGCATTAGTTTGTGACTGATGTCAGGCTGCATTTGATTGTAGATCAAAATATTTGTCCATTGTTGCCTTGATATTTCATGCTTGATTGCTGAGTTTAAATATAACATATTAGTGGCAACACAGTGTTTATGCCTTTAGTTTTCAGAACAGATCTGTTAAATCATATATGATGCTACGCATTGGAATCTATCAGAGGGATGCGAATTTTTAGAAATGCCAATTGCTAATATGTGTCAGCAACTTACAAAATCAACCACACATGTTGGCATCCATCTGATTTTTTGTTGGGTAAAAGCCATGTTTTGGTGAGGTAGTAGTTGTTGGAGGGTTTATTTGGCCCGTGGCAGGCTGAGGAACCAGAACGTAGTTTGTAATTTCTAATGATAGTATACTTCTTTGCAATAGATTTTCAAGTTTGCAGGGACAACATCTACTTTGCTACAGTTGCATCCCCCAGGGACAAGTAAGATTATCTTTATCTTATTCTGGTTTTTTTATTTTTAACTCCCATTGGTTTTCTATGTGGACTTTCAATTGTTATGCATCTTTCCAAATCGTTACTGCTAATACAGGCATATGTAGATTGATTTTGGATCTCTTTCTTTTTATTTATAGAAGCAGACAAGGGAGCAAAACTGGATGATGCAGGCGTTTATCATGCTGTTGCCTTTTCATATGGAAACACTGGTGATTCTGCTGATCAAAAGAACTCTGATGATGGACTTGGAGATTCTGGTTTTCGTCCACCCTTCCCTGTGCCTGAAAGTTTACTTCAAAGCTTAGTAAGTAATGCTTCTCAATTTTCTATTACCTCTTGCCTTCTGCTGGAAGCCATATAATGTTGTTTATTTGTTTAGTATACTTACTCCGTGTGACCAGATGATCATTGTCTAAGGTGCATGTGTTATTCTAAGGCTCACCATGTCTAAGTTTTCAGATTCTCGGAGCAGGGATGGAGTTCCTGTGACCTAAGGTTGCCATTCCTGGGTACCTTGTTTCCTTTTGATGTCATGACCAAGGGCTGTGCAGGTGGGATTAGGAATTGTAGAATTTTCATTACTTTAATAACTGGAAAAGCCTTAATGCTTGAGTGCAAATTGGATGAAACATATTGTTGTAGAGTTTCGTTGCTCGATCATTATTGTATGCAGATATTTGTGAGATTAATTGGGTTATCTTGAAATTATCTTGTAAGATTCCTATTTTGTTTTATGTTTCTGGTCTTTTGCAATTATATGAAATTTCACATTGTTGAAGAAGCAGCCTTCCTTTTTCTTTTTGTCTGTTTTTTCAGCCTCCAACTGAGAAGGTGCATCAAATAATTGCAAGGACTGCTGTTTTTGTCAGCAAACATGGTGGGCAGTCAGAAATTGTTCTGAGGGTGAAACAGGGAGACAACCCAACATTTGGCTTCTTGATGCCTGATCATCACCTTCATGCCTACTTCAAGTTTCTTGTTGATCATCAGGAACTTTTGCAGTCCAATACTGATGAAAAATTTGAAACTGAAAAGAAAGGTAATGCTGAGAACAATCAGACAGATGGTGTTGGGGCTGGGGCACTGTTCTTGCTGGGGTCCGTTTATGGGTCCGGGGAGGATGAGGATGGAGTAATTGAGGATTCCCCAGAATTTAAAGAAATTGTGTCTGGGAAGTCCTTTGATGCTAGTGGTGCAACAGTTTTTCATGGTTCTGGAAAATCAGAAATCTCTGGAAATGTAGATGCGAAAGACGAGGCTGTTGCCAGGAATCAAACCACCTCTAAAGAAAAGCTTCAAATACTGAAAAGGAATTCTTTTATGAGTGCACCTAAATCTGGAACTACAAATAGCACGAAAAAAGAAGGTAACACTTCTGGTTTACTTTCTGCTGTTCTGGATAAGTCACAGCCTTCTGCTCCACCAAACATGTCTCTGGCTGAACAATTGATATTGGAGCCTCCATCTGATTTAAAGAGATTGGTTGATAAGATTGTTGAGTTCATTCTGAGAAATGGAAAGCAATTTGAGGCAGTACTTACAGAACAAGACACCAAACATGGGAGATTTCCATTCCTTCTGCCATCTAACCAATATCATCCTTACTATGTAAAAGTTCTCCAGAAAGCTCAAGAGGTGCTTTTCGTCACATGCTCTAATAACATTCTGCTTATTTTGTGCCAATAAATGCCTGGCATTCTCGGGATAAGAAATGGTGTTTGAACGTTAAATCTTGACATTAGAAATGATCTTTTATCTGGCACAATTTAAATTTGGACAATAGAAATGATCCCCATATTTATGTCATGGTATATATCAATTATTACGTTTGTTTTCTTGGGCCCCGTTTGGTAGTGCTTACAATTTTTTTTTAATTTTTTTGTAAAAAAGGCAAAAACAAAAAACATATTTGGATATATATTTTTGAATTTTTTTTTTGAAACAAGTGAGGGGTGGCAAGATGGGACCGCCAGAAGGAGGAGATTCGCGGAAAATGGTGGCCGAAAATGGTGGGTGGAAGTGGGACTGGCTACAGCGGCCAAAGGTGCTCCAGCGATGGTAACATATGGTGGTGGAGGTTGGGGCATTTGAAGGTGGGGGGAGTTTCTAAAAATGATCGCTGAATGTCAGAAGTGGTGAACAAAGGTAGAAGTCTAGGTCGAAGGTGACAACAATGATGGCGTATGGGCTTTCTTTTCTCTTGCATGCGCCTTCGTTCCTCATTCATTCAAATCAAAGGAAGCTTCATCGAGAAGGGGTAGGGATGGCGCATTGGCTTGGTTGACGGCTGGTGAGCTCTCATGTAAGCCTCTTAAGTTTCATTCTGTGGAGTCAGGGTCCCATACTTCCATGTAATCCGGGTCTCAAGTGATGGTTCCAAACCTCGCTTTTGTTCAAGTATAAATAAATAACCACTTTGAAGCGGAGGCAGCAGTTGACAATGGTGGCCAGTCGTGTTTGGCGGTGATGGTAGCAAAAGGTTGGGGTGGGGGG
>JAOTRH010000023.1:2523382-2584812 GCA_034768845.1 Heliamphora exappendiculata
GAGGGAGAATTGTGGTCGTGGTTTTTGTTTATGCAAATTATTGAGAAAATTAGTATTTCCTGATGTCTAAGTGTGGTGATGGGTAGAAATGTGTCGCAACTATGTTGGAGTTCCTCGCGGCAAAGGTTAAGCTCTTGCTGCATAAGGCAAATGTTTCAAAGTTTTCTCTTTAGAGTAAGAGTGATGGTAATGGTGCTAAAGATTCACAGATGGAGCTTTTGAGATGGTATTTGCATGCTATTGACTTTCTATGGCGAAGAAAGAGTGATGGAGTTTTTGAGCTGGTGTTAGCATGGTTGCTTAGGGAGATACAAGTGACGATTAAGAAGGCAATGTGGGTAATGGAATGGATTGATTAGATTTTCTATTGTGGCCATTTGGAAGCTAAATGGATATGCCATAAAGTGTTGGGTTTGGACTAATTGGTGGTTGGAGATGGTGTTGTTGATGATTATTTAATTTTGCCTCGTAGGGAAAACAAAAGTAATTTCAGTTGCAATGGTGAATATAAAAGAATTTTCATGGTATTCATGTGATGGTAAGCGGAGGGCTATCTCAGGCAACATTTGTGATGTACAGTACTTTCAAGACATGATTTGTGTTTTGAAGTCAAAAGCAGTGATTATGTGTATAGTAAGGAGGGGCTAGACATGGGGATGGGTGTACAAGTAGTTTAACGGGTTAATTGTCTGGGTAGGCAACTTGATCTAGGGTTTGATCACACTGGATCAATATATGAGTTGAGTTTTAGTTTTAAATGCTTCTGACAAACCTAACTAGGTTCACTCAATTTGGGACTCTGGCGAAAAGGTTTTGGCTAAGGTCAGCAAGAGACGGAATCGGGTTTTTGTTGGTAAGGATTTTGGATATTTTGAGGATAGGGAAAAGGTTTTAATTCTGATGCCTTTTTAAGAGTATGGGCTAAACAAGTCCGTAGATCAATGTGTTGGTCGAGGACTTTTGCTTAAGATAACTTCTTAGGAGCAACCTGGTGATGGTAATTTTTACGCTGCAAGGCCTGATTAAACTTTTCTTTGAAATTATGTGGTAGAGGCTGGTGTGGATGGGTTATATTTGCATTTAAGGGAGGATTTTGGTGCTGTCTCTAACCTAGAGGACTCTTAGTTAATAGCGAATAATGGAGATCGGAGAGTATGGATTTTTGTTGTGGAGGAGTTTTTAGTTCATAATTCATTTATGGTGGCTGAATCTCCATCAAACAGGATATCAAATAATTACTTTTGGATTTAATTATCTTGGCGATGCTTTTTCCTTGCAATATAATGCGTTGGAAGTAATTAATGCTAGAAAGTTAGTGAGCATGAATCTGATAATGACGATGGTGATGGAAATAAAGGTGTTTTATTTAATGTTCCTCTTAATGGGAACTTATGTCTTCAAACGATTAACCATGATTGAAAGAAGAGGGGTAAGAACTTGAAGGGGGGGCTATGGGGAAAGAACAAATCTTTTGGCACTTTATTTATTTTCGTGGAAGAGTTTAAGGAGGAGTTTAAGAAGATCAAAGTGAAAGAACAAAGATGAGCAGAATGCGCGAGCTTCAAAGAAAGGAAAACAAAAGAATGCATAGCCAGATTCCATTCCTAATTCATAGTCCTTTCTAAGAGCTATAGGAGGGGGAAAGGTTTTGAGTGATGATAACAATAACGTCACTTCTTCACATCCTCACTTTTCTTTGAGCTAGGAAGAAAATGAAGCGAAAGGCCAGAGCAGGAGCTTGGGGCCTTGCAAACAGGCGTAACAATAGAACAGAGGGATTCGGCTGAATCTTCTATATCAGATTGTGGGTATCTAGTCAACCTTGCCTTCATGAAAGTAGGCTGTTGGTCCATTCTCCATGCAGGCCGTCGGACTAGTCTCTTCGTCTCTTGTAGTCAACCTTGCCTCGATGAAAGTAGGTCGTTGGTCCAATCTCTATGTAGGCCGTTGGGCCAGTCTCCTTGTCTGTGGTCAAGTGGGCCGGTAGGCCAGTCTCCTCGCCTCTGGGCGAGTGTGCCGGTCCATGGCCCACGCCATCTCTAATATCAACCTGTTCCTAGGTTGGGAGCAGGGCCTAGGGACCTCCTCGCTCGAGAACAAATGAGGCACGTTGTTTGGAGGCTAAAGCTTTAGGGTTTGTCAATGGAGTGACCTTCAAGCAACTTCACCTGACCGGTTATAGAGAGAGATGTCTAATCAAGACACGGAGCTCCTTCAGGTTTAGGAGTTGGCATTTAGCTGACCAAACCTGTAAACGGTATGATACGCCGTATGATACCTACCTCAGCATATCATATAGACCACCCGAGCTAGAAGATCGTATCCGCAGAACCAATGGCAGATAGGACACCCGTCGTCCTCAGTGATCTTGAAGATGCGGGTTTTCCCCCCGCATCACCTATAAATGGGTACACTTCAGTCCGCTAGAACACATCATCTCCAACAGTACCATGGTGATGCGGGGTTTCCCCCTCGCATCACCATGGTTGTATCTTGCTATCTCTCTGCAAGATACAACCTCTCTACACCTCCGGTTCTCTACTGCCATCCTCTCTTTCTAAGGTTGCCCTAAGCTCTCACTTCCTCTACCTCCTGCGTCCTCGAGCCACCATGGTGCGCTCTATCTTCCCGACTTCACTAGTCCAATCCACACCTAAACTGTATGTCTACACAGATCAACTACTGTAATTGTTGATATTGGAAAAATAGGAGGTGATTAGTTGAAATTGATAGCTGATGACGTTAAAGCACTTTAGGCGACTTAGGCTTGTCTTTATAGGTTTTTGTCAAAATGGTTGTTTTTTGGTGGTTTATGGTTGTTGGGGAAAGAAATTTGTGGAGATTTCTAAGAGATGGCTATAGGTTTGGGGCTTTATGAGATTTTGTTAAGGAGTTGTGGGATGCTGGAGCATTAGAGCCTTTAGAATTTTGTTTTTCTTTTCTGGGGAGATTTGTGGTTGTGAGGGTTTGCTTTATGAAAAGTGAAACAATTGAGAAAATTAACATTGTCCTATTTTCGTTGTATAAGTTTGGCAATGGGTACGCATGTGTTGGACAATGTTAAGAGTTCCTCATGGTAGCTATTAGGTAAAGGTATTCCAGTATATTCCCTTGCTGCAAAGGCGAGGTTCTAAAGTGTTCTCTTTGGGGTAAGAATGATGGAAATGGTTGTAAGGATTAAGTGATGGAGCTTTTTAGATGATGTTTGTAAGCTGATTGCTTTCTTTGATAAAGATAAGAATGATGGAGTTTTTGAGCTAGTGTTTACAGGGTTGTTTAGGGGAGATGTAAGTGCCAATTAAGGAGGCAATAGTGGTAATAAAATGCATTGATTACATTATTTATTCGGGGTATGTGTAAGCTAACCGGAGATCTCATAAAGCTTGGTTTGGACAAATATGTGGCTGGAGGTGGTGTTGTAAAAGATGATTTGAGTTTTCGTGGTGAAGACGACCAAAGCAACTTTAGTTACAATTGTGAACGTGAAAAGATTTGCATGGTATTCATATGATAGAGGAGTGGAGGGCTATCTCACGGAACATTTGTGATATACAGTACTTTGAATATATAATTTTTTTTTGTTTTGAAATCCAAAATTAGGGATATATATGTATATATATGTATATATATATAGAGAGTAAGGAGGGGACACGTTTGTGGATGGGTGCACAAGCAATTCAACGGGTTAATTATTTAGGTTGGCGACCTGATTTAAAGCTTCATCACTCTACCTTGTTATCTAGGTTAGGTGGCTTTTGAGGAATGTTGGAGAAAGGAAATTGGCTTAGATCTCCTATGCAGTTTGATCGATTAGCTATAATGGAAAGAATTAGATTAAGAACTTGAAGGGGCCATGTGGGAAGAAAATCTATTAGCCCTTTGTTTATTTTTGTGGAAGAGTTCAGGGAGGCATTTGAGAAGCATCCTATCATCAAATTAGCTGTTGTTATTGCTATTATTGGAAAAGCGGGAGGTGGTCAATGGAAATCGATGGCCGATGATGAGAATGCACTTTATGCGACTTATGCTTGTCTTTATCTGTTTTTGTCAGGACAATTGTTTTGGAGTTGATTGTGGTTGTTGGAAAAAAAATTACTGGAGATGTCTAGGAGATGGCATTAGGGCAGGTGCTTTAGGGGATTTTGAGCGAGAGTAGTAGGATGTTGAGGAATTGGAGCTTTTAGATTTTTTTTTTGGGTGTGGGTGGGGGGTGGTATTTGTGGATGTGAAGTTCTCCTTTATGCAAAAGATTGAGAAAATTAGTATGTTTCGGTTTTTGTGGCGATGTGTAGGCATGTGTCCCTAAGCTGTTGGAATTCCTCACATGGTTGTCAAAATTGTGATCCGGATCGTAAGATCGTACGACTCAATTTTGCGATTTCGATTTAGATTGTATAATGAATCGTATTCTGAGCAGGATCGTTTGGGATCATTCGGGACCATTGGATTGGGAGTAGGATCGTAGGATCGAGAGTAGGATCGTAAATGTTTTGTTCAACACTTTAATTCTATTTTTTTGTATGTTACTTTAATATGGATCAATTTGTGAATGTTTATAGGACGCATATTGTTTTTCATGATGGTTTTAGTTTATTTTTGTATAGTTAAAGCTTATTCTCCATGAATTTTTTAAAATTATTAGATCTTTTAATGTTTTGAGTAGGATTTTACGATTTTATGATCCGATCCGGTAGAACCCAAAATGATCCTATATAGGATCTCGATTTTGACAACCTTGGTTCCTCGTTATGGCTCTTTGGAATTGGCGTTCGAGTCTAAGTCCTTGCTACATAAAGCGAGGCCCCAAAGTTCTCTTCTTAGGGTAAGAATGATGGTAATGGCGCCAAAGATTAAGTAATGGAACTTTTGACAAGATGTTTGTGTCTTGGATAGAACTCAATCCCAAAAGTTAGCTTTTGAGGTGAGGGTGCCTTCACGCTTATATAGTGCACTTCACTTCTAAATTCAGTTGATGTGGGACTTTGCTTTACACCCTCCCTCATGCGCAGCGTGCTCATTTGGCAGCACCTGCTTGTACAAGCTAGTGATACGTACCCTATCCATCTCTGATACTTTAGCTTTGATACCATATTATACAATCTTGGGTAGAATTTAACTCCAAAAGCTAGCTTTTGAGGTGAGGGTGCCCTCACGCTTATATACGACATATTACTTTTGTATTAAGTCAATGTGGGACTTCGCTTCACAGTTGACTTTTTCTGGTGAAGATAGAGTGATAAAGTTTTTGAGTTGGTGTTTGTATGGTTGTTTAGGGGAGATAGAAGTGCCGATTAAGCAGGCAAAGATAGTAATAGAATGGATCAATTAGATTATCCATTGGGGGCATATGGAAGCTAATCGGAGATCACATAAAGCGTTGGGCTTGGATAAATAAGTTGTTGGAGGTCATGGTGTTGATGATTTGAGTTAACTAGTGGGGTCAACAAAAGGAATTTCGGTTGGAATGGTGACTGTGAAAGGATTTTCATGGTGTTCATGTGATGGCTCATCATAGGGCTATCTCAAGGAACATTTCTAACGCACAGTACTTTCAAAATGTAATTTGTGTTTTGTAGTCTAAAGAAGGGGATAGGCATATAGTAACGAAAGGCTCGGCATAGGAATGGGTGCCCAAGCAGTTCAACAGGTCGATTGTTTTGGTAGGCAACCTGATTTAAGGCTTCATCACACGAGGATTGTATCTGGGTGGGTTATTAATTTTAAAGCCATTGACAAACCAAACTAGGTTCACTTAATTTGGGCCCCAGGCGAAAAGGTTTTGGCCAAGGTCGGCAAGATGTAGAACGGGGTTTTTGTTAGTAAGGATTCTAGATATTCTAAGGATAGGGAAAAGGTTTTAATGATGTGCATTTTTCTGAGGATGTGTTAAACAAGCTTATAGATTAGTGTGTTGATCAAGGTCTTTTTCTTAAGATATCTTCTTAGGTGCAACCAGATAATGGTAATCTTTTTGTTGCTAGGCTTGAGGAGACGTTTTTTTTGTGGAAATGATGTTGTCGTAGTGCCTATTGTGGATGGGATATGTTTGTACATTAGAGACTATTTTGGTGATGATTCTAACCCTGAGGAGTCCTGGGTGGTTAGAGCAGATAAGGGAGAGTAAGGGTGTTTGTTATGGAGTTTAGAGTTTATAATTCATTTGTTGGGGTTGGGTCTCCATAGAAGAGGATAGGGAAATAATCATTTTTGGAACTAATCATCCTCACGATTCTCTTCCTCCTTTTGTTGTAATGCGTGGGAAGTCATTAATGTTAGAAATTTGGTGAATTGGAATATGATAATGGCTATGATTTGATATTTCCTCGCGTAGTTGCAATACTTTCTTATTCAGTTGTGATGAGGGTAGAAATTTGATTATATGGCTAAGAAATTTGATTAGTTGAATGTTGAGACTAAGGCTTTTGAGGATATGTCGGAGAAAGGAAAATGGCCTACATCTTCTATGAAGGTCAAGGAACTCATAATTGACTTATGGTGGTTGGGACCTTTGGGGCCTCCATGGAAGAGGATATGGAATAATCACTTTCTGGATCTAATCATCTTGACGATGCTTTCTCTTTGCAATGTAATGTATGTAAGTCATTTATGTTAGAAAGTTGTTGAACGGGAATCTGATAATGGCGATGGTATGGGGAATCAAGGTGTTATTTTTAATGTTTCTCTTAATGTGGATGACAATGGGTCAGTGCTTCTTTAGAAAGTCGATATTTCCTTGAGTAGTGCGATACTTTTTTATTTAGGTGTGTTGAGGGAAGAAATTTGGTCATATATCTAAGAAATTTGATTAGTTGAATGTTGGAACTAAAACTTTTGAGGATATGTTGGAGAAAGGAAAATAACTTGCATCTTCTATGAAGGTCATCATGATTGAGAGAAGGGGAGTAAAAACTTGAAGGGGCTATGTGGGCAGAAGAAATCTTTTAGCCCTTTCTTTATTTTCGTGGAAGAGTTCATGTACAAATTTAAGAAGCATCCTAACATCCAATCTGCTACTGTTATTACTTTTATTAGAAAAGAAAGAGGTTAATGGAAATCGATGACTGATGATGAGAAGACAGATTGTGCGATTTAGGCATATCTTTATATATTTTTGTCAATATTGTTTTTTGGGTTGTTAATGGTTGTTGGTAGCGAAATTGCTGGAGATTTCTAAGAGATGGCAATAGGGTAGTGGTTTTATAGGATTTTAAGAGGGAGTAGCAGAATGTTGGTGTATTAGAGCTTGCAGAATTACTTTTTGGAGGAGATTTGTGGCTGTGTTGTTTTGCTTTACGCAAACAATTGAGAAAATTAGCATTTTTAGGTTTCCGATGTCTTAAGTCTGGCTATGGGTATGAATGTGTCGCGATGATGTTGGAGTTCCTCATGGTGGCTATTAGGCAAAGGTGTTCTAGTCTTAAGCTCTTGCTGGATAAGGCAGAGGTGTCCAAGTTTTCTGTTTTGGGTAAGAATAGTGGTGATGGTGCTAAAGATTTAGTGATAGAGATTTTGAGATGATGTTTATAGGTTGACAGCTTTCTTTGATGAAAACAGAGTGGTGGGATTTTTGAGCTAGTGCTTGCAGGGTTGTTTAGGGGAGCTACATGCGCCGATTAAGGAGGCAATGGTGGTAATAGAATGGATCGTTTTGATTATCTATTTGGGCCATTTTGAATCTGACCGGATATCCCGTAAAGGGGTGGGTTTTGACGAATAGGCAGTTGGAGGTGGTGTTGTAGATGAGGATTTGAGTGTTACTGATGGGAACGACAAAAGTAATTTCAGTTCCATTGATGAACGTTAAAGGATTTGCATGATATTCATGTGACGGAGAGCGAAGGGCTATCTCTGGCAACATTGTGATAAACCAAGCAGTACAAGCAGGTCAACAGGTCAATTGCTGGTGCAAGTTACCTGGTTTATGGTTTCATCATATTGGTTAGTATGTGAGTTGGGTTTTAGTTTTAAGGCCCACTGATAAATCAATCTTGGTTCACTTAATTTGGGCCTCAAGCGAAAAGGTTTTAACTGAGGTCGGCAAGAGATAGAATGGGGTCTTTATTCGTAAGGATTCTAGGTTATTCGAAGGATGGGGAAGGAGGTTCTAATGATGGTCCCTTTTTGAGAGGATGGGTTGAACAAGCATGTAGATTAATGTGCTGATCAAGGACTTTTGCTTAAGATATCTACTTAGAAGCTTACAGATAATGGTAATCATTTTGCTCCAAGGGTTGGGGAGACCTTTTTTTAAAAAAATGATGTTGTGTAGTGGCTGGTGTGGATGGGGTATGTTTGCATATCAGCGAGAATTCTGATGATGATTCTAATCTAGAGGATTCCTAATTTGTTACGGTAGATAATGGAGAGAATGGGTTTTTGCTATGGGGGACATTAGAGTTTACAATTCATTTATGGTGGTTGGGCTTCCCTTGAAGAGGATAGGGATTAATCATTCTTGGATCTAACTATCTTGACGATGCTTCCTCCTTGTGATGTAATGCGTGGGAAGTAATTAATGTTTGAAAGTTGTCGAACTAGAATACCATAATGGCTATGGTCTAGGAAATAAAAATATTTTGTTTAATGTTTTCTCTTAATGTGGATGACAATGGGTCAATGCTTCTTTAGAAAGTTGAAATTTCCTTAGGTAGTTGTGGTACTTTCTTATTCAATTGTCATGGGGAAGAGATTTGGTAAGTTGAAATGTTGAATGTTGGTACTAAGGCTTTTGAGGATATGTTGGAGAAAGAAAAATGGCTTACATCTTCTATGAAGATTAGGGAACTTACATGTGTTTAATCGATTTACTATGATTGAAATAAGAGAAGTAAGAACTTGAAGAGACTACGTGGGAAGAATAAAAACTTGAAGAGGCTATGTGGGACGAACAACTTTTAGGGGAGAACAACTTTTAGCCCATTCTTTATTTTTGTGGAAGGGTTATAGGTTTTAATTTTAAGGCAACTGATAAACAAACCAAGTTCACTCAATTTGGTACTTGTGAAAAAATGTTTTGGCTAAGGTTGACAAGAGGCAGATTGGGGTTTTTGTTTGTAAGAATTCTAGGTATGCGTTTTAATGATGGTCCCTTTTCTTGGAGGATGGACTGAACAAGCATATAGATTAGTGTGCTGATCAAGGTCTTCTGCTTGAGATATGCTCTTAGGTGCAACCAAATAATGGTAATCTTTTTGTTGCTATGGTTGGGGAGATTTTTTTTTGAATGATGTTGGATTTAATCATCTTAGCGTTGCTTCCTCCTTGCAATGTAATGTGTTGGAAGTCATTAATGTTAGAAAGTTGGTGAATTGGAATTTGATAATGGCGATGGTTTGGGAAATAAAGGTGTTTTGTTTAATGTTTCTCTTAATGGGAATGGCAATGGGTTAATGCTTCTAGTAGTTGCGATATTTTTGTATTCAATGTGATGAGGGAAGAAATTTGATCATATGATTAAGAAATTTGAAAAATTGAAATGTTGAATGTTGGGACTAAGGTTTTTGAGGATATGTTAGAGAGAGGAAAATGACTTTCCTCATCTATGAGGTTAGGGAACTTATACGTCTTCAATCGATTAATTATGATTGAAAAAAGAGGAATAAGAACTTGAAGGGGCTATGTTGGAGGAGAAATCTATTTTAGCCATTTCTTTATTTTGGTGAAAGAGTTCATGAAGGTATTTATGAAGCATCCTAGCATCAAATCAGCTACTGTTATTATTGTTATTGGAAAACCAGGTGATACATCAAAATCATGAACCGTTGATGAGAAATCATTTTATACACCTTACGCGTATCATTATATTTCTTGTCTGGACGATTGTTTTTGGTTATTTGTGGTTGTTGGGAAGGAAATTACTAGAGATTTCTAAGAAGTGGCATGAACGTATTGGTTTTATGGGATCTGGAGTTGTAGGATGTTGGAGCATTATATCTGTAGATAGTTTTTTTGAGAGGGGGCGAGGGGGAGTGATTTGTGGTTGTGAAGGTCTGCTTTATGCAAAGGATTGAGAAAAGTAATATAATTCAATTTTCGACGTTTAAATGATGCGCTGGACAGGCATGTGTCGTTACGATATTGGAATTCCTCATTGTGGCTATTGGGCAAAGGTGTTGCAGTCTAAGCCATTGTTGCACAAGGCGGAGGTTCCAATGTTCTCTCTTTAGGGTAAGAATGATAGCAATGACGCTAAAGATTAAGCGTGTGTTTGGCTTAGCCTTTTTTGTAGGTATTTTGGCTTTTTGGCTTTTTCAAAAAAAAAAGAAAAAAAGAGATGTGAAAAATGTGAAAAAAGCCAATTGATTACAGTGGAAGGCCAAACAAGTTGGCTTTTTAAGAGGTTGTTTTGCAAAAAGTTTTCAAAAAAAGCTAGGCTAAACAGAGGCTAAGTGATGGAACTTTTGAGATGATGTTTGCTAGCTCATGACTTCCTGTGGTGAAAGTAGTGACGAAGATTTTGAGTTTGTGTTTATTGGGGGGTTTAGGGGAGATACAAGTTCCAATTACAGAGGCAATGGTAGTAATAAAATGGATAAATTAGATTATCTATTGGGGGCGTTTGGAAGGGAACTAGAAATCTCATAAAGCGTTGGGTTTGGTCAAATAGGTGGTTGCAGGTGGTGTTATAGACGATGATTTGAGTTTGCCTGGTGGGGACGCCAAAAGGAATTTCAGTTCCAGTGAT
Organism: Heliamphora exappendiculata; assembly: GCA_034768845.1. Classification (NCBI taxonomy): domain Eukaryota; kingdom Viridiplantae; phylum Streptophyta; class Magnoliopsida; order Ericales; family Sarraceniaceae; genus Heliamphora; species Heliamphora exappendiculata. The sequence goes on from JAOTRH010000023.1 coordinate 2,534,067, forward strand.
GAACGTGAAAGGATTTGCATGTTATTCATGTGAGGGAGAATTAGAGCGCTATCTCAGGCAACATTGGTGTTGTATATTACTATTAAGAAGATGCTATTTATGTTTTGAAGTGCAAAGAAGGGAATATGTGTATAGTTATGAAGGGCCAGGCACGGCAATGGGTGCACAAGTAGTTTAATGGGTTAATTGTTGCAGTAGGCAACTTGATTTAGGGCTTCATCACACTTGGTCAGTATTTGGGTTGCGTTTTAATTTTAAGGCCATTGGAAAACCATCTAGATTCACTCGGTCCTCAAGCGAAAAGGTTTTGGCTAAGGTTGATAAGAGGCAGAGTGGGTTTTTGTCAGTAAGTATTCAAGGTATTCTAAGGATAGGGAAGAAGAATTTAATGATGTTCCCTTTTCTGGGGATGGGCGGAACAAACATGTGGAAGATCAGTGTGCTGATCAAGTACTTATGCCATTGTTTTAAAATTTGACCTTTACCATTACACAACACCTTTACATATAGGTTTTGGGGATTCACGATCATCGTTATGGACGATTTGGCAGTATGTCAAATAACCCCATTCGTAAAAGCTAGAATGGCCCATTATGGTACTTTTTTGGACGTTGCGATGATTCTTGCGTCTCCCCAATCTCTAAATCAAATAAATCGTTTTGGGTATAATTCCTTCCATTCTTTTCACCAAAAAAGTATTTTGATAATAGGCAAAAAACTCATACTTGGGTGATCTTGATTTGCCAAATTTACATAATTCTTGGTATTTACTTTTAAAAATGCACAAATATGTATTTTTTGTTTTTGAAATTTGTTCAAGATCCTTGTAAAATCAGTTTGGCATATTTAGATCTTGTTTGTTTTAGGTTAGATTTGTATATTTAATGACGTATTACTTCTTAAAAAATACTTTTTAGATTAGTTATTCAAGGTCTATGCAAATAAAGTTTAAAATCTTTAAATTTTGGTTGTTCTAAATTGGAATTGAATATTTAATGTTTAATTTCTTCTTTTTTTTTTTAAAAAAAAAAGATCAAAATATTAATGTTTGATCAATTCTTAGTTCAATATCTATACAAAGTAAATTTAGAATATTTAGATCTTGGGATTTATTAGGTTAACTTCATATATTTAATGTTGTATTACTTTTTTATTAATATGATTTAAGAATTCAAAAAATAGTCTTAAAAATATTTGTTGAAAATTTATATAAAGTAAATTCGGATTCTTCAAATCTTGGTTATTAATGTTAGATTTGAATATTTAATATGTATTATTTTTTAAAAATATTTCAAAACTATTATAAAAATTAGGACGTGCTTGATCATGTCTAGAAAATGAACAGAATTCACCAAAACTATATAAAACTCCAATATATATGATTCTAAAATAAAAACATGGGCAATAGCTAATTTTAGTGAGTTATGCAAAAAAAAAAAATGAACTCATGCCGGTTAGCGCTACCATTATGTTACAGTCGTTACCCTCCGAAACCACATCACCGCCATCGTTACTGTTACGGAAACCGCTATCACTATTTAAAACTATGACTTCTGCTTAAGATATCTTCTTAAGAGCAACCCGGAAATGGTAATTTTTCCATTACAAGGATTCAAGGGACTTTTTTTTGGAAATCATGCCGTGGTAGTGGTTGGTCAAGGTGGGATATGTTTGCATATTAGGGAGGAGTCTGGTGATGATTCTGACCTAGATCCTTGTAAAATAAGTTTGGAATATTTAGATCTTATTTGATTTTGGTTAGATTCGTATATTTAATGACGTATTACTTCTTAAAAAATACTTTTTAGATTAGTTATTTAAGGTCTATGCAAAAAAAAATTAAAATCTTTAAATTTTGGTTGTTCTAAATTGGAATTGAATATTTAATGTTTAGTTTCTTTTTTTTTAAATATCAATATATTAATGTTTGATCAAATCTTAGTTCAATATCTATACAAAGTAAATTTAGAATATTTAGATCTTGGGATTTATTAGGTTAACTTTATATATTTAACGGTGTATTACTTTTTCATTAATATGATTTAAGAACTCAAAAATAGTCTTAAAAATATTTTTTGAAAATTTATATAAAGTAAACTCGGATTCTTCAAATCTTGGTTATTAATGTTAGATTTGAATATTTAATATGTATTATTTTTTAAAAATATTTCAAAACTACTATAAAAATTAGGACGTGTTTTATCATGTCTAGAAAATGAACAAAATTCACCAAAACTATTTAAAACTCCAACAAATATGATTCTAAAATAAGAACATGCGCATTGGCTAAATTTTAGTGAGTTGTGCAAAAAAAAAAAAAAAAAAGAACTCACACCGGTTAGCGCTACCATTATGTTACAGTCGTCACCCTCCAAAACCACATCACCGTCATTGTTACCACTACGGCAACCGCTATCGCTATTTAAAACTATGACTTCTGCTTAAGATATCTTCTTAAGAGCAACCCGAGGTGATTTTTCCATTACAAGGATTCAAGAGACTTTTATTGGAAATCATGCCGTGGTAGTGGTTGGTCAAGGTGGGATATGTTTGCATATTAGGGAGGAGTCTGGTGATGATTCTGACCTAGAGGACTCCTAGTTGGTTAGAGTGGATAATTGAGAGTTTGGTTTTGATTATGGAGGAGTTTAGAGTTCATGTAATGCATGGAAAGTCATTAATGTTAGAAAGTTGGTAAACTGGAATCTGATAATGGCAATGGTATGAAAAATAAAGGTGTTTTGTTTAATGTTTCTCTTAGCGTGGATGACAATGGCACAATGCTTCTTTAGAAAATGGATATTTCCTCAAGTAGTTGATTACTTTTGATCATATGATTAACAAATTTGATACTTGATCAGCAACTGCTATTGCTGTAATTGGAGAAGTAGGAGGTGAGAAATGGAAATCGATGACTGATGATGAGAAAGCACTTCATGCGACTTAGGCTTGTCGTTATATGTTTTTGCTAGGATAGTTGTTTTTGGGTTGTTTGTGGTTGTTGGGAAAAAAATAGCTGGAGATTTCTAATAAATGGCATTAGGGTAGGGGCTTTATAGGATCTAAGAGGGAGTAGTAGGACGCTGGAGCATTGGAACTTCTAGAATTTTTTTGGGGGGGTGGGGAGATTTGTGGTTGTGATGGTTTGCTTTTATTTAAAGGATTTTTAAAATTACGATTTTTCGATTTTCGATGTCTTAAGTGTAGCAATGGGTAGGCTTGTGTCGCAACAATGTTGGAGTTTATCATGGTGTCTATGAGCGAAGTGTTTCCATCTAAACCCTTGCTGCATAAGCCGGAGGTTCCATTGTTCTGTTTATGGTAATGGTGCTAAAGATTAAGTGATGGAGCTTTTGAGATGTTTGCTGGTTGATGACTTTCTCTCGTGAATATACAGTGATGTAGTTTTTAAGCTGGTGTTTGCAGGGTTTAAGGGATTCCAAGTGGAAATCAAGGAGGCAAAGGTGGTAGTATAATAGATCGATTAGATTATCTATTAGGGGACGTTTGGAAGCTAATCGGAGATCTCATAAAGCATTGGGTTTGGACAAATTGGCTGGAGGTGGTGTTGTAGACGATGATTTGAGTTTGCCTGGTGGGAAAGAGAAAAGCAATTTTACTTGCAATGTGGAATGTAAAAGGATTTGCATGGTATTCATGTGATGAAGGAGCGGTGGGCTATCCCAGGCAACATTTGTGATGTATAGTACTTTCAAGATATGATTTGTACTTTGAAGTAGAGAAGGGGATAAGTGTATAGTTTAAGGAAGAGCTACACATGGGGATGGGTGTACAAGCATTTCAGCAGGTCTATTGTTGGGGTAGGCGACCTGATTTAGGGCTTCATCACAATGGGTCACTATTTTCTTTTGAGTATTAATTTTAAGGCCACTGATTAACCAAACTAGGTTTTCTCAATTTGGGCCTCAGGCAAAAATGTTTTGATTAATGTTGACAAAAGGCAAAAAGGGGTTTTTGTTAGCAAGGATTCTAGGTATTTTGAGGACCGGGAAGAAGGTTTTAATGAAGATTGTTTTTTTAAGGGAAGAGCTTAACAAGCCAGTAGATCAGTGCGTTGATCAAGAATTTCTACTCAAGTGATATTCTTAGAAGCAACCGGATAATGGTAATCTTTCTGTTGAAAGGGTTGAGGGGGCATTTTTTAGAAATGATGTTGTGACAGTAGCTGATGTGGATGGGGTATGTTTGCATATTTGGGAGGATTCTAATGATGATTCTGGCCTAGAGGAGTCCTAGTTGGTTAGAGCGGATAATGGAGAGTAGGGGTTTTCATTATGCACCAGTTTAGAGTTCATAATTCATTTATGGTGGTTGGGTATCCATGGAAGAGGATAGGAAATAATCATTTTGATCTAATTATCATGACGGTGCTTTCTCTTTGCGATGTAATACCTTAATGTCATTGATGTTAGAAAGTTGATGAACTGGAGTCTGATAATGGCAATGGTCTGAGGAATCAAGGTGTCTTTTTTTGGTTTTAAATGTCACTTAATATGGATGAAAATGGGTTGGTGCTTCTTTTTGGTTGTGACAAGGGAAGAAATTTGATCATATGATTAAGAAATTTTATTAGTTGAAATGTTGAATGTTGGGACTAAAGCTTTTGAGGATATGTTGGAAAAAGGAAAATGGTTTACATCTTCTATGAAGGTTACGGAACTTATACATCTTCAATCGATTAACTATGATTGAAAGAAGAGCAGTAAGATCTTGAAGAAGCTACGTGGGAAGAAGAAATCTTTTAGCCCTTAGTGTATTTTCGTGGAAGAGTTAGAGGAATTTAAGAAACATTGTAGCATCAAATCAGCTACTACTGTTATTGCTGTTACTGGAAATGCAGGAGGTGATTAATCAATGATCAATGATGAGAAAACACTTTATGCCACTTAGGCTTGTCTTTGTATGTTTTTGCCAGGATGTTATTTCGGGGTTGTTTGTGGGTGTTTGATTGATTTTATACTTACCTTTTATTTTTCCCTGGTTGTATTTGGGTTGTGCCCCTTCTCCAATTTGTATACAATCCTACTTTGTTGCCTAGGAAAAGCAAGCCGGAAACAGCAAATCAAGCCAGAAAAGAAATGGCTTCAGACAGTCATCTAATTTTGTTTGTTTGTCGGTCATTAATTCTTATTTTTTATTTTTCTAGGTAAACACGCCAAATGACATTCTAAATGCAAAACGCCTTATTTTCCCTGGTGTTGGGGCATTTGCTACTGCTATGGACGTGCTAATCCAAAAAGGGTAAGTTTGGTGCATAACATCTTTATTCCACTGTATTTCAGGGTTGCAAGAAATGCAATTCTATTTAGGATTTTGTCTGACAAGGTCAATCTCTCTCTCTCTCTCTCTCTCTCTTGTTGTATGGCTTCTGAAAGTAGAAAATGGTATTTTCCATTACAATTGACATTAACACCTAGTAGTTCTTACATTGTGTTAATTTAGGAACCATATCCTTCTGTTGAGGGCTGCATTTCCCCCAAAGGGAAAAAAATGCTTGATTATATGAAAATTGGACTTGTTTGATGTAGTTGATTGCTTGATGAGGTTGAAGTGGGGCTAGTAAAAAGGAGATAGCAATTTATCTGAAAAAATGCAGGTGCTGCCTGTTTAATTTTTAAATAGTAAGATAACTAGAATGAGCTTGCGAATTGTATGTTCTGCAAGTGTAGGTTTTTTTGCACCATTTGCTAGTTACTTTCACATATTTCCGCTTTATGGGATTGTGTGAAACTAACCCTGACAAATGACATAATTAATTCACATTTTTACACTGTTTCTTTTTCCTTTTGTTTTGAATTGATTATGTCTTGTGGCTCATTCAAGAACATGTCCAGTTTGCACAAGTAGTAGAAGTTAATGACTTGCATCAGAGGTTGATAAGAGTTGGCATACTTTGGACTTCAATTAGCAGCTGTTTGCAAGGATTTGTATGAAAGTTCATGTATGGCATTTTTTAAAATTTATTTCTATTGTGGCAGGATGGCTGAAGCACTATGTACTTACATTGAGAATGATCGCCCATTTTTGGGCATTTGTCTTGGATTACAGCTACTTTTTGAGTCAAGTGAGGAGAATGGGTCAGGTAACTCTGATGATTTCCTTCACTATCAAATAAGCTCCCTATACATTGTTTGATTTAAGTTCTTCCTATGAGTTTATATTTATCCCCTTAATTCGGAGCATAAGCACAGTAAAATATGAATACTTTGTTCTGATAAATGTGGTGCTTTCATAATTATATGTTCTCAAGGCTTGTGCAGTAGACTGGACTATCTTCTACTTTCCTTGGTACTTTTGGGCAGAAAAATATTTTATTACTATTTTATGGTTTCTCCTGCTACTTCTTTTTTGTTATAATCACAAACTGCTACGATTATCATTATCATCGTCATCTTTGTTGTCCTTTTCATCATCATCATCAACATCTTCATAGTTTATATTCGATAAAATATGAAGTTTTATTGGGGAAGAGATGTTCAAAGGTGAAGGAAGTGGAAATATTATTGAAATATGTTCAGATATCTAAAGAGGCTAAATTGTGTAAACGTGCTCTTAGAAGACCTTAAGAGTTGATGGAGGAGTGTTTTCCATTTTTATGAGCTTGTGTTTGGCTTTATCAATATCCGATAAATGAGAAAGCATCATGCGTTATCCATTTTGGAGAGTTGTGTTCAACTGTACAACACTTGATAAGTAAGGAAGGATTAACTAGCAAGTGCTTTCCATTTTAGTAGCATCATTCTTGGTCAACATAAGGATGTCAAGATTGTGGTGAACAATTGGTTTGGCGTGATGCTTCTAATGGCGTGTTCTTGGAACTCTTTCTGGTTTTGGTGTTCAACCAGACTTAGAGGATTCCTTGGTTTGGCGTGATGCTTCTAATGGCGTGTTCTTTGTGAAGACCTTTTATAGGGATTTTGTTGGCTTAGGAGACAGTGATTTCCCCGGGAAGGGGGTGTGGTGAACAAGAGTTCCTCCTAAAGTGGCTTTTTTGCTTGGTTGGCCACTATGGAAGCTATTCTTACCATTGGTAATTTGGGGAAAAGGGGTAATGTTTTGATAGACTGGTGCTATATGTGCAAAGGGCAGTGACGTGAATCATTTGTTGCTACATTGCCCGGTGGCCGCGCAGTTGTGGGACATGGCTCCTTGTTTTGGGGTTACCTAGGTGATGCCTTGATCGGTGAACGAGCTTTTTGCTTGCTGGTACAGAGGATGTTCAAGGAATAGTATGAGGAAAGCTTGGAGCATGGTGCCCCTTTGCATTTTATGGTGCATTTGGAGAGAGAGAGAGATTGAGATCCTTCAAGAGTGTTGAACACTCGTCCCTATTTTGAAAGGGGTGATGCTTGTGACCCTTTTTTTTTGGATACATGGTGCTTCTCCTCCCTCTTTGGTTTCTTTTGTGAGTGTTTAGGGGATTTAAGTATCCCGACTGTGTTGGTTCTCGGTATAGGCATTTTTGTTTTAGCTTTGTGTACCCTGTGTGTACTTGTTTTCGCATTTTCTCCGTTTTAATGATATTACTTATCTAAAAAAAACATAAGGATGAGAAAAGATAAGTGATTACTAGGTACATGATTTGGCTCTCCTTTTTAGTTCACTTGCCTTCCAGACTGTCGGCTGGGAAAAGCGCTCCTTTTCTCTCCTCTCCTCTTCTAAACCCAACTACTTAACACTGGATCTCTTGTTGCATCTATTAAACATCTTTTATATCCCAAAGAAGTCTACTTATTAGTTGAATTGTAAAGTAGCAATTTAGGATTAAAAGGGAAGGGAAAAGAGAGAGAGAAGAGTATAGTAGAATATTACTATGAGAAAACAATGAGGCTTGATTTAAACGTCTACACCACTTTAATAGTTATATAAGAGACATCACGATAGTTACAAAGCAGTCCGAACAGACATAAGTAATAATCTAACACTCCTCTTCAAGTTGGAGCATAGAGGTCAAACATGCTTAGTTTGGAAAGAAGTCGTCGAAAATTAGAAGCAGACGACGGTTGGGTAAGAATATCACCCAATTAATCCTCGGAGCAAACATAGGAAGTCATGATCTACTTTGTCAGTAATAAATCACGAATAAAGTGACAGTCGACTTCAATATGCTTAGTCCGCTCGTGAAAAACTAGATTATTAGTAATAAAGATAGTGGCTTGATTACTACAAAACATCTCCATGGGTGTGGCTGTCTGGATGCCAAATTCCCGAAGAAGGGAATGAACCCACAACATTTCAGAGGCAGTATGTTTCATAGCGCGATACTCGGCCTTGGTACTAAAACGAGCAACCACATCTTGTTTCTTACTACGCCAAGTGACAAAATTACCATCGACAAATGTAGACAATCAATCATGCCGATTTCTAACCCAATCAGCATCACTGAAGCCAACAACAGATAATGTATCAGGTGGACTATATAGCAAGCCACGACCTAAAGCACATTTCAAGTCACGGAGAAAACGACAAACAGCATCAACATGTTTACGGGGAGCATGTATAAACTGACTGACAACCCCAACAACACATCTGATATCAGTACGAGTAAAAGTAAGATAAATTAACTTTCCAACAAGTCGGCAATACCAACTAACATCCAAAAAGGGATCACCATGTTCAGCATCAAGCTTAACAGTGGCCTCCATTGGGTGTTAAGAGATCGTATCCCGAGAAGACTAGTCTCATAAAGAAGATCAATGACATTTTAGTTGAGAAAGATAGATACCTTGAGAAGTGCGTGCAACTTCAATACCAAGAAAATAACGAAGAGTACTGAAGTCCTTAGTATGAAAGTTTTTTCCTAAATGCCGTTTGAGGTTGACAATATCAAAAGAGTCGTCACCCGAAATGATGATATCGTCAACATACACAATCAATATAATAGTGCTCATAGATTAGCGATGAACAAAGACAGAGTGATCAGATGTGGAGCACTAAAAACCATAGGCAAGCATAACAGAACTAAAGTGATTAAACCAGGCATGGGAAGGCTGCTTCAATCCATAGAGGGCCTTACGGAGGCGACACACAAGATGCTCACTACCAGGAGCTATATAACCAGATGGTTGCTCTATATACACTTCCTCCTGAAGGCCACCATGAAAAAATGCATTTTTAATATCAAGCTGATACAAGGGCCAAGAACGATTAACGTCAATAGACTGGAGAATTTGAACAGAGTTAAGGCGAGTCACTGGAGAGAAAGTCTAGTTAATCAACCCCCTATGTCTGACTGTAGCCTTTGGCAACCAAATGTGCCTTAAGACGTTCTACAGAACCATTCGGAAGGTACTTAACTGTATAAATCCATCGACAACCCACCGCGGGCTTCGCAGGTGGAAGTGAAGTGAGTTCCCAAGTCTGTTTCTAAGAGCTCTTATTTCTTCATCCATAGCAAGTCTCTATCTAGACATCAACAAAGCCTGCTTATAAGTAGATGGAATAGAAATAGAGGACAAGGCAGTGGTAAAGGAATGAAGACAAGAGGATAACCGACCATATGACACAAAAATTTGCAATAAGGTGCTGTGTACATGTATGCTTGCCTCGACGCAAAGCAATAGGTAGGTTAATATTATCAGAAGACGAAGCTAAGGAGTCAGGAACCTTTGTTGAAGAAGATGAAGTGGCTGAGCCATAAGAGACAATAAGCTTATCTCGAGATTGCTAATATACCTGCAAAGAAGGGTTAGAGGAGGATGTAGAAGGTAAGGAGAACGGTAGAGGAAGAGTCGGAGAAGAGGGCTCCCCCTGACGACAGCGGATGAGATCAGAAGAGAATTGCTGACCTGTAGGAAAAAAAAAGGAACAAACTCAAAGAAGGTTACATCAGCACTCACAAAATAACAACGATAACCTTTTTTGAGTACGAGAGTACCCGAGAAAGACGCATTTATGAGATCGAGGGGATAACTTATCATGACCGAAATCAAGCACATGTACAAAGGTCGTACATCAAAAAATACGAGGAGTGAGAGAAAAGGTAGGAGAATTAGGGTACAACGTGGAAAAGAGAGATTTGTGATTAAGGACAGCAAACAGCATGCGATTAATAAGATAACAAGTAGTAAGAACAACATCGCTTAAAAAATGTTTGGGTACGTGGGCGTGAAATAATAAGGTACGAGCAACATTTAACAAATGACGGTGCTTACATTCAGCAACGCCATTTTGTTGAGATGTGTGTGCACAGCTGGTGTGATGAATAATACCATGATCAATAAAAAAAGCATTAACAGAAGACTGCATATATTCTAAAGCATTATCAGACTGAAGAATCTTAATACGCTTTTCAAATTGAGTAAAAGTTTCATTATAAAACTTGGAAAGAGCATTAGGTAATTTAGGTAATTCAGATCGTTGGTTCAACAAAAATAACCAAGTCATACGAGTGTAGTCATCAACAAAAATAACAAAATAACAGTACCCATTAGTACTCAAAATACGAGATAAACCCCAAATGTGTGTATGGACAACAGCAAAGGATCCAGATTGACGACTAGTATTACTACGAGGAAAAGAACTACAGTGATGCTTACCTAACTGATAAACTTCACAATAAAAAATTGACTCATGACTCAAACCAGGGATAGTCAACTTAAGTTTAGCAACAGACGGATTGTCTAAACGAAAGCGCCACTAAAGAGGAGAAACCGTTGCAATTAAGGCAGATGGAGTACAAGAATCATAACTAGGAGCAGCATCAAGGTAATAGAGCCCATGCTTCTCATGCCGCAAACCAATCATCTTCTTGGCCTTGAGGTCCTGAAAGACAAAAAATAGGAAAGAAGGTTACTGAGCAATGTAAAGCTTCAGTTAATTGATAGACAGAAGGCAAATTAAAGGGAAAATGAGGCACATATTGACTAGAGGGTAAAGCGAAAGAAGGAGACGGATGGAGAACACGTTAACTGTGCACAGGTTGAGACGAACCATCCGCGAAGACAATATGATGCTCAATAGAAGTCAAATTACAAAAAAAAGAAGGAAGACAGGATGGTGCGCAATGTCTAAACGAACTCGCTAAGTGTAGCAGTAAGGGCATCATTAGAACTAGAAGGAAGCACCTGGCTAGAGGGCCTATAAGACAATTGAGATGAGGCCGGAGAGGAGCTATTAATGACCTGATGAGCATATTTTGATTTACCATACTTGGCCTAACAATAAGGCTTAGTATGATTAGTAGCACTACAAAAGTCACATTTATTATCTCCACGGGAGCTACCATGACAATCACCGCGAGATACACCACGAGAGCCTCAACCACCACGACAGAAGGACCATATGTAGCCGATAAGTGACCCAAGGAAGAATGCAATAAGCAAGAATAGGCATTAGCTGCAGTACGCAAGGTCTCGCTAGCAAGGATCTAATCTTTAAAACCATGAAGATCAGGATCCAATCCAGATAGTAAAAAGGCGATCATGAAGTCCTCCCAGTGCCGCTTTTGTTGCTGTACACCAGTAGTAAAGGGATGATGTTGTAACAATTGATTCCACAAACTCTTAAGATGACTATAGTACTCAGATAGAGGTTTTCTAGATTTCTCGAGTGTGAAGATCTGCTCATATAGCTCATATACCCGTGAAACATTACTCTGGCTCGAAAAGGAATCAACAAGAGAGTCCTAAATCCGTTTGGAAATATCACAAAATTCCACTGTTATGGCAATATGAGGTTCGAAATTTTGCCACAATCATCCCATAACAATAGAATCGATAGTCTCCCATATAGAGAAATTGGGATCACGGTTAGTCGGAGGAAGATCCATAATGTATGTTAATCGTTGCTTGCCTTTGAGAGAAACTTTAAATGCATGCCCTTAGGCTAAAAAATTAATACCATTTAGTCTTTTAGAGGTCACAATCATACATCTGGCAAATCATCTTCTTTAAGATTGATAGGTTTGGCGTCAGTCATAGCAAATTACGCTGAGACGACACAAATAAGAACCAATAACAAAATGTGATATCAATCGAAGTAATAAACCAAAGAAGAACAAACCGATAGTAGGTAAGCATTAAAGAGTGATCTTGGAGCAAGAACAATCCAGAACAAACCAAAAAAGAACAAAGAACTCAGCAACTGCAACAAAGAAGGGGGACCAAAACCCTAAAAGTTGACGAAACCAAGTACAAACAAGATCGAAACCAGCGCTTTACTTCGAATCCAAAGAAATAAGTCCCAAATCAAATCCACGAGCACTAAAAAAGGCATCTGAGTGAAAACAGAGCACATTGCAACCAAAAACAGCCAGTCAGTGCAAGTTGGCGCCTAAGGTTTGTGCCGACTACAATATGGAACTAGAATCCTTGTCAGTGGAGGTCGAATCAACCAATGGATGTCCAAGAAACCTTGTATAGATGATTTCGGTACTCCTCGAAGAGATTTGAACAACCGAAAACCAGATCTGGAGCTTCAATCGATGAATCGCGATCTAGTGTTTGAAATTTTCAAAAATCCTTCAATAATTCGAAAAATCCATCAGATGGCTTCAAAAAATTTCACAAAAATCAATATAAATCTCGGATGGTGCCAACAAGTCGATCAGAGAAGACAACGATGATGTCGGTCCATACTGACGTCATCCGTACGAGCTAACGTTAGCTCTTCTGGTTTATCCCGAATCAAGTCTTAGATGTTTTTGGCGTGTTCTAGAGTGAGATTGGAAGGCTATAATACCAAGTTGAGTTGTAAAGTAGCAATTTAGGGTTAAAGGAGAACAACAAAGAGAGAGAAGAGCAAAGTAGAATATTATTATGAGAAAATAATGAGGTTTAATTATAACCTCTACACCATATCAATATTTATATCAGAGACACCACGATAATTACAAAACGGTCCTAACAGACATAAGTAATTATCTAACAGTATTAAAGGAGTTGGTTTTCATTGTTCTCATTAATCATGTGCCTTAGATGGAAACAAATTTCTTGTTATGGCATTCTGACAAGAACAAAGGCTTCAATTTCTCCATATTTCTCCTTGTCTTGGACCGGAAACCAAGTACAAATTGGACATGACTCGAGCTATTTTCAAAATATTTCTTGCAGTAATTCTCTTTGTTAATGGGCAATTACTTTTTGTTGGTTTTGTTGATTTCTTATGCTTTATTGCTTTTGATACTATAATTATTTATCAAGTGTCATGTTCAATTTATGTGCATCTCCATCTTTTTTTCAGTTACAATATTGAATAAATTTTTTCCTCGCCAGTTATTTTGACATTTGCAAGTGCTTCACAGTTAAAGGTCTTGGCTTGATTCCCGGTGTGGTTGGACGTTTTGGCTCCTCTAATGGTTTTAGAGTACCTCATATTGGTTGGAATGCTCTGCAGATCACAAAACACACTGAAATTCTGGATGATATTGGAAACCATCATGTCTATTTTGTTCACTCTTACCGTGCTATGCCAGTATGTTTTTCCATTTCTTTTCAGTTGTTTCCATTGCAAATTCTATCACGCCTTTCATTGGTGATAGTTAAGTCTCTGATCTAAGTTTGTTTATATTTCCTTTTAGTCAGATGACAACAAAGATTGGATTTCATCTACCTGTAATTATGGTGACGAATTCATAGCATCTGTTAGAAGGGGAAATGTGCACGCATTTCAGTTTCACCCAGAGAAAAGTGGAGGCACGATTGTTTATTTATTTATTATTTTTAACTTTTTAATTCAGAGGATTTTGCTTGGCAAACAGAATCTACCTGGTGACGATGAACATTACCAGTATAAAACTTAACCTGTTCAGGAAGCCCCTTTTCTATTTCTTTTCAAAACTAAAGCTGGTTGGCTTTTATTCTGCAAGTTGAATGAAATTTAAAATCAAGTGGATCCATCTCTTACATACAACTTCCCTTGCAGTTTCAGTGTCCTTTTTATTTTTTATTTTTAGTTTTTTCCTGCATTTTGTTATCAGCGATGCCTAAGATGGTGGATTCCGCTTGATCTGTTTTTCTTTCACACTACGCACAATGTGGGGATTGTTTCACTGAAATCAACGATTATCTCTTCCAATGCTGACGTATATGTTGACATCATTTCTACCTACTTGCTTATGACTCTCAAAATGAATGAAGCAGATGTTGGTCTTTCAATATTGAGAAGGTTCTTGTATCCAAATTCTTACACAACAAAGGTAGTCTATGAAACTCTTGAGTTATTGAATCTCCTATTTTATCAACTTGTTTATGAGAGCATCTAACAAACAAAACACTTTGTGTGAGGACAGAAGCCAGTGGGAGGGAAGGCTTCAAAACTAGCAAAGAGGGTAAGATGTTATCTTTGAACTTCAAGGATAGTATTAGATGTAATTTGTATTTTTTGTTCAAAGCTTTTTTCTTTTTTTTGATAAGCACCTCAGAAACTATTTAATTCACAGTGCTACATTGTACGCAAGTTAACAATTATTTCATTTTAATGCATTTGATCTTCTGTCCATCTGGGGCTCTATGTTAAGTGATTGTATTTTTGGTCAGGTAATTGCTTGCCTTGATGTAAGGGCAAATGATAAAGGTGATCTTGTTGTTACCAAGGGAGACCAATATGATGTAAGAGAGCATACAAAGGAAAATGAGGTTTGTCAAATGTTTGAATGTTGCATCAGATGTTTGAATGTTGCTTACTTTAAACTTTATGATATGGTTGTGTTCAGACAGTGGCAGAGTCGCAGACATTTCAAATATGCTTGTCATATATTCCACCCCAAAAGAAAAAAAAAGAAAAAGAAAAAAAGGATAGAAAAACAAAACAATAAAGGACACACACAAACTCAAATAAAAACGTAAAAAGGCCCTAAATGCTCATTTGCATATTTTGGATAATTCACATTTTTTTTCCATCAAGGATAGTACTTTTAATTCCTCTCCTAATGTTGTTGAGGGATCTTCTTTCAACTTGACAAGGAACAACATTAGTGTAAATATTTGGTTAATTCACGTTTTTGTCATATAAAGACTTCTTCAATCTTGACATTTCCATTTGTCATATAAAGAATTCTTCAATTTTTCCATTTCTACATCCAGTCCAGTTCATTTCATTTTGTGGGGACATTTATAGTATTTTCTTAAATCAGAATGAGTGTTTGTTTCCATATTGGTGTCGACTTGGAGGAAGTGTGTCACTTTCCCTCACTTCTTTAAATTTAGAACAGCAAAGAAATTGGGTAAGAGACAAAAGTGCACCTTTATAAACAAGTAAACGAAAGCAGTTGACTGCCCATCTCTCGTCTTTCTTGTTCCTCTCTCAAACTCCCCATTTTCACATCTTTTTTTTTTTCAGTTCTCTTTTTACATGGGATTATGATTATGGACATTGCTAATGGTTTTCTTCTTTCTTATTTTGTATTGATTCATGTCATCTTCTTTTCATGAAGGTAAGAAACCTTGGCAAGCCAGTAGATCTTGCTGGACAGTACTACAGAGATGGGGCTGATGAGGTATACCCAGTTTTGGATTGTTAAGATGTTCATATGATCATATCTTATTGAAGAGCCATGATATTCAGGCCTGAGCCTTAATATTGCATTTCAGGTTAGTTTCTTGAATATTACCGGTTTCCGCGACTTTCCTCTAGGCGACTTACCAATGCTGCAGGTTTGTCATCATAATTACAGTTAATCTCTGAGATAAATCTAGATATATTGCACTATCAGGAATCTTTTGTAATTTGACATCTTCAATCTTTTAGTTTATCCTTTCCGAATTTTATGTTGGTTGGTTTGGATTGTAGGTATTGAGATACACATCAGAAAATGTTTTTGTGCCATTAACAGTTGGAGGTGGTATCAGAGATTTTACGGATGAAAATGGCAGGTGTGTTTAGATTGCTTCTGTAACTTTTGGTGTAGTATTCTTTTTAATTTTAGTTTTCTTGAGCAATTGTCTTAATAAATACCAAGTTAATATGGGCCCTTAACATTCCTTTGTATCCAATTGAAACATAGAAAGCATAGATTCATGTCGCCTACCTGCTGAAAGCACAAATAGAATGGCCGATCATTCACTTTATGAAGTTTTTAAGACCTCACTAATCAGCCTTACACTTTTGAGTTCATAATGAATGAAATTGAACCCAGACGAAGAGAAAATCTCCCCTCCCATTTAGTAAACCATGGGGGGCCCCGAGTAGTTTACTGGACAAATTTAGTTATTATGACGATACCTTTCTTCGTGAAAGATTGGAAAAGATTTCCCTTCATCATGAGACCAATTAGATTTGTCGTAGACACTCAAGAGACCTCCACAGAACATGCTAAAAGAGTAAGAGGATAACAAGCAAAGAGTTGTAATTTCATTTCTTTTGGATGGCACACATGCTTTAACGGTCGTTTATAGCATCATCTGTTGTTAACTGAGCAAAGAAGACTGTTATTCCTTATAATTGCTCTGTATCCAACCAACTTATTCCTAATAAAGGAGGAGCTTCCCGTTGGTCATCCCTTCCCCACATGATGTTTTTTAGGGAGGAAACTTCCCCAAAGACTCCCATGCCTTTCCAGATTGAACGAGTAAGTATCTTCACTTTCTTATCAAATCTCTCTATATTCTGGCATTTAAATGAAGCGCGATCAATAATTAGATCTTCACCTTCTAATCAAATCTCCTCGTAATTGCTCCCTCGGTAGAAAATCTTCGTGTTTATTTGTTGCTTAACCATACAACAAAGTACTTTCCTTGCCACAGAGGCCCTTGAGCTGAATTTGTTTACCGTGTTCCCTCTTGGCCAACACGTTGCTCGGGATCAGTACGAACAACGGCAAAGTTGCGATTTCACTACGACATTGTACATGTAAGCCATGAGTTGTCTTCTCGCCAGGGGTTCTTACTGGGCCCATTTACTCCACCTAAGAACCAACCGTGCTCTTCTTGCTCTTCGAGAAGAGGGGAATCAGAGCCTACCAACTTACCACTCAAACACACTTTACGCCCAGGTTCTACCAGAATATTCATATCACTCTTTCGTTCATCGTGGGCTAGCATAATTGGTTATCAGCCCTTTTTCTCTAAAGGAAATGAGGAACTTAATAATGAGGCAGTTGATCTCATAATGAGCGACCTTGAGATCCCTGAGATGGATACGGAAACCATTTGCAAATGGGTGGAGAATCTAAAGGGAGATTCCATTCTCCTAAAGTCCCTCATTGGGGAATACCTACCAAATTATTTGTCTATCGATTTCTTTCATATCAAAGTCGTTATTCACATTCTCAGTTGGCATAGAAGTCTCTTGTGCAGGCAAAGGAGATGCATTTCAAGGACTAGTGGTATTGGACGAGCTCTTAGGGAATACTATCTTTTTTATTTCTCTCTTTCTTTCCCATGGCGGCTAGGAAGAGGCTAATAAAAAAATTAACTTCAAATTTTGGACCGCAACATCCCCTACTCATGATGTTTCATGATTAATAATCAAAATGAATGGAGAAGTGGTGAACGTGGAGAACCACATATTGGATAACTCCCAATAAGTGTTGCGACAAAAAAACCAGTTTTCCTAGTCACTATATTTGAAAACTCGGGAACAACTAATCCTGCTTTTAGTCCCTTGTTGAGGTTTAACCTCTATGCCATAGCATATTTGGCAGTGTATCTTTTTTTTTTTTTGTGAATTCTCATTTTGTGAACCACATATTGGTTTAACCTCTATGCCATACCGTGGCTTGAACTCTTTTTTCTGATTCTCTCCCCTCAACTAGGCAAGCATAAGCAGAATCGGAAGTCTCATCTATAGTGGCAAGAAATGGGGAAGCCATAAAGGTTGGGCATGAATCAGTCATTGGGAAGGAATAAAAAGAATGGAAGGTGAAGTAATCTTTTTCAGTTGATCTCCCTCTTAAATTCATTAGGTCATGAGACAAAAGGCTATGTCAACCTACGCACCAGCCCTTTTATTTTTTCATTCCCCTTGCCCGAGAGGGTTGATCCTCCACCACCTCGAGAGGATGCCGAGTTAACCATTCTAATGAATGATCTATTTATATTAAAGCTACTCGAGCAGGCATTGAACATGAATTGAGACTCTCCCACCCCTTCGACAACAATTTCTGCACTTGACATGAATCTCCTCATTTTCAAATGGGGATAAACGAAGAGCTTCTTTGTAGGGTAGACTTGCTCCTACCTGCAACTAAATTTGCTTCTATACTTCCTCTTATCTTAGGGGGTAATCCCACAGGTACTTATGGATTCAAGGCGACATCAAGTTGGAAGAGTGTTGCTCTAGTCAATGTGCTGACAAAGAAGCAAAATTACGTTGTTCGGAAATGTGCGTGTTATTACACCGTTACATCTGGATAAAGTGATCCATATTGGTGGAATAATTGCAACCCGACTACCATTTGTTGATAAAGGGAAGATAGTATACCAAGCTTATCCAGTTCAGCAGTTAGGTTTGGTTATCTGGGTTGCAACTTGGCTGGTATACACTTCATAGAGGAAATTGAGCTGCAAGGTGAATAATTCTATTCAATAATTATTTGCCAACATTGTTCCTAAGCCCTACTGAATAAAAAGGAATGTGTTCGGTCCCAAGCATCTTCGTCCAATACTCCATCTTTCCCCCACCAGGGGGTTAAGGGTGCTACGTCAACATTTTACCCCTCAATAAAATCGAATTACAGAAGGTGCTCGCAAAGAGCTACAAGACAGCCAAAAACATTATTGCTAATTAAAACGAAAGTAGCAAAGGCAAACCAATTTGACATTTAATAAAACCCACCTGCTTTACCAAGGGAAATAAACTTTAATTTGTTGAGGAAGATCAACTATAGGTAGACGAAAGCCAATGTCTGAACGTAACCACTCCCTTGGTTGGGGTTTGTGTTGCCCCGCCTTCCAATCGATACATAGTTGTGGAGGCCGATCATGAACACTGTACGTGTGGGAGCAATCTTGATCCGGGAAAGCTAAGATGATACCTCGTATATGGGTAGCAAGAAGATGCTTGTGCCCCGACAGTGGGGTTTTATGGGGAAGGGCCCAGTCCAATAAGGGCTGGACAATTACATTTTTTGGCAACCTATAGGCATTTTAACGCCTTTCCAAAGGTAACCGGTTAGGTTGACTTTGGAAAAGCTACTAAGGACTGGGTGAAGAATGAAAAACATCTGTGCTTACACCACAGGGTATGATCTTTTTTAGATTAACAAGACTCTAAAGCAAATGAAAGTAGAAGTCTAAAAGCCCATCGTAGTTTCGAGATACCTACCCCTTGGGGTTATCCTGCACTTGGAAGAAATAGAAAATGAATAAATATAGTGAGAATTTGATTCTTCGTCGCTGTAATAGTCATTTAGTTTAGTTATGGGCAAATGACAAGAATTGAACCCACGCATGGTGGATTCACAATCCCTACTGCCTTAACCCACTTGGCTACATGTTCCCCTTACTCCACGACTGTTTACATTCTAAAAGATTCAGTTTCATCCGTTCGTCATTATATTATTTCTTCTTATTTATGCGATTCAAATATTATACGAAAATTCCAAAGGGAAGTAATTGATCGGCCTATTCTGACCAAGAAAAGAAGAGCACAAAGAGAACTCTTTTAAGATTCATAATTCGTAAACGGGAATAATACATTGAATCTGCCATTGTTCTAGAAGATCGATTCCCCCTTATCCAATCAAATGAAGCCAACCAATACAACTCAACTACTTGTGATTATGCCATAACTTGAGAAGCAAGCCTAGGCGAAAAAGTTGTTAGTGTAGCTATTTTCTTATTTTATTTCTCCTGTTTATACTTGGAGGACTTTCTTGTAATTTAGATTTTTATTACTTTAATATAAATACTTAGAGGTATAGAAAATATAGTACATCCCTAAACTTATTTTCTTAATTCTCTTTCTCTTTCTCTCATTCCTCCATTTTTATCTCTAAAAATCTAAACTTTAGATCTCAACTTAGTATTAGAGCAACAGATCCTAAGCAAAGAGTGTGGAACATCACCAGGACCAATCAGTTCTTTTAGGGTGTTTTTTCGATTCATGGATTTCGGCATTATGGTTTCAAATTGGAGGTTCCAATATCATCTATAGGGGCCAAAATCACCTGTGGAGGTGTTGATTTGCATTGATTTGCCTTGAGTTTGCTTGATCGGCTATCAAAATCGGCACCTGTTCTTGAGCCGACACCTTCGCGCGACGTGTTTGGTGGTGTGCAACTTCTACCTTTTCTTGTTTGCTTTTCTTTGAGCCCTCTGATCCTTGGTATGTGACTCGCAAGTCATCTTATTCGGTATACTTTGCATTGATTTGGAGATCGTGGTATGATTCCCTTGCTGCGCGATGTGTTCTGTTCGCAACACTTCTGTTTTCTGGTTCTTGGTTGCTTGTTATGGCTGAAAATAAAGTCTCCTGACTTAGGGATGATAATATGCCCAAATCTATCACTTCCACCAAATTAAATGACTTGACTTACTTAGCTTGGGCACATACGGTAAAAAAATTTCTACAGGGGAAGTGAAAATTCAAGTGCGTGACTAATAATCCTTTTGCCAAAATAGATCATAATTGTGAAGATTGGATGTGTGAAGATTCGATTGTTATGAGTTGGCTGTGGCATAGTATGGAACCTATCGTTGAATTTTATGATACCTCTAAGAAAATTTGGGACTCTGTTGTCGACTCCTTCTCCCATCATAGTAATGTTTCTCGTGTTTTTAAGATTTATGAGAAAATGTTCACCACAAAGCAATCAGGGAAGCCTTTATTAGAGTATTACAGTATTCTAAAGAATCTTTGGGATCAGTTGTTGTAGTTACGATCCCTTACTACTAATCTCGGCTAACAGCAGTGCCACTGGGAGGACTTTATGATTGCTTCCTTGTTGTTTGGTTTGGACCCTGAGTTACGTGGATTCAAAGATCAGATTCTTGCTAGTGAGACCTTGTCTACTGCTACTAATGCTTACTCTCGACTTTTTCGCTCCTCATTAGGACATGCTTCTTCTATGGTTCAGCCTTCTTCTCCTTCGGAGTCCTCCGTTTTCGTTTCTACCGGTGGTCGTAGTGGCCCACGTGGTGGACGTGATGGCCGCAATGGTCGTGATGACGTTCGTAGTGGTGGTCGAACAGGTTGCCGAGATGATCGTAAATGTGATCATTGCGGGGTTACTAATCACACTGAACCGTACTATTGGAAAAAATATTGGAAGCCTAGTTATGCTCATCAGGTTACTGATACTACTCTGGCATCTTCGGCTCCCTGTGGTCAAGCAGCCTTTAGTTATGATTCTCATGGTTCACTCACTGCTCAAATTAGTGATCTAGTTCAGGCATTACATACCGCTTATCCTTCTACCAGTTCTACTGCTATTTTAGCTGATTCAGATACTACTGCAGTACTGCTTTTGCACCTCCTTCATGGATTGTAGATTCCATCGCTAGTTCTCACATGTTTGGTAATCCCTCTTTTTTTTTTTTGATTTACTCTTCATCATAATATTATTTTAGCTGATAGTTTCTCTTGCCCTGTCTGTGGCAGAGGGGTTCTTTGTCCCACTCGATCCCTTACTTTACCATCTGGCCTCTATGTTCCTTATTTTTCGTTCAACTTGCTTTCAGTTAGTCAATTGACTAAAGTTTTTAATTATTCTATAACTTTTTCTCCTTGTGTTTTTTTGGATCTGCAAACCAAAAAGATGATTGGTTCAGGGAATGAGAATGATGGTTTCTACTTTTTAAATATTGATCCAGCATCTCCCCACACATCTGTTGCCTTGAGTGCTTCTGTCTCTCCTTTTCAATGGAATTTTCGATTGAGACACCCGTCTTGGCCAAACTGAAGTTAGCTATTCCTACTTTGGATTCTTTGTCTAGTTTAGAGTGTGAAGCTTATCAGTTAGGCAAACATCACCGTAGTTCTTTTCCTTCTAATGCTTATGGTCGTAAGTTTACGTCTTTTGATGTAATCCATACTGATATTTGGGGTCCTTCTGCATTGTTACTACTAATAGATATTTCTATTTTGTTATCTTTGTTGATGATTATTCTCGCATGACTTGGTTATTTTTAATGAAATACCGATCTGAGTTACCTCTTATTCTTAGTATGTTCTATAATGAGATCTTCACCCAAATTACCAAACGCATTAAGATCATTCAATCTAATTATGCTTTGGAATATATGCAGTTTACTGCTGACTCCTTTTGTGTAGATTGTGGTATTATTCATCAAACTAGTTGTGCACACACCTCTCGGAAGAACGGTGTTGTTGTGCGTAAGCATTACCATTTGTTAGATGTTGCATGTACTTTATTATTCCAAATGTAAATACCTAAACATTTTTAGGGTGATGTTCTTCTTATTGCATGTCATCTCATTGATGCCCTCTGTGATCATGGTTTTAAAAATCGGCCATTACCGTTATGTAATGCCGTTACGTAACGGTTTCGACGGGGACCGAGTCGCGATACGGCCGCTATAGCAGTGCTTCCAAATTTCACAGCCGTAACGGCCGTTACGGTTATCGTAGCGGTGGTTTCAGTAGTGTAACGGTGGTTTCGGCGCGTAACGGGCCGTTACGCTGTGTAGAAACGGAAGTCACGACAGTGCATTCTGTGATGGGTCCTGATGAAGAAGAAGATCAAGCGCAGTTTTACTCAGATCTACTCCATTTGTGGGGATTTCTTTTGATTTTTGAAATCTGGATCTCGTAGTCGCCGATCGCCGCAGTGCCGAGTTCAACTTGCTTCGAGCCTTCGATTCTTCTCTCATTTCGGCAAAATCGGCACCGTCGGGACTCTGATGAAGAAGAACACACTGTCGGGACTCTGGTTCAGCCTTCAGCGAAATTGGCGCCGTCGGAACTCTGGTTCAGCCTTCAAGCGCGCTGATGAAGAAGAAGATGAGTTTTGACTTTTGAGTTTTTTTTTATTTTCTTTTTTCGGGCTGGAAGATGTGATTTTTTATGGAGATGAGAGATTTTTTGTATTTCTTTTTAGTTTTTTCATGAAGAAAAAGATGATTTTTTTTTTATTATTATTTTTAAATATCTAATATTTAAATTTAAATTTGTATATTAGATGTTGTTGCATTAATTTTTGTATTTGTTAACAATTTAAAATATTTGAGTTAATTTATTATTTTATTAATTTGCATACAAATTAATTAGTGGTTTTAAAATTTTAATTTATATTATAATTTATGAAGTAAAATTTGTCAATGAAACTAAACGCACTTTATTTTTTTTTGTTCAGTGTTCAACACTTGAAATTTGAAAATGCCACAACAAAAGTTTGGTGATGCCCCACCAAGTGATGATATTGGTTGGGAGTTTGGTAATCAAATTCAAGGTAATAGACATCAAGTGCAATGCAAATTTTGCGGGCATATTATCAAGTGTGGAATTATACGGTTCAAATAACACTTGGCACACTTGGCAAGCCAAGTGCATGGGTGCTCAAGTGTCAATAAAGAAGTAAAAGAAAAAAGATGAGACACCTTAAAAATAAGAAATTAAATGACATTTAAGTTGAATATTATGAATTTATGAATTTATAACACATAATGACATAAATTTACAAATTACTTTAGAAAAATAATTAAATTATTTAGTAAAACTAGACTTACTAGTATAAAATTTAGAAAAAATATTAAATAATGTTTCAAAAGTAAACAAAATA
Organism: Heliamphora exappendiculata; assembly: GCA_034768845.1. Taxonomy (NCBI): domain Eukaryota; kingdom Viridiplantae; phylum Streptophyta; class Magnoliopsida; order Ericales; family Sarraceniaceae; genus Heliamphora; species Heliamphora exappendiculata. Next base: position 2,557,708 of record JAOTRH010000023.1, read on the forward strand.
CATCAAATTTTATTTTAAACTCTAATAAATATAGTTTTAAAAAAAATGCATATCAGCTCATTTTCGTTGATATGTGCAAAATAAAAAAAATTCACGGTTCCGGTAACCGCTACCGTTACGCTACGGTCGTTACACCCTGAAACTGCGTCATTGTTACCGCTATTTGAAACTATGTCCGTGATGTTGGACAATCAGTCACCATTTTCTTTATTGCACCCTGGTTCCTCGCCGTTTTTCCCTATTTCTCGGGTATTCGGTTGCATTGCCTTTGTTCATGTTCTTGATCTGAGACTTGATAAGTTATCTTTTTCGGCTCACAAATGTGTTTTTTTCGGTTACTCTTGCACTCAAAAAGGATATCGTTACTATCATCCAGAGTTTCATAGATATTTTGTTAGTGCTAACATCACGTTTTTTGAGTCGACTTCTTTCTTTACTTCTGCTGGTCAGTACTTGTCCTCTAACTTTATCTGTTGTCATAAGAGGGAGTTCACCACTCTTACGCTCTCTTTGCCACTTAATCTTCCTGTGCAGGTGCTCTCAAAATCAACTTATTGTGCCTTATGGCCCAACCACATCATCTTCCTCGCCTACGGTCCTACCTTCATCGATGACCTACCTATTGCCTTATGGCAAGGTAAACGCACTTGTATTCAACATCCTATCACTCAATATATCTCTTGTGATAGTATCCCTTCTTGTCTGTATTCTTTTGCTTATACCTTGTCTACTATTTATATTCCTTCTTCTTACAAGCAGGTTTTGTCTTTGCCTGATTAGAAACACGATATGACTGAGAAAATGAGTGCTCTTCATCAAAATCAGACTTGGGAGCTTACTTCTCTTCCTCTCGGTACACAAACCATGGGTTGTTGTTGGGTGTATACAGTCAAATATCTTCCCGATGGTTCTGTTGAGCGGCTTAAGGCACACTTGGTGGTTAAAGAGTACACTCAGACTTATAGTGTTAATTATATGGAGATCTTTTCACCAGTCGCGCGTCTCAACTATGTTCGAATTCTTCTATCTGTGGCGGTAAACCGTTTTTGGCTATTGTATCAACTTGATATCAAAAATGCCTTTCTTTACGGTGATCTTCAAGAGGTGGTATATATGAACCAACCACCTGGTTTTATTGTCTCCGATAGTGAGCATCTCATCTCGTATATCGTTTGTGCAAGGCTTTATATGGTCTAAAGCAACCTCCTCGTGTTTGATTCGATTGCTTTAGCTCTGTTGTGATTGCATATGGTTTTCAGCGTTCCTCTGCAGATCACTCTGTTTTTTTTTCCCATCACTCCACTGGTGACACCGTTATATTAATTGTCTATGTTGACAATATCATAATTTCTGGTGATGACTCTGCTGGTATTGCAGCCTTAAAACGGCACCTAAGTTAAACCTTTTTCATTAAGGATTTGGGTGCACTTCGCTATTTCCTTGGCATTAAGATTGCCCGGTCTTCTCAGGGCATTTTTTCTCTCTCGATGAAATATGTTTTTGATCTTTTATCTGAATGGCTTTCTTGGTGTTTGACTAGTTGACACTCTTAAGGATTCTATGGTTAAGTTAGATGTTGATTCTAGCAATCTCTTTTTTGATGTTAGTCGTTATGGACGCCTTGTTAGTAAATTAATTTATCTTATGGTTATTTGTCCTAACATTACCAATGCAGTTAATGTAGTTAGTCAGTTTATGCATGCTCGTTGTCAATCTCACTTTAATGTTGTTTGTCGAATTGTGTGATTTGAAGAGTGAACCCAATCAAGGTCTACTCTATCGTCCTTCTTGCTCCTTGTCTGTAGTAGGTTTTAGTGATGCTGATTGGGCTAGCAGTCGCTTTGATCGTCGGTCTACCTCTGGCTATTGCAACATTTGTTGGTGGAAACCTTGTTACTTGGCGTAGTAATAAACAAGCAGTTGTTGCCCGTTCTAGTACTGGAGCAGATTATCGTGCTATAGCCCATACTGCCTCTGAAATGTTATGGGCTCGGTCTTTTTCTGTGGATTTTGGAATTCGGGTTTCTTCTCTGATGCAAATGTTTTGTGATAATCAGGCTGCTATTTTCATTGCCAATAATCTCGTCTTGCATTAACAAATTAAGCATATCGAAGTTGATTGCCACTTCATTCTTGATTTGTTATTCTGGAAGTACATTACCACTCCATGTGTTCGTTCTAAAGAGCAGTTAGGTGATATTTTGACGAAACCCTTATCACACTCAGCCTTTCAGCAATTATCCTTCAAGCTGAGTATATTTTTTCTCTATGCTCCAGCTTAAGGGGAGTGTTAGCATAGCTATTTTGTTATTTTATTTCTCTTGTTTATACTTGGTGGACCTTTTTATAATTTAGACTTTTATTACTTTAATATAAATACTTAGAGGTGCAGGGAATATAGTAGACCCCTAAACCTCTTTTCTTCATTCTCTTTCTCTCATTCCTCCTTCATCTTTAACCTTAAAAATTGAAACTTTAGATTTCAACTAAAGCAACAATAAACATAGGCTCAAAAGCAAAAGCAACACAAAAGAAATTTTGAAGGGCATATAAGCGCATACACGCGATGGATACAAAAAAACTTACCACAGCTTGAAAAAGCTTTTAGCTCATTTTTGCCCCCTTTTGGCTCATTTCCTTCAGGCCTAGACCAAAGTGAGGAGCTGCGCCAATGCAACCTCCGCATCGAGGAGAGATTGAACAAGAAAGCAGAAGCTGATATAACCAAAAGCAATGGTCATGACCAAAGCTAATGCCTTTTAGCACCAGACATGCTAAAAAACTAAACTACAAATGTAGCAGCGGGCGATGTTTCTGAACCAAGGTCCTTGACACCAAACCGCTTTAGGAGCTGTTTCAACTGCGCTACCAACCTCGTCATCTTGGGTTTGCTGCCTCGTGAGAACCATAAGATATCTAAACTAAAAGTTAATCTACTATTCTGCTTTCAACCTCTCTTTCAGTTGTAAGCAACTAACCTTAAGAGCTTGTAGTCCCTTCAAGGTAGTCTGCATAAGTGTTTAGGCAGGAAAGTCAACTCAATCAGCTGTATTTTGGTTTTCTTTTCTGTAGCGAGCGAAATGGGGATGCTAAGGTGTTAAGGAACAACAAAGATAGAGTTCTGAAGGTGCCAAGTTCATGCAAGAAAGGATTTTAACTCATGCCAATGGCAGCAGTTTCAAGGAATAAACATGCCCATCTGCCTTTCTCACTTGGAAAGATTGGATGTTAGAAGGACTAAGGCTTCATCTAGTTATTACTATTATTTCTCTTTATTCATCTTATTTCATGCACTTATTTCTAATGGTTGCTTATCATTTTCAGGTACTTATGATCTTGTAGGTTAGGATTTTCGGAAAGGAGTGGAATTGCTTTTCTTTGATTCTATTCTATTGTTGCGGTTCCTAGTTGTTCATGGTAAACTTTTCTAACACTCTTGAGTAGCCCAATGGAGAAGGCCAATTTATGAATTCTTGTCTTGCTCTCGTCACCCCTTGGTTGCCAATGTTGTCATTTCCTATGACAAAGAAGTAGGTGCTAAAAAAACTATGTTTTGTTTCTTAGACCGAGAGATGGCCTGGACAAGGAAGTACGAGACATCTTGCTGAATTTTTCTTTATTTGTGGATCAAACAGATAAGAAAGATAGTGTAGTCTCGCGATTTCAAGGCTCACTCTGCATGGAGTCAATTTTTTTCATAAATCCCACTCTGTGCTTTTATATTGTGGATGCTATGCCATGCCAGATTAACTCCATGGGATAGGTTGATAGAATGGGGATGAGGGCGGAATCTATATGCCAGTGTGCAATGTGTCCAAAGAGTCACGGGAGAGCATCTTTTCTTCGCCTGTGCCTATTCTGCACTAGTTTGGAGTGATATCCTTAGCATGATTCCCGTCACTAAAAGGCCTGAAGTTTGGGACATGACAATTAGTTGGAGAATAAAGAATTATCATAGGAAGAATTTTTTGTGCATCACCAGAAGATTGTCTTTAGCTGTTACTGTGAACCATTTATAGACAGAGAAACCAAAGAATATTTACTGAAAATACCACTTCTCCTTAGGCTGTAAATCCATTTATCAAAAAAAAAAAAAAAAGATGATTGTTGAAAATATTAGGTCATACTTTCAGCATGGAGAAATGTTTGAATAGCTATGGAACTGGGAAAGATCAGATACGGATTTCGTTGTACTTCTGAAGAATTAGGCCAAGAATGGAGCAATTGACTTTTGCCTCCCTCTTGCTTTCTTCCTTCCTTCTGCAGGTGTAACTCAGCTGTAGTTGTGATTAATGATGTTTTTTTTTGAAGACTTGTTTGTGTGGTCTTAGTGGAGAGTGGTCTACGTTCGCCACTACCTGTTAGGGCAGCCTCCCTATGATGTGTAAGCTTTGCAAACATTGATTTAGTATTTAGGAAATTTTTCTTGCCAAAAAAAAAATCCCGAGTTTGGTGAGAACTCTTCCAACAATCAATCATGAGGTTAGGCCATTTATTGTTATCGAATGCGGGGAAATAATGAAGATTTTCCTACAACAAACAATTAGACAATATTTACCTTGTATAACACTCACCAATTGCTCACTTCTTTTTTACTAGGTTTCATTAGATTTGCATACCTTTTCCATTAAAAAGAAGAAATGTTTATATATATTATAGATTAAGAGGTCGAGTAAGGTTTTTTGAAGATCCATGGTTACAGTACTGGGGAAATGCCTATGCTTTATACTTATGAAGGTGGGGAAAAGATTAAATCGATGATAAATCCAAAAGATAAAACTAAACGCTTTGGGTTATCCCAAGAAACAGGAGAAGATGCTTCATTCCTTTACCTCTTTGCTGTATTTTGAGAAATTATTTACTAAATTTCTTCACTTCTGCAGTTAAATACTTATAAGAACAGTTATGTCTGTGGAACTTTTTCTACAGGTACTACTCTAGTTTGGAAGTTGCTTCAGAATATTTTCGGTCAGGTGCCGATAAGGTTTCTATTGGAAGTGATGCAGTTTATGCATCAGAAGAATATTTAAGAACGGGAGTATGTGATACTTCTTTTGATAAATTCATAAAACATTATGTTTGTTTATTTACATTGCTTTTTACATTTCAATGTAATTTTTTGTGAACTGCATTCTCTAGGTAAAAACTGGAAAAAGCAGCTTGGAACAGATTTCCAGAGTCTATGGGAACCAGGTCATTACTCCAGTTGCAGCTTTATACTTTTTACTTCCTGATATGCATGTTCTTCCCACTTTTGATTTGTGACATTGTTTTTCCCGATAATTTTTTTCTTTTGATATTTTTAATACAGTAATCAATCTTGTTTATAAGGTGTGATAAAGAAAAAAAAAAAAAGAATTCCTAACCATGCAACTTATATGGCTGTAATTGATCACAGATGCATATTTCTTAATGATATGAATGATATTGATCGGTGGAGATGAAGTGGCAAATGAAATGAAGAAGATTGGTATGAACAAACCTTGTTTAGATGGTGGGAACAAAACAATACATAGAGCTTGAATCAATTTGTAACAATAGACCAGGCAAACTGTAGAAACTTCCTCTAACACGGGAAAGAGAAGAATAATATGAGCGGAAACTGTTCTGTTGGTTGGTAAGAATAGTATAGCTATGTTTAGATCATTACCATAGTATAGCTATGGTTAGAAGTGCTCTGTTCAGATGCATTCAGTTAAAAATTTCCTACCTATATGTAAACTGATTTTCTTCTTGTAAATCTTAAGTTACTGCATATCCTTTTTTGGAGGAGTACTGCTTCTGAAGGGTGATTAATAAGAAAAAACAAACTAAAAGTATGGACAAGACAGGGAATAAACTTCTGTTAAATTGCAAAAATCTGCTGTAAGATCACATTTTGCAAGCTCCAGCCCTTACATGATTATTAAATGCGTCTACTGTTGAAGGTAGTCAGCTGGGCTACATCACTTTTTAGTGAGGTTGAGGGGGTGCTACTTCCTTTGTTGTTACCATGCATGCATCAAGTTGTGCCAGTACATATTACGAATTGTGCAGACACGCCCATTGAAAAATAGTGGAATCACCACTTATCACAGCTCATTGCATCTGCAATCAATTGAATTTTTTTATTTTTTTATTTTTTGTTTATTGCAGGCAGTGGTTGTAAGTATTGATCCTCGTAAGGTTTGGTTGAAGAATCCTGTTGATGTAGGGTTCAAGACTGTTAAAGTGAGCAACCCTGGTAAGGAAAACTGTGCCATATACTAGTTTACGTGGTTGGTTTAGATTCTTGAACTGTCTGCTTCTCAGACTCGTTTCTTTCTGGTGTTCACTTAGATTCATGTTCACAGCCAGGAATGCGATAATTGTTATTGTCAATTTATCGTGCACTTAAGTAATTTTTAATCTAATATTGTGACTCTTTGGTTTTAATTTTTCTCTATCACCCATCAAGTTTCCTCATGCATTGGCTTTCTTGCTCAGTTGCATATGTCTGGAAGTTGAAATATAAATTCAATAATTTATAATCCAGCTTGATCAGTAACATTTAAAGGGATTTTGGGATTTTCGAAAAAAGAAATGGGATTCCAAAACGTTAAAGTACTTTTGGGGTACGGAGGGTGGGCATCAATTTTCAGCTTTTGCTGCACATTAAATAAGGACTAAAAGTTTCCTTTTCATCTTGGCGTGAATGCTGTGATGGTATGGAAATAGTTGCAAGACTAGGTAATTCCTTCTCTCACATCATTTTGTCTGTGCCTCGCAAATATGAGTTAATATCATTCACACCTCAACCAGGGAATATCAAGCCATTTGTGAAGGTAACGGCGACAATTTATGATCAGAGAACTGTTTTTATTTGTTTTCTCAGCAACAACTTCAAGCTAACAATAAGGGGGGCGTGGGGAAACTAAAATCCAACATAAAATGATGAAGGTAGCTGGATCATAAAACAACTCTGTAGACCACATTCGGCTTAGGGAAATTACAAATAATGGGGCAAGAGAGTCTTGCCTTTTGTTTATAATGATGAACTGTTAATTTCTTCCAAGTTCTGATGACCAAGTTATCGTCCCCCAGGGGATTCCCCTGTTTCTGATTCTTAAGAAAGGGCAGAAATAAAAAACAAATGGCTAGTTTATCAATGTATTTTTCACATTTGGTTTCAGGTCCAAATGGAGAAGAATATGCCTGGTATCAATGCACGGTACGCCATCTATGCTTTCATTGTATTTGTTTCGTCAATTTTGGATAAATCTCAATTTTTGTCCTTGTTCCCTAAATTCCTCTAGTTGGCCATCTCAAGTAATTTTCCTTAAAACACCCCCCTAAACCCAGTACATGATACCCTGGTCATTTTGAAAAAAGTTGAAAAGAAATTACAGTAAATAAAGTGGGAATTGGATTCCCATTTTCTCTACTGAATTTTCATGTGCTTCATTAGATGTCCCAGGTATCAGTTTCCGAACAGAGAATGAGCCTTTCAAGGTTATAGGAGATATTGTTGAAGAGATATAAGTTTCACATTTTCTGTACCTGCCTTATTGGGCAATTAGAATATGGAAAAATTAATTTGGGGTCCTATTTAGTAGAATTGTTTAGGAAAAAGTCTTAACCAGTTTTTGATTATTTTATAAGGTCCTATATTTTAAATTTATGATTGTTCTTGACAAATATACCCTTCCCCATACAAGAAACTGTTAAGAATAATGGGAAGCCGTACCCTAAAGGATAGGCAAGTACTCTTATTTATAATAAACCTAGTCCACATCATTATATTTCTACACCCACACATACAGAATAAGACTTATAATAATAAGGATACTATTACGATACATATATATCTAACACCCCCCTCAAGATAGAGCATATATATCTACCATGCCCAGCTTATTACATAAATATGAGACACGCGGACCCGCTAGGAATTTAGTGAAAATATCGACCACTTGGTCTCCTGTAGAAACCGACCCAAAAGTCACGACCTCTGATATTCCACACGAACAAAATGGCAGTCAATCTCAATGTGCTTTGTTCTCTCATGAAATACTGGGTTTGTGGCAATATAAATAGTCGAGATATTATCAACCTAGAGTCTGGCAGATCCTCGAAGAGGAAAGTGTAACTCTGTCAAAATCTGTTGTAGCCACATAATCTCAGCAGTCGCTAAAGCCATGGCTCGGTATTCGGCCTCAGCACTAGACCGGGAGACCACGGTCTGCTTCTTGCTCTTTCAGGAAACCAAGTTCTCACCAACAAAAATAGAATAACCAAATGTGGATCTCCTGTCAAATGTACATCCAGCCCAATCAGTCTCAAAGTATCCTTCCATTCCCATATGACCATGATCATAAAACTGGATGCCCTTCCCTGGGTTTTTGAGCTAGTACAGAAGGATGCGTAATACTGCTTGCCAATGGGAAACACGTGGATCAGACAAAAAATGACTGACTACATTCACTGGGTAAGCAATATCAGGACGAGTCATAGTAGTAAGATAATTCAGTTGTCCCACTGTATGGCGATACTGGTCTGGATCAGACAGAGGCACTCCTTCCTTCGGTTCTAGTTTGACATTAGACTCCATAGGTGAGTCCACCTCTTTAGCATTTATATATCCTGCACGCTCCAGAATGTCAAGAACATACTTCCGTTGAGAAATGAACACACCTTTCTTATTTCTGGTCACTTTAATGCCGAGGAAATATTGAAGTTCACCAAGATCTTTTGTCTGAAACTTAGTACTTAGAAATGATTTAAGCTCAGCAATCCCTCCACTGTTACTGCCAGTAATAACAATGTCATCCACAAATACGACGAGTAATATGCATCCCACTGAGGTATGACGAAAGAATACAGTATGATCCTTTGCAGATTGCTGAAGACCAAACTCTTGTACGACAGAACTGAATCTGCCAAACCAGGCCCTAGGAGACTGTTTCAGACCATATAAGGAGCGCTTTAATCGACATACATGATTAGGGGACTTCCCCTGAGCAACAAAGTCGGGTGGTTGCTCCATATAAACCTCTTCCTCCAAATCACCATGAAGGAAGGTATTCTTCACACCGAGTTGATATAAGGGTCACTGATGAGAAGCAGCCAGCGATAAGAACAGACGAACGGAGGCCATCTTGGCAACATGCGAAAAGGTATCAAAATAGTCAAGGCCATAGGTCTGAGTATAACCCTTGGCCACTAAACGAGCCTTTAAATGCTCAAGAGAGCAATCAAAACAAAGTTTGACTACATAGACCCACTTATAGCCGATCGTAGTTTCCCTCGGAGGAAGATGTACCAGGTTCCAAGTATTATTAGTTTCAAGAGCATTCATTTCTTCAATCATAGCCTTGCGCTAACTTGGATGAGAAAGAGCCTCGATAACAAAGTAAGGCAAAGTATGCTGATCAAGAGTATTAATACCCTGCTGAATAGTAGCTGGTAAACTACGATAGGATATAGTATATAAGGGATGATCTCTACAACTACGATAAGATTTACGTAAAGCAATAGGAGGGTCACTTACCTAATCAGAGGTTGGATTCGGTTGAGGAGATACTGACTCGAGTAGAGGAGAGGTGGTGGAACCTGGTTACACTGAGGAATCGGGGGATGATGTAAGAACAGGAAAAACAGTAGGCGGAGACTCCTCGGGAATATCAACCGGAGGACTAGGCACAGGAGATGATGCCACTGGTAAATTAGGGGAGGACTGATACAGCAAAATCTGATTTAGACCATCATCAACAGAGGTGAAAGGTGGAGTAGCCGACCCATAGAATGAAGTAGATTCAACAAACACCATATCTCGAGAAACAATAAAGCGTCGCAAGTCAGGACTATAACATCGATATCCTTTCTGGGTTTTAGGAGATCCTATGAAGGCACACTTTAGCGCGCGAGTATCCAATTTTGTCACATTTGGCCTAGTATCTCTCACATAGCAGACATACCCAAAGATCTTGAGTGGTAAAGAAAAATGAATCTGCTGAGCGAGTAGAACAGACAAGGGTGTAGCATTATGTAGGATAGAGGAAGACAAACGATTAATAAGGTAACATGCGGTCATCACAGCTTCACCCCAGAAAACTTTAAGAGCCCGCATCTGAAACATCAAGGCACTTGCAGTTTCCAGGAGATGTCTATTCTTTCTCTCAGCCACCCCATTCTGCGGAGGTGTGCTAGGACATGTGGTTTGGTGAATAATCCCATGTGTACGTAGGTAGGAACCCAACAAGCCACCAACCCACCGACATATTCACCTTCATTATCACTACGGAGGATTTTCATAGTTATATCAAATTGAGTGAGAACTTCATTACAAAAGGCAGTAAACACAGTAGGTAATTCAGACCGCTTTTTCATAAGATAAAGATAAGTAGTGTGAGAATAGTCATCAATAAAAGTGACAAAATACCGAAAACCAAATAAAGATGTGACAGGACACGGGCCCCAAATATCGTAGTGAACTAAAGAGAAAGGACTCATGGTTCTATTATTCTGTTTAGACACATACGGCACATGCAGGTGCCTAGCAAATTTACACGACTCACATTCTAAATGTGTAGCCTGACTTAAACTGGGACATAGTTTTTTTAAACTTGGCATAGAGGGATGGCCCAGCCGACAATGTATATCCAATATCTGAGATGATCACCCGGATCATGCAACATCTAATGTCTCATCCAGCACATACAGGCCACCTACCACCTGTCCTCTACTGATTGTATTTCTCGAAACTAGATCCTGTAAAACACAATGATCAAGAAAGAAAGTGACTAAGCAGTTCAGATCCCTGGTATTGCGACTCACAGATAGTAAGTTAAACGGATTTGCAGGAGTATGTAAAACATTATAGAGTATAATATATGGAGATAGAGTAGCTACTCCCTGTCCTTTCACCTCCAAAGTGCCACTATTAGTAACAATCACCCCACTGTATTCAGAGGTCAACTGATAAGATGAAAAAGTATATGTGGAGTGGGTCATATGGGCAGAAGCACCCGAATTTATCACCCATGATCTTGGGGTGGCTATACATGCAGTTGGATTACCTGCAACCGTGGCGGATGGAGTATCGACTGTGTTCCCAATCCGCATTTGAATGAACTAATCATATTCTTTCTGCGTCATATCTATAGTGCACTTCTCAGCAGAAGGAGGAGGAGCATTATATTCGGCCACAACATTAGCCACAAAGGATGTAGGACGCCCATGTAGCTTTCAACACGAGCTTTGTAAGTGTCCCTGCTCTCCACAATAGTAGCAGGACCTCGTGTCACGTCCACCTCGACCTCTACCTCGTCCTCCATCACGGCCTCTACCCCCTTGACCTCCATCACTTCGGCCACCATCACGACCTCTACCACGAAAACCACCTCTACTCCCACCACGAAAGGCCCTTAGGGCTGTATAGTCACTCTGATCGGTAGTAGTACCACGAGGTTCGTCTCGACTAATAGTTCAGCTCATCTGTCGGAAGACCTCAGATAAAGATGGAATGTCAGACCCAGCTAAAATATGAGAGCGTGCTGAGTCAAGTTGCTGGTTCACCCCAGCGAGGAAACACACTATTAAAAACTGCTTCCGCTGCTCACGAAAAACCTCGTATCGATTGGTAAAGGGGACCAACCGATCATACTCATCTGCCAGTACCTTGAACTCTGTGAAATAGTCAGTGAAAGAGAGATCTCCCTGTTGTATCGGAAAAATATTGCGCATCACATCATATAACCGGGACAGATCATTAGTCGAGGCAAATGTCTCCTCGAGTATGACCCATACCTCTCGAACAGTCGTGGCATTAGCCACCAGAATTTCAACGGAGGACTCCCTTGAATTCAACATTTTACTCAGTAATCAGGCGTCATCTCGCTTCCACCGCTTATACTCATCAGATACCTTCTCCGAAGGATCTTCAAACAAATGGTCTTCTTTTTTCACACATTCAATTGTAAGTAATACATTTTTCTTCCATAATACATATGTTTGCAGTCCATTCAACTCGAATCCACCAATCGTGTGGATGACGAAAACACATCAGTGATTCCTCCTTGTCTATCAGGTCTCACTGGAGAATCCTCAACCCTTGTGGAATTTTCCGTCGATATCATAATAACTCAATGGCAACCCTCAAGGAATCACGAGCAAACACACCAACAAGAAAAAGGACGCACCCACACATTCAATCATTCATATATGGATCGCAAATCACACAGTCAACTCATCTTCATAAAATAAAAGAACACTGCGGTAGCCCTTAGACCCTCAAACTAGCAGTTAAGGTTACCTTGGGGTTGTTAGAACAAGGAGAGGAAGGAACAAAGAATAGTGCTTACACCACTGGGCTAACATGAAGGGAGGCACCAAGAAAAGCTAGGGTATCTAGATTGGCATGTGGCTGGACTGAAGAAGAGAACAGAGGTCGCTGGATCTGGAAAGAGGGAGAACAGAGGTCGCTGGATCTGGAAAGAGGGAGAACAGGTTCTGTCGACGTGCGAAAAAGGGAATAGTCGCCGGAACAGTCACCGGTGGCCGGAACAGTCGCCAGAAAAGCGATAGAAGGTGCTGTCAGCGCTGAGCAAGGATAGTCAACGCTTGAGGAAGGCTGTCGGCGCTTAAGGAAGGCTGAGCAAGGGTTGTCGACGCTAGAAAGGCTGAGAAAAGGGACTGTCAGTGCTGGAAAGTGGCTGTCGGCGCTAGAAAGGGAGAGAAAAGGGCCTGTCGGGGCTCCCCAGGGTTTGTCGGCGCTGGTTTTGAGGGTTAAGGTTAGATCGGCAGTGGGTAATCGCTAATAGGGTGGCTGTCAGCCTGGTTTGATGGTAGTTGGCACTGGTTTAGGGTTAGGGTTAGGTCGGTGATGGGTAAAAGGCTGAGGTGGTTGGTTGCCGGCACTGGTTTGATGGTAGGCTGAGATGGGGTGGTTGTCGGCGCTTAGGGTTAGGTTTAGGGGTTAATGATGACTGGTGGCTGGTGGCTGGAGGAGGGAGGCTAGAGTTAGGGTTTCGTGGAAGTTAGGGTTTTACGGTGGCTCTGATACCATGTTAAGAATAATGGCAAGTCGTACCCTAAAGGATAGGCGAGTACTTTTGTTTATAATAAAGCTAGTCCACACCATTACATCCCTACACTTACACACACAGAATAAGACTTATAATAATAAGGATACTACTACGATACATATATATCTAACAGAAACCTCAGGCGACGGCGTTGCCTTGCGCTGCCTTGCGCTGCCATCTGCTTACGCCACTGTCGCCGCCGTCAATCTCGCACTGAGCCGCTACCATCATAGCGCCCCTTTATGCCATTAGAGCCGCTACGCCATTCAAAATCGTTGTCGCCTCCAGGTTGCCGCCCCCTTCATCAACCTTCACTGCTTCCGCCTTCATCCACCTTCGCTGTCACCGCCTTCATCCACCTTCACGGCCGCCGCCTTCATCGACCCTCACCATCGCCGCCTGCATCACCTCCACTCTTCTAAACATAAATGATAGATTTTAGATGTGTTTTTACTGAAATATGTGATGATCGTAGAAAATAAAACATTTGTTACAGAAAATGAGAGAGTATTTTGGTAGAGAAATGAGGCATTTTAAAATGTCTCATTTCTTATCAGATGAGACATTTTTTCAAAATAAATGATACATTCTATTGATTACATTTCATGTATGAATGAGTCAGTCATTGTTAAATGACTAAATTCTTTGTTAACAAAATGAGACTATATATTATTGAAATGATATATGAGAGTTCTCTTTGTGTAATCTATGAAATGCCTCATTTTGTCAGGAAATGTCTCATTTACATAAAATGGGACGTTGTAAAATGTCTCATTTTCCTACCAAATAATTATCTCATTTTTTGAAACAAATGTCTCATTTACTACAATCACGGATTTTTAATTAAATCTACTGAGAACTGGATTTCTTGATGAACAGGCAGCCAAAACCAGATGGGTTTTCGCAAAAATCTTGAAGGAGCAGATGAGGAAGTCTAGCTGAAACAGAGAGAGGCCTAATCTCTCCATGTCCTTATCTCCTAACATCGTCGCACCGAGCAAGACGTGCCAGCTGTTCTCCTGCGCAGTGCTCATCCATTGATAAGAATACCGAGCTCCAGTCATGCTAGACTAAAAAAGAGGAAAAAAATCCATCCCTTCTTCTTTTTCTTCTTATTTTTGCTCACCACCACCATCTTCCTCAATTTCTTGCTCTGAATCCTCAATGTTGGCCACGAGAACTCGGTATATCCACATACAAATCTTGATTGTTTTTAAATTTCAATCGATCCCGTTCAGGGGTAATTTCGGTATAATAAAAAGCAATAGGACTTAGTGGAACATTAATCTTTAATTGGGACTTATTGGAAAACAAGTATTCTAAATGGAACCTAAGCCAAAATTTCCCTTTGAATATTTGTGAGGGTTGTATTTAAGCCCTACCCCATATCCTAACCTGAGTGATTGAAGTGGTGCCTATGGAGAGATTAGCTCAGACAAGAATGCTGATGCCATGATGTGGAAAAGTGTTGTTGAATATAGCGGGCAGCTGTTACTTGGTGGAAAGGGCTGAGTGCTTGTGGTCTCCCTCTGCGGAGGTCACACTGTAAGGAAGGCTATAATTCCAAGTAGGGGTGAAAATGGTTCGGTTCACTCTGGGTGAAGGTCGATTTCCCACCAAGCCAAATGTTTTGGCTGCATTCTCAATTTACGAAAGCTGACCATTGGTTGCAAAAAACTGAGCCTGACCACCTGAATAGCTGAGCAGTTCATTTTGGTCCCTTTTTTTGGTCTACCAAATCCAGCAACCTGACTGGTCAAAAGTAAACTCCAGTATGTCCAATCTAGCAGAAAAATTACAGTAAATTATAAAACCCAAATCCAGCAACCTTATCAGTATGTATAATTAAAATCCAAAATCCAAGTAAACAAATACAGAAACCTATAAATTGCAGTCCAAATACAAAATCCAAATCCGGCGACCTGACCAGTTATGACCTAAACTAACAAATTACAGTCCAAACCATACAATATTAAAACCCAATACGTAACCAGCAATACCAATACTATACCTAAACAAAGTACCTCAGAAACAACCAAAAACAATCCAATTCCAATACCTCAATAATCAAAGACCCAAGTAATATGGCAATCCGCAACCAGCAAAAAATCCAACCAGAAAAAACAACCTAGTACAGCACATTAGATGTTTTTAAACTGCCACAAAAAAAAAGATCGTTTAAAGTAAAAATCTGTATAATACCCTTGTAACCATTCTTTTTTTTACCATTGCTACCCACATCAATGATGATGGAATCCTTATTACTTCCATAAGGACTGAAAGATCGAAAACACGACTAGTTAAACATATAATTCTCATAAAGCAAAAAACACACTATTTATAGTTATAAATATAGTTAGGGATATAAACTGAATTGCCTCCCAAATTGCCCTACTTCATCCGATTGATCTCTGAGACTGATTTGACATGGAGAATGCATCCAATTCTGAGCACAAATGAGAGTCTCCACCATATTGGGAGATAGAGAACTAAAGAATGGATCAAGAACGCTACCTCCCTGCTTATCTTGGGGAACTGATTTAAGTGAGAAAAGGGATTGGAAATTACCATGTTGGTGAGGGAATCAATCGCTGCGGTTTGGAAAGGGAGAGAGAGATGGAGATGTCACGTTGAAGAAGGAGAGAGCTGAGAGCCTGATACTGAGATCTTTAGGGTTCTGATTGATGAGTGAGAATGAGAGATTTTTCTGGAGAGTGAGGATTGAATATGGAAAGTGGAAAACTCAGGAGGGAATACCGAGGGATTGAGGACTATGGTCTCCTGGGAAATAACTCTGTGAGGGCTGAAAGCCGTATGCCATACACGTGGTAGGACTAGGGTCTCCTAGGAAACAACTCTGTAAGGGCTGAAAGCCATACGCCATACAAGTGGTTAGCTCAGATTAATCCTTGGGGTACATGTGTGGGCAGCTAGGATTAAGTGTAGGGATATTCAAAAATGGTTTGGTTTGGGTCTGAAATTATGAAAACTTGTAGCCAAACCTAAGAAACTCCCAACACTTTTATGAAGAAAGCGTGTCGTGTTGGACACTCGTGTCAGACACGCCACTTCTTGGACACTCCTAAATTTGTGTTCGACACTTTTTAAACGTGTTTTTATTAAAAAAAAAATCGTTATCATATACTTTTTTGACACTTGATGGATATTTCAACGACACTTCTTGAATTTTTCGAACACTTCTTGAATCTTCGAACACTTCCTATGTGATAAATTTCTTCATAGTAATAATGCTTTATATTTTTCGAAATGCAACTTATCCACGCTAAATATGTTTTGGAACATTTATAAGATGAAATATAGGGTTTTTCGATTTTTAGTGATATACTGTATATTTTCAATTACCAATGAATAAATTATTTACATATTTTTCATATGATAAATATGTAAAATATAATTTTTTGTGTCCCACACGTGTCGTGTCTCGCATTTTTTAAAATTAACATGTTATATTCATGTCGTCTCACATGTCCGTGCCCATGCGTCATGAACTCAAGAACTAGCTTTCAGAAAGACCTAAACTTACTAAAGGAATTCTCATGACAAAGAAAAAGCTGGTCACTTAAATGAACAACTCAAACAAATATTTTTGAAACGTCGAATTGAACCAACCATATGTAGGGGCAAAATTGACTACACACTGATTTTTACTATCAGTTCCATTTATGGGAAAGCTTTCACCCCAAAAACTAAATAATTGAAAGGCCTATTTCAATTTCATTGTCTATCAATGGGCGTTTTGCATATTGGTTCCCTTTCTAGTAAAATAAAGGGGATTTCAGCCAAAGATTCAAAAAAATAATTTTTAACCATAAACAAAAATTTTAATGTGCAATGTTCAATTACGTGATTTCTCTAGAAAATGCCCTACAAACAGATAAATTTAGTTGTTTGATATTCATCTGTTTAATATGTAAATAGATAAATTTATCTGTCTGCTTATTTATGCATAACAGATAAATTTATTTGTTTGCATATCAATACAGATAATGCAAACCGATAAATTTATCTGTATTCTTTATATGCGTTTTCAATAAAACAGATAAATTTATCTATATTCTTTACATGTGTTTTCAATAAAAGACAGATAAATTTATCTGTATTCTTTATACATGATTTGAAAAGATACAGATGAATTTATTTGTGTTCTTTACACGTGCTTTTAATAAAATAAAGCTAAATTTATCTGTGTTTTTTATACGTGTTTTCAATAAAAGATAAATTTATCTGTGTTCTTTATACATGTTTTGAAAAGACAGATAAATTTATTTGTTTTACGGTATTTTTGTCCCAAAAGGATCTTGCGCGTTAAAACTTTTATGAGGATAGATTTGCTCGTTAAAAAATCTTATACTGGATGAAAAACAGTAAACAGCTTATAAATTGGATTGTTCACCAATTTCCCGTAAAATAAATCATAGTTGTTGTATTCTTTGTATCTAAGTTTCGAGACACTCAACTAATTTGATAAAATAGTTTGATACCTTTTCCTACTGCATCCTTTTTTTGTTTGTTTTTTGGGATAATGCATCATTTGTATTCCATTATTCAATAACATTTTGAGATCTTTTAAATATATCTCAAACCCTGAAAGTTCTGTTGATTATTTCTTTAGGTAAATGGCGGGCGAGAGGGTCGACTAATTGGAGCTTATGAACTTGCAAAAGTTGTTGAAGAGTTGGGAGCTGGGGAAATACTACTAAATTGCATTGATTGTGATGGTAAACATAAAGTTTGCTTGTTAGGAGCAAATACAATAACGAGAACTATTGAATGCTATCTCTAGATCATTTTTTCTTCTTTCCTAAATCTTTGGTTCAATAACTGTTAAAATTTATATAACAAAATAGCATAACTTTGATGGGCAGTTATATAACAATTCAACTGTTGATGGCACCTCAAATACATCAACGGATAGAACTCAACTTTCTTTTCTCTCTCCATATCTAACTCTCTTTTTGTATTTGTAAACTCATACGCCCCCGCCCCCAGCAACCAAACCCTCTTCCCTCTCTCTCTCTCCCTTACAAACTCACTGCAAATCCATACATTTCTCTCCAAAGAAACCTATACGTTTATAGTCCTCTCCTCTCACTCACTTAGACATCTCATGATGAACATCAACGTCTTCATCGGTTAAGATTTCAACAACAAATCCATACATTTATTGTCCTCTCCTTTCACTCCTCTTCATATCTGTGTCGGTTCTCGGATTGGAAACTTTCTGTCTTGGAGTTACAAACAAGGAACTCCATTCTGTTGACTCTAATTGATCCTGGTTTAGAAGGAGCGCTGGTTATATACTTAACACAGTATTTTTTCATACTCAAAAGAAGAGTTTGATCCTGGCTTAGAAAGAATGCTAGTTATATACTTAACACATGCAAGTCAAACGTTGTTTTCAGGAAGCTAGGTAGAAGGAATAAAAACCTGCGCCGCTGATGATCCAGAAAACTTTTTTTGAAAGGAGCTCTACAAAGAGTCCATGGATGGATCCTCACATCTTTGACATTTATCCCATACATCATATAGGTTCATGTACTTTTATCCACCCATTCGTTTGTGATTTTAAAATGCACCAGCTTTCTTTTTCTTTTTTTAAATTTTATATCAAATTTGTTGCCGTGTTCCTAGTTTTTGCACTCACAACAAATTCAAGGGTGTCCAACGAATAGTTTTTTGGACAATCTTAATTTTAAAAACTCATATTTGTCTCTCCTATGCTTGAGTTCTGTTCCATGAATATGCTGCAAGACCTACCTCAGGTGTTTTGGAACTCAAAAACCCTCCTACGGTACTGATGATATCATTAACATATATGGATATCAGTGATTTTTTTGGAATCAAAATCTTGATATATTGGATCTGAACTCGTGGATATATATATGTGTTTGTGTGTGTGCCCTGAATCGAGGAGAGAGAAAGACCCAATATATGTGTATATATAGATGTATGTGTATGTATGTATGTTATGCAACCACCTTTTTTGGAGAACCATTTTATTTTTGATATTGCGAAGACCTAATTTTGGTCTGGAACCCAAATTCTTCAATGCAGTCACCTTCCTCATAAATCACCTTCCTCGTACATCGTTTTAAAAGTGAGTGAGCATTTTTCGTTTGAACAAGGCCAAGCTAGGACTAAAGGATTTCTCAAGGGCTTTCATATTTTTTGGCTCTGGTTCCTTGAGTAGAGATTTGGGATTTGTATGTGGGAACTTTAATTTTGACTCTTGTTGCATATGGCTTCAAGAGAAAGATTGTTGATTTTATTTCTTGAATCCTACGCATTTTAAAAAAATAATCCTTAGAAATTTTTCTTGAATAAATTTCTTACTTACTATGCAAGTGACTAAACCCTTCTATGCTATGTTGATTCAGTCCTTGATCATTTGACAAAGAGGAAAATGAGGGGAAGAGGAGAGAGGGCATTGAAGAGTGAGTGAGAGTGGGGAACTAAGAGCAACTCCAGTCATACTTCTTAATTTGTTTATCAAGTGCCTCTTTAAAATTGATAAAAGCTATTTTACAGAATCACTTAAAATTGAGATTCTGGCATAACTTACTCTGTCTGCTTTAAGAGTACAACAAGAATTGAATAGATTGTTCATTATTCAAAATTTCTCTTAAAATTAAGATTCCAGGCATAACTTATGATGTCAAAACCTCAGCAAAACTTATTCTGCCAAAACTTCTTGTCATAATTTGTTTTATGTTTTTCTTTTTCTTTTTCTTTTTCTCCTTTGGTTAAGGTTAAGGGTGAACCAAATGAAAACTGTTAACAGTCTTAGGAAGTCGTGGGTGTTCTATTTGTTGTTTGGTTTGATCTCAGAGATTATAAGTGAACTTATTGAAAATCTAAATATTTTGTGTTAGTGAATTTTTCAGATAATGATTTAATTCGTACTTCAATATGTTGTTTCTCTTAATATATATATATTTTTGCCTCTTTATTGATATCTAAGTTGATTTAGGTTGGGATTAAGTTATGTGGATTATTCTAAATTGATATCTAAGTTTTTTTAACATGGATTATTCTTAGAAGATTAAGAATTGAGAGTAATTATTGAAATACACGAGTCATCTATTGGGAGTGCATTTAGGCACGGGTTATCCCGGTCTATATTACATTTCACAACACTCTTGATGAGACATTTGTCTTATGTGGCATATTTAAAACCTAAGACTTGTTTAATCTAATGGCTAAATGGTATTTATATTCTCACTTTCGATTTTTGACCTCTCTCTCTTTTCTCACTAACTCTCCCCTCTTCATTTTAAATTTTACTTCTCTCTCTCTCTTCATTCCAAATCTAACTTTTTTCTTTTACTTTCATCAAGAATATTAACAAGAGTAGTTTATAAAAAATGTACTTTTTTAATATATATGCATGTATACATCATCGAAAAATATAGTTGGTTCTATACATTTTTTTGATTTACATATATTTTTTATGTTACTTTTGGTTGGAATTAAGAGTGAGCCTACTAGCACTTAGTAGTGATGTGAGGAGGTTGCAATGAGCCTACTGAAATTAAATTATGTGCGAAGTGCCTTTAGACACGGGTAATTGATACCGAGTAATTCAATCCTTGAGAGATGCTAGTTCAGGGTTTTGCAAATTTATAATTTTACGGAGTATGAGCCTTTCACCTTTACCCTTTTCTTGAAAAAAAATTATTATTAGTACTTAAAAAAAACTGCTTTTTTTTGTATGGTTTGGGGAGGTGGGGAAGGTGGTGTATATCGTGAACTTGTCTGGTCTGTTTTCTAATTATTTTGGTTGATTCCTTGTGTGAGAAGTACTCAAGTGACCTTCCACGCAGTGGCATTTTGCAGATGTTTATACCTCTTTCCTCTTTTTCAAAAACTTGCTCCTCTTATTTTTCCACTTATTTGGAGCTAATTTGCTTTTGCAATCATCTTTTGGATGCTATGGTATACTATGTTACGGGTGATTTGCCAGTATCATTGGACTCATCTCAATTGAGGCATATTATTTTCATTCGCAAACTAGCTTTCATCTCTAAGGTTTCGTATTTGATTCCTTTCAGGTCAAGGGAAAGGATTCGATATAGAACTTATAAAGCTGATCTCAAATGCTGTGAATATCCCTGTGATTGCTAGTAGCGGTGCAGGAGCAGTTGAACACTTTTCAGAGGTTTTCACTAAAACAAATGCAACTGCTGCTCTTGCTGCTGGCATTTTCCATCGGAAGGAGGTATAGTGATAAATCTGTGAGAGTTTTATTACATTTTCTTTTGGTAATCTATTAAACTTCTATATTGTGGAGATGATTATTAGTGGTCGATTATTTTTTTTTTTCCTCTTTCTGATGAGTGATGGTTAAGATCATTTGGAATATCTAACACTGCTGTGCAAAATAAACTGGCTTTAGTCAATTGACTACAATACTGCCCCTTCAGTATATTGCCCTTTAAACCCGAATTTTCTTTTTCTTCATAATGTTACCATCACTTCATCTTTGTCCTACTCATGGAATACAATACCCATCGTATTTTTGATATATCCAGTGATTTCAGTATTTTCAAGACATCTATGCATCATTGTTGTCCACAGAATGTTTCAGTATTATACTAACTTCTCCATATCTGAATATTTATCGATGTTTTTCTATAAAACGTTGACATATTCATATTTTTTAAGTTGCGATATATCTTTTTTTATCAATCTTTTATTCCTTGGGTCTATTATATGTTAGTTGGTGCCAAGGATAAAGGAAATATCAATTATCAGAAATTGTATTTCTCTCGAGGAAACTATTTACACTAATTCTCTGCGCTATATAACCTATATGTCATTCTTTATCTTTCTTGGTTGTGTACATTGCAGGTGCCCATTCAATCGGTGAAAGAGCACTTGCTAAGCCAAGGTATAGAAGTCAGACTGTGATCATGTGGTGGTTGGCTGAACCTTATTGACATGTCCAATCAGACACTACTTCAGAACTTCAACATGGGAACTTTTTGGAATTCCGAGATTATTGCAGTGTCATGTGGTATTTAATTTTTGTAGCACTTTTGATTATTGTTGAGACACCCTCTTGTGGTTTGGGGTGTAGTTTTACAAGTTTGAGAAGTTTGTGGAGTCAATTGTGTTAGTAGATGTTACCCGTTTGACAAGTTTGAGATACACTTTTTTAAGGTATACGAAAGGAATGGTTCGACTTATTGTTACGAGCTCACCTTAGCCCCACAAAATGGAGGCTTGAGTATGGAGGGGAGAGGTATGGAGGGACGCTCATTCCCTCTCAAATATGCTCCACCAACCATTAAAACAATTGATTAATTATTCTTTGTTCTGATGACATTAGATTCAATCCAGATATGCATAATCAATTCATATTTGGATAACCCATTCATTATCTAAGCAAAATGACTAGTGATCAACATTGCACTGGACATTTGATCTTTCTGATGCTTGTCCAATTGTTGTATATATATCTTCATATATACAATTTGTACTCTACAGAGCCATAAATGTGCTCTTAGAAGAGTTTGCTTGCCAACTCTTCTTTAGCCGCCTCTGAATTTGAAGAAGAAAGACTTGCGAGTTTCTTGAGCTCCGACAAACTGCGTCCCAGCTTGAGAGCCACTTCTGTTTCAAACAATTCTCCATTTTCTGTGCCCTCTTCCTCTCTTTCCTCTAGTCTTGATTCTATGCTTTCTTACATGAGCATGAAGAACCCAGCCGAGCTTCGGTACATCTCAAACACCATCCCAACTTGGCCACCGTGCTCTATCGTGTTGACCATGGTGGCCAAAGATCCTAGCACCACCCCTAAAAGCACAGCCCATGACCCATGCCAAGGTGTTACCACCAGAGCCGACCCAACTGCCGCAAAACCAGTAAGCCAAGGCCCACACATGGCTAGAATCTTGTTTACCTTCAATACCAACTTGCTTAGCCTCAAATATTCTGCACTATCCTTCCTCTTCATAACCCCAACAATCTCTCTCATTTCATCTTCAACCTCTTGGCTCCACCCCGTCCTCTCACCACCACCATTGATCTCATGTTCGTTTCTTGGTTGCTTTGGCCACCACACAGCAGGTTCCACAGTTTTGGGAAACTTTTCGAGCATTGCTCCGAGCAAAGGAAGCGGATAAGCTCTATCTAAGGCCAAAACCCTCTCCACTGCATCCTCCACGTCATCCGAAGTTGGCTTTCGAAGAGTTATCTTAGATTTGATCTGCTTGTGAAGCTGCTTAAACAATCTCGAAGCATTCCTTTGTTCTTCTGCGAGCTGAGAGGGCTGAATCTTGTTCATCACAATCAAAACCCCGGTGGCAGCCACATATAGTATGGTGGAAGAGAGCTTTAGGGCCAGAAGGGAAGCGGCATTTCCACAAACAGCTGCGAGACCAGCCATAGTAGCGGCCGTCACCGTCATGCCATTGACAGAAGTTCAGAGGAGACGGTTCCAGTTGTCTTGCTGCACTCCTACGTTCTTGTGCATTTCGGCTCGATCTGCAACGACTTCCATAATTGTGTAGAGCTCTTTAGCCACCTCCATACTGGCTATTCTTTCGTTTCTTTTTGTATTTCTAGCAATCCCCGTACGCTTCTTCGGCGTTGTCGAAGTCTTGGTCATGATTTGGAAGCTGTTTTCTCTATTCAATTCATGGATGAGTGAGTTAATAGGGTGCTGATTCACTGAAAGCAGATGGTTTTCAACTTTGTGGGTTACATTGCGAGAAGCTGAAGCAGAATAAGAGAGGAGATTTGATGCTTGAAGGGTGGCCATTATCACTAGGTTTATGATAGATATGTATGTAGGAAAATGCTCGATGCTCACACTCTTCTTGCAGGTGTTTGAAGAGGGTTTGTGGGCTGAAGAGTAGTAGTGAATTGTGTTGCGCATTAATGATCGGTTCATACAAGATTTATATAATAGAGAGACAGACAAAGTCATCCAGAGGGAGAGGTTTGGACGTGGAATTTTTCTTGCGACGTTTTGAATGCAGTGGACGAGTGGTTTGGTTAACTTTTTTTAAAGCTGTAAATTTTGACTCTGGAACCTTTTGAGCCTGTAGACGCTACGAGTATCTTTGAAAGTGCTGCATGCACAGCCAAAGAAGACGATTGGGACATATATAGGATGGGTTCTACAATTGTGAGATTCATCTTATGTTACATAAGTGTGTTCGAATTTATGCTCAAATTTGTGCAGATTTTGATGGGAGTATTCTCTGCAAAAGTCTGTAGTGATCCCTAGAATTTTTGTTGATGGATGGGTATTCACAAACATTAATTTTAAAAAATAATTGTGCACTAATTACTAACTAATTATTTATCGTTAACGAATAACAAAACAAATTAATTTTTTTTTAAAAATAATTTATTAGTAGAAGCTTTTAATATATTTACGATATTGCTTTGCTAAAAAGACATGCAAATATATAAATTTCTTCCATTGCATTTAATGATGTTTTATGTTTTCAAATCGATCTATATGGTATATTTGGTGTTTGGACACTCAAATTAAGTTGGGTGTATAACCCAAAGTGGGCTCATCTGCGAGGATTAAAACATACTTGGGGTGGGAAAGTATAATATATCTGTCCAATTAAGTATCTGTTTGGAATGTCAAAAAAACTTAGTTTTTAAAAGATTTAGTTCTTCTATAAATAAAATAAGAATAAAAAAAATTGGATTATTTGAGATAATTTTTTATAGTAGTTTTTTTACTTTTTTGTTTTTTATTAAATATCTAAATTATCCTTGTTTTTTTTTTTAGGATTGTAGTATTTGGAATATTAGCACGATTTTTTTTATTTTTGCGAATAGGGTTGATTTTTTTATGTAACGGGTATTATAATAATTTTACTTTAAAAAAAGTTAGAATGATTAGAATATGTATTGATTTTTTTTTTTGGATTAAGATATGAAAAAAATGTTAGTTAGCTTTTCTTAAAACCCAAACAGTGCACAGCACAAAATCTGACCTTTTTGCAAAAAAGCCAACCTAAAATCTAGCCCAAACAGGCCCTGTAGGACAATTTTACCATCATCCAACTAGCTATTTTGCCCTCATTCTCTCATTTATTTGTTGAACGGAAGCTCTGGTAGTCTCTCAAAGTGGCACCACAATCACTCGTGAAACCATTGTCGCCACCAGCTTCACTTGATTTTCTCTTCCGCTGACATATCTGCCTTCGTCAATTAAGTTCTGACCCCATTTTCTTGTCAGCGCAGGATTTTCATGGGTTTAACATGTTTTTTTTTTAGCTTTTGTCGGTGAAAAACTTTTTTGGTTTGGGTTGATGTAAAAGTAGCTTCATTGATTTGTAAATGATATCGCGTTTGGTCAAGAGGATCTAAGTCGTCTGATTATTGTAGTTATTTATTCAAAGAAATTACATGACTCTTGTCTAAGAAGTTGTCTGGAAGGGGCCATGACTAACGTATATATAAACATTTTTGTTTATATATACTTTCACAATATTTAATGGGCTCCTGTCCAAAAAGTTTTAGGCAACCCACCGTCTACTAATTTAAATGGTTGTTAAGGATGCTTTATTAAAGGTCAAAAGTTTGATTGTAGTTGACCATGGCAGTGGGTAGATTATTTAACTGGCAGTAGTGGATTAATTCTTCCTTTTTTTCACTGTTCTTTGCATTGTTTGCTGGAAACGTGTTTGTGGAGGACTGAGAGAAAAGGGGCTTATGGGTTATGTGAGGAAAAATTAGAAAAAATATATATTTTACTTCTATCTTATAATTTTGTATTTATTTGTATTCCTCATAAAAATAAACATGAGAAATATATATTTGTAATGGTGTCAATTACAAATCAGTTAAAACATTTATTATAATAATAATAATAAATTTTTTTTTGTCTTATGGGATCAATTAATCCCCTCATCCAAAGGGTGGAGTCACCACTGGCAGAAGCAGGTTTTGGCTTCTGGAAAAAACTGGCTCTCAAAATATCACAAACAGAGCTTAAGAGTTGATGCGCTAATAATTGTGTTACTGATACATTGCGAATGATTCAAAACAAAAAGAAAAAAAAAGTAGGAGAAGGAGGAGAAGGGGGAGGAGGAGGGAGGATTCAGAAACAAAGATGGAAAAAGTTATGGGTGGGAAAAAGCTAGGGGTGGGCATCGTGTTATAGTAAGTTAATGCCAGAAATTAACATTACTCTTTTATAAATAAGTTAATTTATTTATAATCTGTTTAAAAACATGTTTAACAATTTATTTAATAACAAGTTTATATTTTTAATTCTATATGTATTTTAGTCATAAAATCACATAAATAATAATAAATAAAAAAACTCCATACAATCTGCAAAAAAAATCTTTAAACAGTTTGACAGAAAAATAACATGATTACATGCATGAAGAACTCAAAAGTACAAATAGTTGATATAAAAAAAAGTTTACAAAAAATTAAACGGGTTAGATGGTCAAATTCGGGTTTTGTAGGTTCAATACTGCTCACCCTATTTATAAAACGCATTATAGAGTTGTGTTATTTTTAATTTTGTGTCGAAAAATAGTTAACCCTAACTCTCAAACTCCTTGTAAGGTTCGAATCGTATTAATGTGTGGTGACAAAAAAATTTGTTGAGCCAAATGTAAAGAAAAATCATTTTTAATGGTAGACCGATCGATCGATCGGTGAGACCGATCGATCGGTGGTGTCTACAGGCGAGAAATCGAGAGCAGTGAAAGATCACTTGATAGACCGATCGATTCGTTTTTAGACCGATCGATCTGTCTATGAGACCGATCGGTCAGTTTATGCGGGGATGCCTTTATAAGCTGCTACGGTTGCGGCAGCTGTCAAGTTTTTGTTTTGGTTCTTCTGTGTTATTCTGTATTATTAGAACTAGGCAACCCAAGAGAGATGATAAATTGGGTCTTTAAAAAATACAATAGTAATTTAAAGACATTTTTTGGAAATATTTTAATATAACAATAAAGCAAGATATGCAAATATATAACCAATGCAAATATTAAAAGATGAGGGATAGAGAAATAGAACCAGACACCAGGGATTTATAGTGGTTCGG
>JAOTRH010000023.1:2584912-2606449 GCA_034768845.1 Heliamphora exappendiculata
AAATCCCTACAACACCCTCGGTAGGCGGCGAATCATTCTTAAGGAAACTGCGATTGCAGGACTCGGTTTGTAAATTTCATTTTATTATTCATGTTATTTCATTCTCTGTAAATTTCAATTTATTGTAAATTGTTGAAAGTCTAATAAATATGTATTTTCTGGATTCCCGAGCATGTATTTTATGTCGGCGTTGGAAATTCTCCCAACAAATATTAGGCCAGCGGATCCACAAAAATAGAAGAAGAGCATATTTTCAGAAGTAATAGGTGTAAGTCCCATCGGTCATGAGCTACATGAATTTTATCAAGTTGCTTCATATCCTGTTCCTTACAACAGAGTATATAACACCATGTAATATTTTTTGTAATATTACATGGTGTTATAACCCCTTTTTTGTAGTATTTTTTGTTCTAGTGTGAACTTTTTATAATTCATTTTGTTTTCCCTATGTTTTTTCTTTCAATAAACTTTCCAGGTGGAATTGCTATGAATTTAGTACAGTTGATGGATGCTCTGGCTTGTTTGTTTGTGTAGGATACTTAATGTGCATTTTTGAAGAAAACCTTGATGAAACCACATTGGAAAATCTTCAAGATTTTGAATTTGCAGTAAGTTGATAAATGACCTGAATTGGAACTTATATGATTAAGTATTAACAATTATTTTCTTACCCATTCCATAAAATGTGGTACTAATGTAGTTCTCAGACGAAGATGGAGACACGAAAAGGTTCTTCTATCGCACCTCAAAAACACGAGAATTGGACAACCTTCTTGGTGATATATATCACAAAATCCTAGGTATTGGCCAAATTCACTCTTCTAGGAGTTATTCAGATGATAATCTCTAAACTGCATGGAGTTCCTAAATGAATTATCAAGATGATATCGATAACTTGTAAGTGGTTGTGCAGGAGGTGATAAAACTATAATTTGTAACTCTTTTAACAATAGGGTATTGCTCCCAATCTGCTCTGAGCATATGCAACTTGATAATTCTCAATACTGTCATTAATAAATTTTGCTCGCCCCCAGTTGCTTAGTTGTGAGAGTAATGATTTGCTGATGCATTTTATTTAACTAAAAATGTCAATGCCTTATAGACATGGAAAGGGCAATTACTAGGGACTTGGTATCACACATTCTTCCATTTGCAGCACATCTTCTCAAGGCTGTGAGTTTTGCAGCCGAACTCGATTGGTAATTTTTTTTTATTTAACTTTTATATATGTTCTTTGCCATATCCTGTTAAGTTTTCATGTCTATTCTGTTTTACAGCATATATTCCCTCACTACTTTTTCTTCCATTTTTTTTTTCATGTTGAAATCAGCTTTTTATCACTAGCATTGGTTGCTCGCCAAAATAATTATGTGAAGCCAATTCTGACTACAGATGAGTTGCTTGATATACAGAATGGAAGGTTAGGCTGCATTGTACAACCTAAAATGTGTTAATGACTTTATTTGCAGGGTGATACCGTAATAGATTAAGAAAAGGTAAAACATTGGGTGTACACCGAAGGAGTCCTAACAAGTAGTTCATCCAGACATGTTTTGCAGGAAATGACAGTGGACACCTTCATTCCCAATGATACAAAGATTCATGATGATGGTATTTGGAGTTCAACATTTCTAATTATATTAGCTTTTGACTTCGCTTTCTATTATACTAGTTATTCTTGTTAACTAACTAAGTTGCATATCTTCAGGAAGGATGAATATCATCACTGGCCCCAATTATTCAGGGAAAAGTATCTATATAAAGCAGGTCAATAATTATACTCTTTTTCTAGAATCAGCATGGTCTCCTTCCTGTCACTGCCCGCCTCTCCTTCAAATGATTCACACATATTTATGTAGATATAAGTCGTGTCTGAATAATGACTCTGCATGCATGCATACTGCCTATTTCATTTAAATGTCTAATTTGGAGTCCACATATACAATCTGCTTTAATAGTTTTATCTGAAAACCTATATTTATAAGTTTTATTAATGTTTCGTCTTTATGGCCAAAGTTATAATAATAATGTTGCATTTATTTTCTGTATATATGTGCAAATCTTGCTTGCAAAATCATTTATAAATCATTTCCTAGTCTGTTTCTCAGGTTCTGCCGTTCTGGTTATTGACAATGGCATGACTTTGATGACATGGATTCAGATGCTTGAGCCCTATTAAGTAATTGAAGAATTACTTCTTTTATATCCATATCATTTAGTGGGACTGTAAATAACAAAAACTTCCATATTTTCAGCACTTTGCCATTTTGTGTTGGGGAATTTTGGCCACCACATCCATGTTGCACTTAATTTTGTTCCAAGTCCACTTTAGACATCTTGAATTCATATAAGATACTATCACCTAGTGCCAGTTTTTTTATTTTATTCACGAGCTGCCACTGATGAGCCTATGTTAATGCAACCTCAATCACAGTTTTTCACATCTTGAAAGAAATGTTTTTTCAGGTAGCTTTAATTGTTTTCCTTTCCCACATTGGAAGTTTTGTTCCTGCAGATGCTGCTACTGTGGGTTTGACCGATAGGTTTGACATTTATATTCCTGGCTTTTTACAATCATTAATTTCTTGGTACTGCATTTTGCATATATTACTTTGAGATCTTACCAGAATTCTAAATAATAGGATATTTTGTGCCATGGGAAGCAAACTTATGACTGCTGAACAATCAACATTTATGATTGATCTGCACCAAGTTGGAATGATGCTAAGGTATACTTGCATAGATTCTCTTTTTGACCTACCAATAATGGACATGGTATTTGACATCTACCCGTAGCAACCTTGGCGTTCGGTTCTGGTGACGAGCCCACTGAATTTTTTATGGATGCAAAAATGTACTGAATCATTGGATTATTTAAAAAGCTTGAATCAGTATTGAATGCTTTTTAAGGAGGAACTACGTTTCACTTGGGAATTCTATACCTTTTACTCATGTATACATGTGATGCTGAAAACTTTTGTAGCCATGCAACTTCACGATCTTTATGTTTGTTGGATGAATTTGGTAAAGGTACTCTTACAGAAGGTTAGTTTTCCAGCAATAATTTCTATCTTTTGGATATGCCATGCCGTAAATGTAATTTTGCAGCTATAATAAACTGTTATGTGAATTCACTTCAGATGGCATTGGAATCCTAGGTGGAACTATAAACCATTTTATCAATTGCTATGACCCTCCAAAGGTTAGGTGCTCTCATTTCTGGTGGCCGCCTGTAGATTTACTTCTTATGATAATGAGTTTGCTGAGCTGTGTAGCTTCCCCTAGTTGAATTCAGAAGAAAGGAAGACAATTGAATTTATTGTGTGATTCTATGATAAAATCAAGTGTTCATATCCATTCCAAGCCTTGCACCATGTTTTGAAGTTAGTTGTTTAAATCTTGTTGAAAAACATTGTGGATTAAGGTTGGTTTTCTTAGCTTCATTCGGTACTAGCAACAGCTTACTGTAGCATAGGTCTACTGAACCGTTGAAAATCTGCTAGATTGTGCCAGTGCTTCATTCTCTTCCAGCTTTTGTTGCTAATGTAACTGCAATTGTGATAATGAGGAGGAAAAATTTTAGCTTTGTCAAATTGATGGTTAATTGATCAAAATAATGCACCATATAGTTACAAAATTTCTTGCAAAAAATCAGTCAGTAATGAACCCGAAACTTGTTTAGTGTTTTGGAAGAAAATAAACAAGCAAATCTTTTTTTTTTAATCCGCAAATATGCCAAAGGTCTCTTGGTAAATAAGCGAATTTTATAAGGAGTGGAATCTACATCGAGAAGCCCCCCAGCAAGAGAACATTTATTTCTTACATCTCTTGCTCTTGTAGAACTTATATAGTAGCTACTTTTGTTTCGATGGGCAACCTAAGATGGGATATGCTCTCTACTTAATTTGCAGGTTTTGGTTTGCACTCACTTGACTGAGATATTAAGTGATGGTTTCTTACCAGAGGTATAAACTGGTACAGATCTATTTTGTACTTGTATTCAATAAACTTCTTGTATCAACTACTTCAACCGAGTGACATTTCTATACATATGTATTGTTTTGCAGTCTGATAAAATTAGGTATTACACCATGAGTGTCCTAAAGCCTGACAATGGTACATCTCTTGAAGATATTGTATTTTTATACCGGTAAGTCATTCTCGAATATCTTAAAAGTATTCTTATGGAAATTTATCGTATAACTTAGGAGAATCAGAAGGACCTCATTCTTTATTGTTTTTATGGCACTATTTTTTTGGTAGAAAAGTTTTACATTCTCTTTATGCGGTTATTTTTACACTTAGTATTTAATTTCCAATAGAAATTAGCTTTCGTAAAAACCACTTCTTTTTTTCTTTTTGTGGTCTTACAGGCTTGTTCCTGGACACGCACTTCTTAGCTATGGTGAGTAAATAGTTTACATCTGTTTGTAGAGGATGCTACTGTATATTATTGAGGAGATTTTCATTCATAGATTTCACTTTATACCTTGCAGGATTACATTGTGCACTACTTGCTGGTATGTTTCAAATAATATATACACTTGGCATTTCAGAACAGATTTTGTTTCTCTCTTCCTAATGTTTCTTAAACTTGCTTGTTATTGCATAAAAAACAAAAACAAGGGATTCGGATTCCACCAATATTTATTCTTGTATTCATTAATCTTTTAGAGCATGCTTGATTAAATATATGATTGGTTTCATATCCCATGCAAATGTATTTCCCATGCAGCAAATAGTGTAATGATTATAGGTATCCATTAGATCACTAATTCCACAAAATGTGAGATATACAATATATAGGAGAACGCTAATTTTTGGGAGCAAAATCCGGGCGAATATGTGGGTAGGAGCTTAACCATGCTTCATAGTTGGAAAACAAGCACCTTGGAAATACATGCCACCTGGCATGGTATCAACAATTCCCTCATTATTAGTCCCATAGAATTACCCGTGGGATTATATATGCCCTTATTATTAATCTGGTCAATCAAATGGGCCATTTGAAAACATTTACGTGCTAGGCTTGACTAATGGATCTGAAGACATAAATCAGCACCATTAGTGGAAGTAGTGAGAGAGGACTGTATTGAAAAAAGATTGTCATGGGAACTACTGCAAATACTGCTTAGATTTGCAATGCTAGCGTGCATAACATGCACTATAACCAGATGCACACATTCAATACTTTTGGAAATAGTAAGCATGTAGCAACTGTTTGCATCGTTGATTTTTATGTCTTTTTTGGCCTTCCTGTCATCATTGAGAGTACCTTACGACCTCCACTGAGGTCAGTTAGTTGGTTCCTTCCATCCCATTTTGGTAAATTCATACA
Source organism: Heliamphora exappendiculata (assembly GCA_034768845.1). Taxonomy (NCBI): domain Eukaryota; kingdom Viridiplantae; phylum Streptophyta; class Magnoliopsida; order Ericales; family Sarraceniaceae; genus Heliamphora; species Heliamphora exappendiculata. Next base: position 2,590,251 of record JAOTRH010000023.1, read on the forward strand.
TTCATTTCCATGACAAAATATGGAGGTTTTATCTTTCCGCAATACGACATTTCTGATAAAATGTTTTCACGTAGGCATCCCGGAGGAAGTTATAAACAGAGCAGCATATGTATTGGATGCTATTGAAAATGATAAGCATGTTGAGCGAATGAGCAACGAGAAGATATCAGCTCAAGATCATCATTACAAGGTGCCATTTTCGGAAACTAGAGTTTATTGATAGAATGAAGTTGGAAATTTCACTCTCTGCTCCCATACCAATGATTTCTTATCGTGAACCAACTGCAGGATGCAATTGACAAGACGATGTCCTTTGATGCTCTTAAGGGCGATCTGAACCTCTTCTTCCGAGATATCTTTACTTCTTAGATTTCTGTAAGCATCAAAGCTGTCCTTTTCTTTATTTTTCTTTCCATCTATTCATGAGTACACGAATGGCAGTAGCATATAAGGATGCTATTCGCGTACTCATGACACTGATAGATGGAAAGAAAAATAAAGAAAAGGACAGTTTTGATGTCTACACGAATCTTAGGGAAGATATCTCAGAAGAAGAGGTTTCAGTTCGCCCTTACGAGCATCAAAGGACATGATGAAAATTACTTGGGTTTTTCATAAACGGTCACACAGGAGCAAACTTCTTTTGGTATCGATATTGATGGAACACTGGAACTGAAGGGAAAACAATTGAATATTTTTTCTCAATTCCATCTTTTTTCTGCTTCCATATCAGATTTGTCTATCTACTACCTCTCCCATGAGATTTGTGCATTGCTTAGGGCCTTATTATCCATTTGAGAAAATTGGATAGTTCATTAACTCAGTAGAACTAAGGCTGATCCACATATCATTGATCTAGATAATTGCTTGATGATTTCGACTTTAACATCCCAGCTATCTGAAGAATTTCGTATTCCTTTCCATGTTCGGCATCAAGGCCCTTTTGTCAATTTGGAAAGAAAGGCTGTTAAAACATTTTCCTAAACAACTCCTATTTTTACTTTGTTCAAAATGGCTCGATATTTGTGGAGAACGACCAGAAGATTTTAGAGAGCCACGGTGTTTACAAAATTTTTAATCTTGTACAAATCTCTACCAATGGCTCTAAACAATAGTTTTGTTTAAATTTCTCAAAAAAAAAAAGAAAAGAAAAGAAAACTGCTATAAAACTCTATATGATGAAGAAATTGAACAAATATCTCTCTGCTTGATTTGCCGCACACTTCTCATAAGCTTTGCCAGCAATTTATTCCATTGTTGTATTAGTTGTGCATACTATATTAGTATGCCGATGTAGCGTTTTCTATCTACTAAATAATTTCTGGCTCGGAAGGATTTTTGGGGGAATCTAGAGAGATTGGAGAGAATGGTTCTGCTGAATTGGAGGGAGATTGAGGGGTGAAGCTAGGGCTTCTAAATGCACCTTTTGAATTCCTGTTTACATCCATTCCATGCATTCTTGAGTTTTATCATTATTTAAAACAATTATACCTTGTAAATAAAGATGGTACTGGGTAGGAAGAAAAATTTAATATCTGCATTTAGAAGTTCCCCCAAGTTTTCAGTGGATATTTGGTGTTTGAAAATAAATTTTTTTCCTGTAGATTTTAGTATTATATGTTAATTGAATTATTTTGATATGTACTTATTGTCAATGATTATTATTTATTTATTTGTGTGAGTGAATTCTCAAAACAATGCTAATAGCATTGACCAAGTTTTTTCATTTTAAAAAATGTTGTCATTAAAATATGACTCTTCAATTGGCAGTCGAGAAAATTAAGTTGTTGTATTTTGAATTTTAAAAAATAAATAAAAATCATAACTTTCTAAAATAAAAGAGTGGTTGGAGTCGCATATTAAAAGTGTCTCCTCAAATATAACTAAAAGTAACTATTTTAAACAATCACTTGGACAAAATTTATAGAGATTAGAGCATGGATCGAGATACTCTCAGCCGCATTTTGTAGGTATCACCGTCTACTTTCATACCGTGGGTTTTTATTTTTAAATTTAGAAAAGAATGAAATAAATAAATTATATTTTGCTTTGCGTTAAGTGATATAAAATGGGGAAAGAAACGAGGGTGTATAGTATGTTCCTCATAAAACTAACAACAATACTGGGCGCACTAAAAAGTGTACTAGAAAATGCACTAACTAATGACTAATTTTAGTGGGTTCTACCGATGGATTCCATTGCATTTGTGAGTATTTAGTATACATTTTAGGCTTCGTTTGTTTTGACTAAAATATTTTACATGTAAAATAATTTTGTAAAAATAAATTTTACTTATATTTTTTGATATTTGATTAACATTTGAAAAATATTTTTAATGATATTTAGTTTTGTATATCTTTCTCTTATTTACTAGTTTTTATATTATTATTTTTTTCACACATTTTTATCTGCTATGAGAATGACAAAAGGTGGGAAGAATTATGTGAAGAAATTGAGTGAAAGTGTGCGAATGTGTAATTTTAAAATTAATTTACGAATTAATTTTTTGTAAGTCAAATTTGGTCTAATAGAATAAACTGTTATACATGTCAAAAAATATTTTACATTAGTATTATCAATTAAACAGTGAAAAATAAATAAAATATTTTATTTAAAAATATTTTACGTCGAAATAAATAGAATTTTAGTATATAAAATATTTTCCTAGAATTAAAGGATGTGTTCAAGAACTGCTATGATCAAGCACAAGATTGAAATATTAATTTAAAAAAAAAAGAGAGCACAAATTGGATACGTACCATAAGTTTATCGCCAAGAATTCATAATAAATTTAGTAGTCTCAAACTTTTGGAGTAAAGATTACTTGGACCAAGGGGAGCTACTGGGGGTTCGGTTTGATTTTGTTCGGCTTTGAGTTATATTAAGAATTAAACTGTTTTAACTGTTTTAAGAGTTTAAAAATTAGAACTGAATCATATTTATCATGAAATTGAATTAAAATAATAAATAACGGTTCAATTTTAGTTTTAAACTATGAATCTAAAAGTAAGTATTTGTTACTTATTTTATGTTAAAATATTTGTTTATTTTTTTATTAAATTTTTTATTTTTTTTATTTATTTGTTTTACTTTATATATTTTTTATCCCTTGTTTCATATTATTACAAAAGGAGATTCTGTATCTCTAAATTATAAATTATATTTTATTATTTTTATTTACTAGTAATAGTTTATGAATTATATATTACAATATTATGAGAAAAGGAAAAAATTAAATAATAAAGAGAAGAAATATAAAATAAAATCAATAGTATTTTTAAGTTTTTTCTTTATATATGATATATAATATAATACGAATATAATAAAAATAGGTAATGGATCAGTTCACTTTTATGCAATTTTTTAAGCTTAATATGTGAATTAAACCATTAAAAACATATTCTAATTTTCTAAAACCAGAACTAAATTGTTTACAAAAAAAAAAAGAAAAAAAAGACCGAATCAAATCTTACGGATTGGATTAGTTTAACGATTTCTTTCATTTCTTCAACGCGTTTGCCACTGAACGTCTCATTGTTTTAAATAAATATTTCTTTCAATATATAATAAACAAGTGCGGGGATAGCTCAGTTGGGAGAGCGTCAGACTGAAGATCTGAAGGTCGCGTGTTCGATCCACGCTCACCGCATTTAATTTTGTTACGATTTCTGTCATTTTTATATGCGCCATTTACTCTCTGATCTGAATATGCCCCCCAGCTGATGTCCTTCCTCCAGTTGTTTAACAGCCTTTTGGGGGGGTTAAAGGGGATGTTTGTCAAAGCTTTTTCTTTTTTGTTGATATATTATAATGTTCAGATTAATTTATGCATATCTCGATTAATTTTTAAAAAATTAATTCAGAGATTTTATTAAGATCGAGGCAAAATCCTGTATAAATTAACCTCAATAAGTTGAAAGCATAGGTTTTAAACTTGAGATATTAAGAGTAATTTTTAACTTTTTACTATTAATTTTAGTAATAAGTTATATTTTTTTAAATCATAACTTCTGTTACAAGTTAAAATTATTATTATTTTTTTATAAATAACTAATTTCAATTATAAGCTATCATATTTATTAAATATTTACAACTTCTACTATAAACAACAATAAAAAAATTATTAATTTCAGCAATACTAAATACCACCAAAGTCACTTAAAAACTAATTCAATCTTTTAGCTTTTAAAATATTTTAAAATTATACCAAATGATTTTCTTATTTATTTGTCTTAAAGTTATCTAAAACAAAAAGTAGCTTTAAGCTGAGTAATTGAACGACACATTTAATCAATATGACAATAGATTCGTAACATTCTATCACTTTTTGCAACCAACATTTCGACAATCTACTCTATCGATACTATCCCAATAACAACATTTTCCTTTTCGGATTTCACTCAGTTATTAATATTCCTTTTATAGTTTCACTAAGTTAATAATATTCTATCACTTATCCAGTTTATAGATTGCTTCTTTGGTAACTTTAATAAAAAAAAATTCTAAAATCTAATTCATTCGATTCTTATATTTGAATAGGTTGGGTTGCATACAGCTTCAATAATTAGTATAGTAGTTATTTTGGTACTAAATATTACAAATTCTTAGGCAAAATTTATTCTTGAAAAATAATAAAGGATGCCCAATTAACATATGCACTGGAGAACCTTGTTGTAGTCTTTATGTGGAACATCATCGTAACACAAAACCAGTTCAAAGGCGCATGATTTCGAATCGTTTCTCCTGAAACATTTTAGAAATTGGTAAAAGAAGCTGGTTGGTTATACTCAATAAAATTACAGAATCAATTCAGCAACAAGAACAAATTGCCCAAATCGGGTATTTCGAACCCTAATCGGAAAATGAATGAATAATCCACCGGATTTGCACAAGATTGACTCCTCATTCAGTTCCTCGATTCTCCGTCGCACACGGACAGCTCGATCCGAATTCCAGACCATTATTGATCTATTCTCTTATACAGCGGACATATATATATATATATATATATTTGTGCACAGCATCGCAATTCGCAATTCGCAATTCGGAATTCGGAATTCAAGCCCTTCGCATGGAATTCCGCGCAAATGGAATCCGAAGCCCTTGCCTCCGCTTGTTCTTCGATTTCGACCCGCGATAATTCTTTCTGTGGCGCAGTACGCAGACATCGCCGTCGCATACTAACCGACCGGACGGGGAGGATTCCGAAAAGCAGCTCAAGAAACTCAAAAACAAGGCCATTGAGAAATCTTAATCGCTCCCTGGCTTCTGAAGAAAATCGAAAAGCTCTAATGGCGTTCCCTGTATCTTCTCTTTCTCAGCGATGAATTGAAGGCGATGATTATATATATACATGTCAAAAAATATATATATATATATATATATATAAAAGATAAATTGAAATATGTATCTATTGATTCAAGCTTCTTACACTTTCTAAATAATTTAAGGGATGAAATTATTGAAATTATTTATTTTTTTAATTATTATTATTTAATTCAAGTATAACAATTAATTAAGATACAATAATTGTATATTTTTTAATTAATTTATTATTATTTAATTTAAATATTTGAACAATTTATTGACCGATTATTATTATTTAATTTATTATTTTTATATTTTTTATTTTTTATAACTTCAATCATCATTGTAAATTACTGAATAATTTTAAAAAAATTGTAGTAATGTATTTAGGCACGAGTTATACCAAATATATAATAAATTACATTGATTGATGTGATATATATTTATTGATCAAAGAACTCCTATTTGTTTTAAACAATTTAACAGTGAGATAAAATTTATTGGGAATTTTATTTTTTTGATTGGTTATTATTTAATTCAAGTATAACTACTAATTAAGATGTAATAATTGTATATTTTTTAATTAAATTTGTTATTATTTAATTTAAGTATTTAAATAATTTATTAATTTACTACTACTATTTTTTATATTTTTTATTTTTTATAATTTTATTGTCATTGTAAATTATTAAATAATTTTAAAAAAATAATAATAGTGCTTTAAAACACAAGTTATACTTAATATAAATATAAATATAAATATATATTGCCTAGAGAGAGTGAGAGAGTGAGAGAGAGAGAGAGAGGGGTGGAAGCGTGAAATAGGAGCGTCTTGCGCCTAAAAGAGTAGTACGTCGTGCTGTTTTATATTTGTTATGTTTTTTGAATAAATTATTATGATATAATTTGTTCATTACGTAGATCTCGTCGAGTTTGTTGAATATGTAAAATTTCAAATTCATATGATATCTATACCTAAGTGATTAAATAAGATCTCATAATATTATTATATAAATAAATAAATAAAATTTATAATTTAAAAAAAATATTGTTAAACAAATGTTACTCAATTACTTAGTTACAGATATCATATGATTCTGAAATTTTACATACTAAACAAACTTAATAATTTTTACATAATAAACAAATTAAATTATAAAAAATTATTCAAAAAACATATCAAACGAGATGCAGCACGTGCACGCTCCCTAGATCCGAAATAGGGATAACATTAAATGGTTGCAACACCAACTGATAACTAATCTAAGAGGTCAATACGAGTGGGCTATGACTTTGGAATTCCAGTTTTGAGTGTCCGCCAGACGCCCACGCTGCTGCTGTTTAAACCAATTGTTTTCCCAAGCATGCGTGTCCATTTTGGAAAATTCTTAGGTAATCTGGAAAATAGTATTTTTAATAAATAAAAATATTTAATATATTTTAATTAAATTATTTTTATTTTTTTATCTATACAATAAATGTGTATCAACATTGTTCTATCAGAGTATTTTTTACTATGTCATTAGTAAGGTCAGTCCTGATTAAGAGCGAATCCTAAGCACACATTTAAAAAAGAGTTATTAAAAAAAAGAGTTATTAAAATTTTATATGCATAATTTTTAAAAAAAATTATTACAAAAAATTCTTAACATACAAATTGCCTTTTTGTTTTACATTTTATCAATATCAATTTACAACTAAAATAACATCAAATAAAATTAAAAGCTATGTTGATACTAAAAGAAATAATCAGAAGTTATAATATCAAAACAAAATTAAAACGTTAAATCAACAATAGCAAACAATTACTTAAATATTATTCTTCTAATATTTTTTATCGTAAAATTATCAATTAAATGTGTATAATCAAGTTTATATAACGTTGTTTTTTCAAATAATAATATTACTAGTTTATTCAATATTTTTTGTAACATAATTGAGTATTGATTAGATTTGATCAATTTTAACTTAAATTTTTTTTTAAAGCCAACTTTAACAAGTAGATCAAAAAATCATAATCATAAAATGAAGGCTAAAGTATAAGATTTTTATTTAATTTTATACGACGCTTAATTATAGGTATTAAAAATTTTGACGCACTACTTTTGGGACAAAATTTGAGAGCCCAAAGCGACCACCTTGCAGCCTCCATGCAAGAGCTAACCCTAGAGATTAAATGAAAACATTATATAAATAATATCACGTGGTACTTCAATATTACCAAATAATTGTTCGTTTGTTTTCTCTGTCCTCGAATCTTTTTATTAGGTGACATTGGTTATATGATATTGTAATTGTGATTTTTTTAAATAAATAATGTCAGTGCTATTCTTGTACTATTAGGTAGCCTTTTTCTGTGAAAGTTTGTGATCCTTTGTGTGGAGATTTGTAGTACTTTTTTGTGAAAGTTTATAGTTTTTTTTGCAATTTTTCCTTCTTGCGTGGAGGATTCTCTCTTTGAAGGGATATTTTGTTACATTCGATGTAACTATTTGATTGATTTTATGTTAAATTTGTAATATAGTTAGGTCTTTTAAATTTTTTAATAAAAAAAACTACTATGTGTTGGAAAAAATAAGTAGGTTATAAACTTTTTTGAACATGATTTTAGCTAACTTTGAAACTAAATAACTTTAGACTGTATTAATTTTTTTTGATAATTTCAAGTCATAATATGTTCATCTCCACGAGTAGTTTAATAATGAATTTTGTAACGTTCAAAAGCAGGTGAATGAGAAATTGTCTCTAAAAGTGTGCCATAGAAGTTTGCAAAAGTGTGCCATAGAAATTGGCAAAATGATAATAACCATATCCCATCCCACATTGGTTGGGAATAAAAATGGTGGGTTTTCAAACAATTATAAAAGGGGTTTGCTATCCTACATTGGTTGGAGATAAAATTTTATGGTGGCTTATAAAGTCTAGGTTAGAGATAAAGGGTTGGTCCTTTGGGTCATCCCAACTTTTGTTGGGGGAGGAGTTATGGACAAAGTTCAACTTGATCCATTGAATCGGACGCACACCGCCTGCCAGTCCGATCGGCCAACAGTGCCGAGCCGAGCCCGGGTCTGTGGTCGCTGGTCGAGTCGGTTCAACTCTTATCTTTTTGCGAAAATTTTATTTAATTAAAATTTAAAATTTAAAATTTTATTATTTAAAATTTAAATTAATTAACGTTACCGTTATTACCGAACCGTTGGTGGTTCGGGACCGTTGGAGTCCCCGGTTTGGTTCGCGTCTATTGGGACAGACCGAACTAGTGTCGTGTCGGTTCGGTTTAAACCGAACCATCACCTTCAAACGCCTATAAATAGGCTATACCAGCACCTAGTTTTAGTATCCAGTTTTTGACTCCCCATTGCCGAAACTCTGCTATTTTCATCTGCATTGTCATTTTGAGTTTTTCCGAGAAAGTTTAACACACCGAAGTTCACTGTGTGTGTAGTTTGTTGTGCTTCTATTACACACAGGGATCGTTTTATCCTGGAAGCAGACGTTTGATCCATCGCAAGCACCGAGGCGGGGACGTATTATGTCTTAAGAAGGCATCGTCGAACGTTGGACTCGATCCCAATTTCTTTTCTGTAAGATTATAATATTTTTTTTGTTAGTTCTGTTATGCTTTTACTGTTAGTGTACTGTTTTCGATATTCTTAATTAACACAGTCTTCTGTTTAAATTCTACTCTTCCAATTTTGTTCTCGGTTAATTACTACATACAGAAATATTTTCTTTTAACATTCTGTATTTTTCTTTTCTTCTGTTCTATGTTTGTTTAGTCTAATTTACTATATTATTCTGTAATTAAAAGCAGATTGTAATAATTCTGTTTTAATTTGTTTTTGAAATTAGTTTCAGATTTATTATTGTTTTCTCGTGTTATCCGGGTTGTAATAAACCGCCAGATTATTGTTGTTTTTTCAAGTTCCAGAAACTAACAATCTTAAGACAGAATAGTATATTCTTTTATTTCTGAATTTAATACTGTTGGTATTTAATTTAAGTCGTGCTTTAAATACATGTTGATTTGTTAAAACTTGAGATACAATATTTCAATTTAATGTTTACAGTTTTATACAATTGTATTTATTTAATATAATTATTGCAGTTTTTAAATTATTATTTTAATAAACTGTTATTGAATTATGTTTCGATGTTAATTCGAATTTTACAGTTGTGACAACCGAAATCGACAACAGAATGGACCCTACCCCTACTACTTTTGCCCCTGCTCTGGCCCAGAGTTCGGCCTCTGTTTCGGCCTCGATTCCTATTGTGGTTCCTGTGAGCCAAGGGGAGAAACCAGAAAAATTCAATGGGATAGATTTTAAGAGATTGCAGCAAAAGATGCTGTTTTACCTAACGACGCTGAATCTAATGTGGTTCCTCTATGAGGATGCTCCCTCGTTGTCTGAGAACGAGGGCAACAGGAAGGTTGTGGCTGCAATCGACGCATGGCAGCATGCTGACTTTTTGTGCCGCAACTACATCCTGAACGGTCTGAACAACACGTAATATAACGTGTACAGTTCGCTGAAGATGGCAAAAGAAATTGTGGGATTCACTTAACAAGAAGTACAAGACGGAAGATGTTGGGATGAAGAAATTTATTGTTGTTAGATTCCTCAAGTTTCTTATGGTGGATTCGAAGACCGTCATCAGCCTGGTCCAAGAGCTTCAACTGATTATGCATGAGATTCATGTCGGGGGCATGACACTGAGTGAGTCCTTTCAAGTGACTGCTATTATTGAAAAGCTGCCACTGTCTTGGAGAGATTTCAAGAACTATCTGAAGCACTAGTGCAAAGAAATGAAGCTTGAAGACCTGATTGTGAGGCTTAGGATTGAGGAGGATAATTGCATCGCCGAGAAGAAAGGGTCACAGGGGTTCCAGTTCAAGGCAAAGGCCAATGTGGTGGAACAAGCCCAGAAAGAAAAGAAGCGGAAGAATCACAACCAGAAGGCCTAGGGTGGTGATTCTAAAAAGTTCAAGGGCAGATGCTTTGTGTGCGACAAGCCAGGCCACCGGGCTAAGGATTGCCGATGCTGCAAAGACCAAGGAGGTGCCTCGAAAAGGCATAAGCAATCTCAGGCCAACGTTGCTTAAATAGAGAATCTTTCATCTGATGTGTCTGAGATGAATCTAGCAGCTATAGTGTCCGAGGTCAACATGGTAGGATCCAACCCTATGGAGTGGTGGGTGGATACTGGTGCAACTAGGCATGTATGTGCAAACTAGAAAATGTTCACCACTTATCAAGCTGTGAAAAGTGGAGAACAACTATTCATGGAGAACTCTTCTACTGCAAATGTGGAAGGATAAAAAAATGTTGTACTGAAGATGACCTCAGAAAAGGAATTGACGCTCAACAATGTTCTGCATGTGTCAGAGATTAGGAAGAATCTTGTGTCAGGATCATTGTTAAGCAAAAATGGCTTTAAATTGGTCTTTGTGTCTGACAAGTTTGTTCTTTGTAAAGAGGGCATGTTTGTGGGGGAGGGTTACTGGTCGGACAGCTTATTCAAATTGAATGTAATGACTGTGGTCCCCAAAATTATCAATAAAAGTTCTATATCTTTTGCTTATATGCTTGAGTCTTCTTATGTGAGGCATGGTAGATTAGGACATGCTAATTTTGAATCGTCGCGTAGATTAATTAACATGAATTATTTATCTAAATTTGATATTGACTCAAATCATAAATGTGAAATTTGTGTAGAAGCTAACTTAGCTAAAGCGCATTTTCAGTATGTGAAAAGAAGTACCGAGCCTATTGGTTTAATCCAAAGTGATATATGTGATTTAAAATTTGTTCAAACAGAGGAGGCAAAAAGTACTTTATCACTTTTATAGATGATTGTACTAGGTACTGTTATGTGCATTTGCTAAGGAGTAAAGACGAAACCTTAGAAAGTTTTATAGTTTATAAAACAGAGGTTGAGAACCAACTTGACAGAAAGATTAAAGCCTTAAGGATTGATAGGGGAGGTGAATATGAATCACCTTTCGGTGAATTCTGTTCACAACATGGAATTATCCATTAAACCACAGCTCCCTATACTCCACAACAAAACGGAGTTGCTGAACGAAAAAATAGGACTTTAAAAGAAATGATGAATGTTTTACTCATTAGTTCTGGGTTACCTCAGAACTTGTGGGGAAAAGTGATATTTTCTGTCAATTACATTCTCAACAAAATATCCCATAAGAAAACGAAAAAAACTCTGTATAAATTATGGAATTGTCGAAAGCTTTCCTTTAAATTCTTAAGAGTGTGGGGGTATTTAGCTAAGGTAGCGGTTCCAGATCTTAAAAGGGTCAAGATTGGACCGAAAACTATTGATTGTATATTTGTAGGATATGCAAATAACAGTAGTGCATATCGATTTCTAGTACACAAAAGTGATAATTCTGAGATTCAAGTGAACACAGGCATTGAATTTAAAAATACATCGTTCTTTGAACATGTATTTTCATGTAAATCTACACAAGAGATAAGTTCTCTCAAAAGAACTTATGAAACTGCAGTAGGTAGTAGCAAAGTGAAAGTGGAAGATGGGGATCAAGGATTGAGAGAGAATAATGGACCTAGACGTAGCAAACGAGCTAGAACATCCAAATCATTTGGTCCGATTTTTTTAACATTTTTGTTAGAAAATGTGCCTCAAACTTTTAAGGCTGCAATGTCCGCCCCTGATGCACCTCTGTGGAAAGAGGCAATTAATAGTGAAATTGAATCTATTCTGCAAAATAATACTTGGAAACTGATGGATCTTCCACCTGGTTGTAAATCTCTTGGATATAAATAGATATTCAAAAGGAAAATGAGAGCAGATGGATCAATTGAGAAATACAAGGTGAGGCTTGTAGTAAAGGGATACAGGCAAATTGAATGGGTAAACTATTTTGATACTTATTCTCCTGTGACCAGAATAACTTCCATTAGGATGTTGATTTCTATTGCATCATTGTTTGATCTAGAAATTCATCAAATGGATGTTAAGACAGTCTTCTTAAATGAAAATTTACATGAAGAAATTTACATGGAACAACCTGAGGGTTTTATAGCTCCAGGACAGGAGAAGAAGGTTTGTAAGCTTGTTAAGTCCCATTACGGGTTAAAACATGCACCTAAACAATGGCATTAAAAATTTGACAGTGTAATGCTGTTAAATAATTTTAGAATAAATGAGTGTGACAAATGTGTCTATGTGAAAGATACTGACAAAGGTTATGTCATTGTTTATTTATATGTTGATGACATACTAATCTTGGGTAGTAATAATTTGATGATTAAAACTATCAAGAATATGTTGAACAAGAGGTTTGACACGAAAGATATGAAAATAACAGATGTTATATTAGGGATGAAAATCACTAAAACATATGATGAATATGTCTTATCTCAGTCCCATTATGTTGAAAAACTTCTTGACAGATTTGATAAGGGGGATACCCGCATTGCAAGGACACCTGTAGATATAAATCTACATTTGTCTAAGAATACAGATAAAGGCATATCACAATTGAAATATTCTCGTATCATTGGGAGTCTCATGTACTTAATGAATTGTATAAGACCCGACTTGGCATATGCTGTGAGCAAATTGAGCAGATATACTAGTAACAATGGGACTGACCATTGACAAGCAATCATAAGGGTACTAAGATATTTGAGATACACCCAAAATTATGGGTTGAACTACACTAGATATCTAGTTGTACTGGAAGGGTACTGTTAACCAAATGTTTAAGCGGAGAGCAAGTTAGTCGGTTATCGAGGGGAATTGGCTTACAGCCTATGAATTAAGAGTCGTCTCAATGGCAACCTAACCTAACTGACTGGAGATCCCAAAATCTTGATTCAAAGGGACAACCGAATTGTGTGTGACTTAGTGCCTTCATTGTGAAAATAAAATCTCATACCTATTCCTATGATAGTACAGTAATACCTATAGCGTTATCAGGTTAAGCTATACTTTTAATGGTTCTTATACCTTGAACTTCAAGTGGGGTATAGAAGGGTACTCTTAATAAGAATCATATGAGCGAGAAGAGGCCACTTCTGTGAGAATGCTAAGGCTACAGTCTCTACCAGCACTCATGAAACAAGGATTTGCCCAAGGCCAAAATAGGCACAACCATGAGAACCTAGCTGTGTTTAGAAAAATTCTGTGTGAACTCTATTGTCTTGACTTACACAAACGGCTGAACAGTTCAAGGCATTGCATCCACTGATTAGCCAGTAAGTCCGATAGTTTCTCACAAGGGAAGGTTCAATGCCAAAAACTACCTATCCTATGCAGAATTTTTTTTATTGAACTTTCTCTGTGTCTGCATCTTGTGGCATCTTCTTTTTTGTCAAACTTCATTCGTGTGGGGGATTGTTGGAAAAAATAAGTGGGTTATGAACTTTTTTGAACATGGTTTTAGTTAACTTTGAAGCTAAATAACTTTGGATTAGATTAATATTTTTTGATGATTCCAAGTCCTAATATGTTTATCTCCATGAGTAGTTTAATTATGGATTTTGTAGTGTTCAAAACCATTAACGGGTGAATGATAAATTGACTCCAAAAGTGTGCCATACAAGTTGGCAAAATGATGGTAACCATGTCCCATCCCACATTGGTTGGGAATGAAAATGGTGGATTTGGAAGCAACAATAAAAGAGCTTTGCTATCCCGCATGGGTTGGGGATAAAAGTTTATGGTGGCTTATAAAGCCTAGGTTGAAGATAAAGGGTTGGCCCTTTGAGTTATCCCAACTTTTGTTGGGGGAGAAGTTATGAACAAAGTTCAACTTGGTCCATTGAACCACACGCGCGCGCGTGCGCTGCCGCCGCCCGTCCGATCGGCTGGCCGAGCCAGGCCGGGCTGGGCTCGGGTCCGGGTCTGTGGTCCGTGGGTCGCAGGTTGCGGGTCGGGTCGGTTCAACCCTTATCTTTTTGCAAAAATTTATTTAATTAAAAATTTGAATTTAAAATTTAATTATTTAAAATTTAAATTAATTAATGTTACCGTTATTACCGAACCGTTGGCGGTTCGGGACCGTTGGAGTCCGGTTTAGTTCGCGTCTGTTGGGACAAATCGAACCATCACCTTCAAATGCCTATAAATAGGCTATGCCAGCACCGGTTTCAGTATCTAGTTTTTGACTCCCCATTGCCGAAACTCTGCTACTTTCATCTGCATTGTCATTTTGAGTTCTCCCGAGAAAGTTCAACACACCGAAGTTCGCTGTGTGTGCAGTTTGTTGTGCTTCTACTGCACACGGGGATCGTTTATCCTGGAGGCAGACGTCTGATCCACTGCAAGCACTGAGGCAGGGACGTATTTTGTCTTAAGGAGACACCGTCGAACGTTGGACTCGATACAAATTTCTGTTCTGTAAGATTATAATAATTTTTTTTGTTGGTTATGTTCTGCTTTTACTGTTAGTGTGCTGTTTTCGGTATTCTTAATTAACACAGTCTTTTGTTTAAATTCTGCTCATCCAATTTGGTTATCGGTTAATTACTACATACAAAAATATATCCTTTTAACATTATGTAGTTTTCTTTTCTTCTGGTATCTGTTTGTTTAGTCTAATTTACTATATTATTATGTAATTAAAAGCAAATTATAATAATTCTATTTTAATTTGTTTTTGAAATTAGTTTCAGATTTATTATTATTTTCTCGTGTTATTCGGATTGTAATAAACCGACATATTGTTATTGTTTTTTCAAGTTGCAGAAACTAACACTCTGCTCTATGGTCCATCTAAAATTTGTTTTTCTTTTTTGGGTTTCATGTTTAGGCAAGCATCTTGGTATGATGTCATACAATTTGTTATGATGCAAGTTTAAGTAAGGAGAAAAAATACTTCAAAAATTGTAGAAATAAAACTGCCTAGCTAATTACTATTTCTTTTAGATTTTGTTTCAAGTGTTAGTATTGGGAACCGAGGAAAAAAACTATTATATATATATATATATATATAACTGCCTAGCTAATTACTATTTCTTTTAGATTTTGTTTCAAGTGTTAGTATTGGGAACCGAGGAAAAAAACTATAAAAAAACTATTATATATATATATATATATTTGTGCATGTTTTGTTTCTAATTCAAAGCATGTGAATTTAATACGAGATTCTTTTATTTAAAAGTTGGCATTAAAAGTTCTTAGATTATATCTCAAAATTCTCGAATTATTCAATGGCTTCCAGTATAGTAAAACAAAGAATATGAAATTTTAGAAGCAGAAAATCCACACACTAGCTAGGAATTGTATGAGAAAAAAAAAGACTAAGACTAACAATTGAAAAGTTCATAAGTTAGGTGCTTAAATGAGAACATAAATTAGGTAGGCTAAGTTCTTGGTCAAATGTGGCCACACTTGTGATTTATTTTATTTAAGGCCAAATAGGACCAGGCTCTGGGTAAACTAATAAGCCAGATGCAATAATATAAACTAAGAAATAGCCTGCATCATTCATGTCAATATCAAGGTCCATAATGGTAAGATTCAGAGTCAAAGAAACCACCTAGTTTCAAAAATCCAACTCATATTTTTGTAAGTCTCTTTATGATTACAACTATTTTTATCATTAAAAAAACAATCAAAGTAATATTTTTTTTTAAGTCTCTTCATGATGATGATGATTATTATTATTATTATTATTATTATTATTATTATTGTTGTTGTTAGAATATTAGATTGATTAGATTGATTTTATTCTGATTTGATTTCCTTTATTGTTTATCCCTATTCGCCTGTAAATAGGACATATATTGTACAGTTTCAAGATACAGAAAATATACAGTTATTTTTCTCTTCTCAATTTCTTCATGGTATCAGAGCTACGTTCTTGTAGTTAATAGTATTTTTTTCCAGCGTCGTAGCGG
>JAOTRH010000023.1:2606549-2639978 GCA_034768845.1 Heliamphora exappendiculata
TCTGGAACACCACCAAGGATCGGCTGCGAACGCTCTTCGTCTGTCTTTCTCTCTCTTACGGCTTACTCCGTAACCAAGGAGTGTATCTCAACTTTCTCACCTTCTGTATTGAGATTTCTGTCTTGCTCTGTTTCTGTTCTCAACAGTTCTGTGTGTATCGTGTTGCATATCTTTCTCAGAGGGAGATGAACATTATATAGCCACAGAGGAAGGAGAGGGATCACAGAGAAGGAAGGGCCACAGAGAATTCAATGGCAATTGAATTCCAGCCTGTGTCTCTTCCACTTCTCTATCTCGTCCTCTTCCTCTTCTCCGTAAGCCTGCCCCTTCATCTTCTCCGTAAGCCTGCCCCTTCATCTTCCTCTGAGAGAAGCCAACCAGCCTTCTATTATGGAGGGTTATCCCCTGAAATTAATAGCCACTTATGGCTTTTGGTTTCCAGGCTTCAATTGCAATTGAATGGCCAATTCAATTGTAATTGTCCATCCATTGAAATCTGAATTTCCATGACCAATGAAATTCACAGATTCCAACATTATTAACCATCATTTGTCATAAGATTATGAACACGAACGTATCTCTTCAACTCTCTCTACTTTTGGAGAGATTCAAAAAGGTGGGTTTAAGAGATACCAAATCTCTCATTTTCTTTCCATTTAACAAGTGATTGTAGTGATATATAATCATTTCTTTTCCTTTCTTTTCTTTTCAAATCATCTAATCCAAACAATTGGTAAGTCTTTTCTTATCAGGTGGAGATTTGTGTCTTGTGTGTTTTCAGGCATACTCTCATTGAGTATTCTGGCATCAGGGTCTTTCGTCTTTATGCCTGTTTGTTACCACCCTATCCTTTATTTCTGTAACATCCTTTTCCCTTTTACCCAGTACCAGGCCATTGTTATTTTGTGCTATGAAAGCTCTAGCCTTTAAGCGGCTCCATATGCTTTAGGGAAAATCTGAAAGTCATGCAAGAAATAAACTGCTTCATTTATGGTTTCTGTAAACCTGGATAACATTATACTGTGGCGTGGCCCATGATCATGGGTGGAGCTAATAAATTGTGAAAGGGGGCAATGGCCCCACTAAAATTTTACAACACTTACATTAGTACCTCAACTTTTTTATTAATTTTAAAAAACCACCCCCACCCCTACCCTTAAAAAAAAAAAAAAAAACTATAATTCGCCGCTCCCCTCCCCCCTAAATTACAGTTTTCCTGTTCTTTCTTTTAACAATTTGTCCCTTCTCGTTATTGTCATGAGCACTCTTTCCAGCTCATCCAGTCATCACTTGCCCTCATTTTTTGTCTCGATAATTCTTCTTTTCTCATATTTTAATTGCCTTAAGTTCAATTGTCCAAAGGTTTAATTAAATTGCTTGGTCTTTGTATATGATGTCTTTTTTTCTCCAAATTCACGTAGCATTGCAATGATGGTATTTGCATATAAAGATGTAAAACACGAATCTGGGTAAGCAACTGCGAATCTAAACATACGTAAAACAAATATGAATCGAGAAATTATTGCTTTTTTTTTAATCTGTCAACATGAATCGATTGTATATCTAGGTTAAATTTGATTGTGTATTGGATTTTGATATACATTCTAATTGTATATTTTTGTGAAACTTGTTCGATTTTTGTGAGTCTGATTGTATATTTGTGTTTTTGTGAATTTGAATTTTGTCTATTTTACGAATGTGATTATATGCTTGCAGATCAAAATCATAAGTTATCAATATATGTATGTATTCTTTGTGTAACACTTGCATCTATTATATCCGATTTTAGATATTTGCCCCCCTTTGGGAAAAAATCCTAGCTCCATCATGCCTATGATTGAAAATAATGGAAAAACTCTGAAATAGTGATGCTATATTGATGTAATGTTTGCTTGTGCCTATCATTTCCCTGGGCAAAATAATCGGCAAGCACTGTTTCTACTGCCAGCTACAAGAGGATTCACTGATATCTCAAAGGCTATATAGATATCTTCAACAGGTGGTGGATGACGCCAGTATTCTTATGGTCTGTGAATACGATGTCTATATAACTTGGGTTGTAAAATACACTACCAAATATCTGTAAACGTTTTCCAGTAATTATTTTCAAGATTTCCTGTGAACAGCACTGGGTCAACTGTTATTTTAGTTGTCTTATGTTTCTGATTGTTTCATGTAGTTATGTATGCCCACTTGTTTTCTTTAGTGTTTGTTAGAGCATCCATAAAATGGTTGAGGTACTTGAGCTCTCTGGTTACATCTTTCCACTTTTTATTGTTAATTGAATCTCCTGCTCTGGGTATTATTTCTCGACATTCTGTATATACATTTTTAGGTCGTCTGAAGATTCTATCAGTTATGTATGATTTCTCGTGCGCACTGCTTTGTAGAGCAAAAATTTCTTGACCTTATATTTTGGTTGATTTTGGCAGCTGAGAAGGCTCATTATGCTGTTAGAGATCCCATCACTGCGTTGAAAAAATATTTGGTTGACAACAATCTGGCAAGTGAAGTGGAGTTGAAATCCATAGAGAAGAAGATAGACGAGGTGGTTGAGGAAGCGGTTGAGTTTGCAGACGGTAGCCCTCTTCCAGGCCGCAGCCAGCTATTGGAGAATGTGTTTGCAGATCCCAAAGGCTTTGGGATTGGACCTGATGGAAAATACAGATGTGAGGATCCAAAATTCACCCAAGGCACTGCTCATGTTTAATCTTTTCAGGATCGGCTGACCCTTTCACGCTGCATTTGGATTCATTGCTTTTTGTGTCATTGTGTGTTTCTAAAAGACACAGACTATAGTTAGCCTAAAAATGTGGGAAAGAAGACTATAGCTAGCAATAACTAGCTTCATTTCCCTGATATATCTGTTTCACTTTAATGAACAGGATTTTAATAGTTTTCTTTTCCAGTTTTCATTTATGCTCGCTTTTTTGCAATGATTTTATTAATTGAAATTTGGAATGGTGCTTTGGATGCCTGCTCCAAATAGACTAGGGCCTTCTCTTCCTGACTTGCTGTTCTATAAGGATGAGCTTTTATATTTTACTAATGTTTCTTAGGGTTTTCAAGAAAATGAAAAAAATTCGGTATGTAGAAGAAACGAAATGTTGTTTCTTCTTAGGGGCTAACAATAAAGCTGAATATGGCTGCTGGTACGAGATTTGAGGGAAATTCAAGTCCTGAGGCTAATCTCCAAATCAAACAAAGGGGTAGTAGTTTAGGTAAAAATTATTTCCCATTCCCCCCCCTTCCCTTAGAGCGCATTGCATGAGATTTTGGTTGTCAAAAGAATGAAAAATGAGAAAAAGATGGTAAGAAGTGTTTATATTAACTAGATGTCTTGTTAAAAAGGGAAGGAGATGTAAAGTAAAAGGGATCGAAGATAAATTGACGAATATAAAATATTATAAAATATAAAAATATGTATAAAATAAAAAGATATAACATTAGATATGTTATACTTAGGTAGAGACATGCATGGTGTTTGTTTTCATGGTAGATATAAATAAATATAAATTTATAAAATAGAGATAAAAAATAATTTTTTCTATTTAACCTTGTATGGAAGTCGTGATACAATAAATTTGTTTGTTAAAAAGCATGTTTGATATAATAAATCTGTTTGATAAAAAAAATTAACAATTTATATTTCAAGATAATAATTTCTTTTCTTAAAAAAAATAAGAAATAAAAAATGTCCCAATAAGAGAGAGAGAGAGAAAAAAAAGAGTTTGGTGCGGAAGGTGTTTTTCACTCCCACCCTATTTATTAACGGAGCGAGATTAAAAAAAATTAATTAAAAAAATAATAGATGCTGGACGGAAGTGTAACGAGAAATATATTTTTTACTTTAAAAGAAATTAATACTAATAATAATGACATGATAAGATATTAAAATAATAATATTAATCAATAATTATAATTTAAAATAAAAAAAATAAAAAATACAAGTAAAAAAATAAATATAAGTGTAATATTTTTGTATTTTAATTCTATTATATTGTTAAAAAATAAAATTTATATATATGTTTATATATTAAATATATTTAATTTATTTAATTATGAGCGGGACGAGAGTTGTAAATATCACCCATTTATCGTTACTTAACGAGTATGAAAAAAACCTGCATAAAATAGAACGGAATAGCAGAATAGCAAGCGCGGGGCGAGACGGAACGGGTACAAGTATAATTACCTTTCATATCTCCTAATATTTGAAATCCAATGATATAAACCTAAGATAAATATTATATCCTGAGTTATTTAGAACACTAAACAAAAAATATGTAAATTGATAGAAAATTATATATCCAATCTTATCCCACAAATCCTCCAAGCAAACAAACCCAAGAGAGGGAATTGTTAAGTTCTAATAGTGAAAAATTGTTTTGTTTTGTCTTCTTTTTTTTTATCAATCAGGATTGAACCGATGCGAAGTCCAAACTTGGGATTCACAATTAGAGAGGGAATTGCTTGCTTGCCAATCCCCGAGTCTGAAAATGGGCGCCACTTCCTTGACATCGTCGTCGTCCTGCTCTTCTTTTTGGGTGTGCAAAACCAGACCCACAACCAAAATCCTCGAACCCTGTCTGTCTCCATCTTCGCCTTCGTCTGCTCTAAGCTTTCGCTACCCAAAACTCTTGTGCTTCCTTCCCCTCTCAGCGTCCTTTTCTACATCTCATTCGTCCAAACCATTTGCTGCTTCTTCTTCTTCGTCTCCTCGCCTGTGGCCTTCCATCTCCAACAAGTCTAGTCTCTCCTCCCCCTCTGTCTTTGCCCTTGCCAATGAAGAACCACTGGTTGTGACTCTACCCGCTGGAGATCTCATCGGAGAAGACAGCCTCGAGGATGGTTCGATCTCCAAGAACCTGTTGAGACCCTGTGAATTGTATGTCTGTAATCTTCCCAGAAGTTGCGGCATATCACAGCTAATTCAAATGTTCGAACCCTACGGAGCCGTTCAGTCAGTTGAGGTACTCCTCCTACCTTCTTCCTCTTTTTTTCTTTTTTTTTTTCACACTCCCGTTAGTTTACAATTTTCAATTTCGATTTTAAACATTTTGTACTCTTGATTCTATGATTTTCTGGTTTCTTTCAGGTTTCGCGAAATGCAGAGACGGGCATAAGCGGAGGATGCGGTTATGTTACAATGAGCTCAATGACGAAGCAAAAGCTGCAATTGCTGCTCTAGATGGTTCTGTCAGTGTTCAGTTTATTCCCCATTCACCCACCTCTTTCCTTAAATTACTTGTATTTTGATTGAAAATTTGCATGCTACTACAAAGGATGTTGGTGAGCGTGAAACGCGGGTCACGTTTTCGGTTGATATGAATACGAAGAGAAGTTACCCTGTCTCTGCGGAAACGAATTCAAAACCCGAAAAGGATTTAATATTTGAAAGCCCTTACAAAGTTTATGTTGGCAACCTTGCTTGGCCTGTCAGGCCTGAAGATTTGAAGAAGCTTTTTACCCAATTTGGGACAGTAAATAGTGCAAGAGTGTTGCATGATTGTAAAGGTGGAAAGAACCGTGTTTATGGATTTCTTTCCTTCTCCTCACCTGCAGAATGTGAGGCTGCAATTTCTTTAAATGGAGCAGTTGAGTTCGTTCCCCAAATTGTAGTTCTGTTTCTATTGTTCAGTTTATATGATCTTGTTACTCATTAATTCTTTCTCCTGCAGGATTTTTTTTGTAGGACACTGAGATTTAGAGAAGTTCCAAAGCAGAAAATCGAGTTTTGATGTTTCTTAAGTTTGTTAAGATAAGTAGAAAGCCAGTTGCAGCGCACTCATTTTGTGGGAAAGTGAAGGCAGAGAAAGAGGTTTCTCCTTCAGTGAATGTTAAGATTTGGGAACATTTCAACACTCTGATGCCAAGTTCCAATCGTAGAGTGTTGGATTAGGGGCTATTATGTCAAGGCTTTTACATTTTCGTTACAGTTTTTGTTGTTCAATTTATTCTTTGCGCATATGGTGTGTATGATATATTGTTATTCTTATGGTGAAAATTTAACTTCTATGTTGGGGCATTTATAATGGTGATCCATTTGGCACATCTTCAATCTCCAAAGCTCTGCTCAGAATATAACTGACATCATTATGTTGCTCTGTTGCAAATTTGTTATTGTCCTTCTGTATTTGCTCTGTTTTGTGCGCAGATGTTTGCTTTTTTTGTGATATGATGGTTGTTTTCTCTATGCAGAGACAGCTGTTTCACAAGTCTAGGATAGTTTGCCAGCGGATGATTAGGGTTTGTCCCAGCTTGTTAATACTACATGCAAATACTGTTCATACGAGATTTGCTTTACTGACCACTAGAAAAAGAAAAGAAAATCTATGTTTCCTCAGTGATGAACTCGGCAATTTTGATGATAAGAAAGTATCCAGAATAAGAGTTCGCACGGAGTGATTTCCTGGAGCTACACATGTGCATGCACATGCACCTATATACTAATTACTTGACCAAAATATCAATTTTACATCAGAGGTATAAATGGGAAAATAGACACTCTCTTGTGATTTATGCATTCAAGTTTTGTGCATATCTCGTGTTCATTGACATGCTACGGTTCCACATTTTTTTTTCTCTTTCCGCAACTGTGATTTAAGTACATGTTTAAAGGGTAAAAGCAAGCAGGAAGGGGAAAATCTATATGCTTTGGATATTGGAAAACCTGTTAATTGTGTTAAACCGCAATGGAAAGACTCGCGCATGTGGTTTGCAATTTCTGCCCGTATACCTGGGCAAATATTCAATACTCTTGAAGTAAGTTTAGGTAGTGCTCTAATTTTACATTTATTGGTGTGTTTAGTAAGACTCATCACTTTTTTATTATTATTTTATTTAACATGTAAAAATGTGTCATCCAGTGATTTGAATAGAGTATTGCTCCAAGAACATTGAATAATTATTCTGTGTACCTGTTGTTTTGTCTGGCTATGATGATCAAACCACCCTTTGTATGACATACAGGTATTATTGCTGGTGTTGCTTTGAGTGTTTTGTCATTTTTTTCTCTTTTTTTTCTTTTTTGACTTCTTACTTGGATTACAATGGCAGTGAAAGGTTTAACAATGGATGATATAGCACCTAAGCATCTCCTATCACAATACACCGTATAGTGCACATCATCACAAATTTAGTACCAGGAATAGAAAGGGTTTGTCCTATATATAAGTTTGCAAACCTACCTACAAATGGTGCAACACGATTGTTATAAATGGACATTAGTTGCTGTAGTAGTCAAAAGACTTGCGCCATTCTTTGGTACACCATCAAGAGAACTTAATATTCCATGCTACCATGCAATGCTAAAGGTGATTGATGATGCACCTTCCCTTGACTCTCTTCCCCTCTCATGCACTTGCTCCACCAATTTGCAATCGCTTTCTCCCTCTTCGTTAAATTATCAAATGGAACTACAAATCTGAGACGCCAACCTTGCAAAAAATGATCATTCCTCTGGTACAATTTTGCAAAAAAAAGAATATGCTGAAAATTGAATTGACTTTATTCATAAGAATAGACCATATATATAAAGAAATTACATAAACTAGTACACCACTAATTTAGGAACTGACTTTAGTTGTTCATGAAAATAAGAAACAAATTATCCACTACTGATACTACTACCAAGACTATCAAACTTGGTGAAACAAACTCCTAAAGATTAGGACAAACAAATAATTATTCAAAACACAAAATAAAACTAAATTCTTAACACTCCCCCTTAAACCGAGTGTTGTACTGCATTCAGTTTAAAAGGGTTTTTTTTTTTTTGACCGGCCCAGTCCCTCCAACAAATAGTTCATCTCAGCTGGCTTGCTGCTGAGTAATCCTTGTAACTCCCTCTCTCAAACTGGAGCATCCATTGTACAAACACCAAGCAACTTCTGCAGTTTCACGAACATGGCCAACTTGAGGGGTTTGGTTATAATATCTGCAACTTGATCCTCACTTTTGCAAAAGATCAGATCAATAGTACCATTCCTCGCAAGATCACGCAAAAAATGATACCACACATCAATATGTTTACTTCTCCCATGCAAAATTGGATTTTTGGACAGCTTGATTGCTGAAGTGCTGTCACAATAGACTGGTGTGGGGCTTTCTAAATGAAAGCCTAATTCTTCAAGGAGTCTTCTCAACCAGATTGCTTGAGATGCACACGCTGCGGCAGCGAAGAATTCAGCTTCAGTGGTTGACAAAGTAACAATTTGTTGCTTCTTTGATGACCAAGATATAGCCTCGGATCCCATTATAAATGTATACCCTGATGTGCTTCTTCTATCGTCTTGATCACCTGCATAGTCACTATCAGTGAAGCCAAGTAAACCAATATTTTCACCCTTCTTGTAAAGTATGCCAAAATTAGTTGTCCCTTGCAAGTAACGAAGAATTCTTTTGGCAGCAAAGAGATGAATTTCTGCAGGATCTTCCATATATCTACTAATTAGACTGACTGCGTGCATGATGTCTTTTCTGCTTCCAGTCAAATACATAAAATTTCCCACAATTTGCTTGTATAAAGTTGAATTAACCTTCTTTCCACCATGGTTTTTGGTAAGCTTCAGACTAAGCTCGACTGGTGTACCAACTGAATTACAATTTGCCATCTCAAACCTTTCCAAGATCTCTCATACATACTTCTTCTGCGAGATAAAGATCCTAGCAGAATTTTGTGCTACTTCATAGCCAAAGAAGTAATGCATTAATCCAAGATCAGACATATCAAATTCAGCCATCATTGACTGCTTGAAATCATCAAACATAGCACTACTACTTCCGGTAAAAATTAAATCATCCACATATAAGCATACAATTAACAACTCACCAGCATATCCAGATTTAACAAACAACATATGCTCAAATGGACATTAATGAAAGCCTGACCTTGAAAAATATGCAGAGATACAACTGCACCAAGCTCGAGGAGCTTGTTTTAGCCAATGAAGAGTCTTTCTTAACTTGTACACTTTGTTCACCTGCCCTTGTTGCAAGTCACCATGTAAGAATGGAGATTTTACGTCCAATTGGTAGATAGGCCATGAGTTTTGTGCTGCTAGTGCAAGCATCAACCAAATGGTATCATGCCGTGCAACTGGAGCAAAAACCTCTTTGTAGTTGATGCCATACTCTTGCTTGTAACCTTTTGCAACTAAGCGGGCTTTGTGCTTAACGACATCACATTTCTCATTCAACTTGGTCTTGTAAACCCACTTGACACCAATCGACTTTTGCCCTTTGGGAAGATCTGTCAATTCCCAAGTGTTGTTCTTCTCTATGGCTGCAATTTCTTCATCCATCGCTTTCTGCTATTTTGGGTATATGACAGCATCTTGAAAAGTAATGGGATCACAGTATGCAAATAGGGCAAAATGTATAAGTGGATCATCATCTGATTGAACAACTCCACATACCTCATAGTCTCGCATCCATGCCGGTCTTCTTCTGTTACGTTCAGGTCGAGAAAATGTTGAAGATTCTGGGTTCTCATCTTCTGGAATTGCTGCTAGTTGGCTCGAAGAAGCAGGTTGTTGTAAGCTGATCATTTGATCACCAAGCGTTTGTTTAGGAAGACTTTCTCCTTGATCCAAACTCACGGGAATATTCTAACTAGAATTGCTATTAGCTCCTGTCCACATCTTCTCTTCATCAAAAAACACATCCCAGATGATGATAATTTCTCGAGTGATTGGATTGAACAACTTATACACCTTGGACTGCTCACTGACCCCAAGGAAAACACACTTTAGTCCTTTGTCATCAAGTTTCTTCCTCTTCTCATCTGGTACATGTGCGTATGCAATGCACCCAAAAATTCGCAAGTGGTCTACACTTGGTCTTCTATCACTCCATGCTTCTTCAGGTGTTTTATCTCGGACAACAATTGTAGGACTTCTATTCAAGAGATGAATACTCCACAAGATTGCCTCGGGCCAGAATCTCTTAGAAAGATTCGATCTATTCAGCATACTCCGCACCATATTTAAGATCGTGCGATTTTTCCTCTCTGCAACACCATTTTGTTGTGGTGAATAGGAAGTTGTGAGCTGCCTTTTGATTCCATGCATCTTACAGAAATTTGCAAATTCATGTGAGGTGTATTCTCCACCACGATATGTTCGTAAAGTTTTGATTGGCTGCCCAACTTCCTTCTCAATAATGACCTTATAATTTCTGAATTCCAAGAAAGCTTTAGACTTTTCCTGCAGCAAATGGACTCATGTTTTGCGACTAAAGTCATCGATAAATGTTATAAAGTACCTCTTATTACTGTTGGATGACGGATTAATGGGACCGCATATATCGGAATGCACTAGCTCCAACACCTTCTTGGCTCTCCATGCATCTCCTTTCAGGAAAGGATCCCTATGTTGTTTCTCAATTACACATTCTTCACAAACTCGTGAAGGATGCACAATTTCTTGAAGGCCAATCACCATATTCTTTTGTTGAAATAGATTCAAACCAGAGAAGTTCAAATGACCATACCGAAAGTGCCACAACCAAGCTTCATCTTTCACCATAGCAGCAAAACAAGAAAGTATATCACGCTGAATGGATAAAGGAAACATTTTATTCGCTGTCATACTAACCTGAGTGATCAGATCCTTCCTTGGATCTTGAATACGACACACACCATCCTTAATGATGATCTCATAGCCCTTTTCTTGGAGTTGACCCACGCTCAACAGATTGCTTTTTAAACCTAGTACATAAAAAACATTTGAAATTGCTTGATGTGTTTTTTGAGATGTCTGGATTTGAATGTTGCCCTTTCCCACGACAGAGATAACCGAACCATCTCCGAATTTGACAGTCGAACGATAGGACTCATCTAATTCAGAGAATATAGATTTGTTCCCACACATATGATTGCTGGATCCTGTGTCCAAATACCGAGCCTGTCTCTTCAGCTACATTGCACGCCATTAGAAGAGAAATTTCTTCTTCCTTCTCAGCAAAATTTGATTTTGCTCCCTTTCCTTTGTTCATCTTTGTTCGACATTCAGAACGATAGTGGCCGAACCGGTTACATCTTGGATTTTTCAAATGTTTTTGATTCCTGGTCGCCACCATGATGATCATCCCGACCTTTTCCTTTGCCTTTGGTGTCGTGTGCTCGATTGTCACGTGTGGAGTGATCATTGCTGCTGCTTCCTCCTTTTCCACGCTCGGAAACTTATTGAGAGTTGCATGAAGATTGTTGTAGCTGCAATGCTTGCTCTACTACTTCATGCTGATTGATCCGTTGCTCATGAACAGTCAGCGAACTCATCAATTCTTCAATTGAAAGGACATCAAGATCTTTCGATTCCTCAATTGAACGGACCACGTGATTGAACTTCCTACTCATTGATCGAAGAATTTTCTCAATGACAGTAACTTCGTCCATCTTTTCTCCACACGATCTCATCTTGTTCACAATAGACATAGTTTTGGAGAAATATTCCTCCACTGACTCTATTGGCTGCATGTGAAGAGTCTCAAATTGTGAACGAAGTGCTTAAGTTGAGACCGTTTCATTTTGGCATTGCCTAGGTACTTTTGCTTCATTGCATCCCAAATTTGTTTCGAAGTACCTTTGGTGAGTATAGTCTCCAGGATTGTGCGATCAATGGCCTGGAAGAGGTAGTTCTTCGCCTTCAAGTCCTTCAACTTGAGTTCCTCCAACTTCACTTTCTGAGCATCCGTCAAAGTGCTAGACTCCGTCGGTTCTATATATCCAACTTCAATGAGATGCCAATACTCATTGGACCTCAAGAAGTTCTCCATCAGTATGCTCAAATGATCATAATGACCATCAAATCTCGATATAACGAGTTGCACATAAGTCTCTGTCGCCATTGAAAGAGAATCGTTGCTATGCCCAGGAAAAACAAGAGAGAGTAGATAAGAGCTTCAGCTCTTTAACACTTCTACTTTTCGTGTTTTCTAGCAAGCTCTGATACCACTAATACAGTTTTGCAGAGGAAAAAAAAATACTGAAACTAAACTGACTTTAGTTGTTCCTGAAAACAAGGAACATATTATCCATTACTGATACCACTACCAAGACTCCATTAAACTTGTTGAAACAAACTCCTAAAGACTAGGACAAATAAATACTTATTCAAAACACAAAATAAAACTAAATTCTTAACACCTTCTTCATTAAATTATCAAATGGAACTAAAAATCTGTGACGCCATCCTTGCAAAAAACGATCATGCCAAAAACATAACTACCATCTCCCCTGAGTATCCAATATGCTTCCTAAATCTCTATTAAACCCACCCACATCTAAACCCTTCTTTATTCCAAGTGAAGGGGGTCGGCCTAAACAAGTACAGGTTGATCCAAAATCCAAAACGAGGCCTAACAGGCCGAAGACCAAAACGGCCAAGAGGCCTGCTAACACAATACTCTTATCGATCCATTAACAACAAGTAGACCTACTCCCGAAGAATTGGTAATGTGCCAATATCTGCACAAGAGTCTAATTAGACCGATCTTTTAATCTTGGTCGAGCGTAATAATGACAAGCATAACCGAGGTTAGAAAGAATTTAATGTGATGGGACGATCAAGCTCAGAACATTAATAGCGATGACACATCCGTACAACTCTGCAATAAATGACAAATGATGTAACCCGAAATGATTCAACAATCCGCCAACTTAGCAAAAAGGAGCTTAGCAAAAAAGGCCTCGAATAAACCCCAAAAGGAAAAAGAGCAATTCCTACCATAACCGAGCCTGGAGGATCGCCACTTTCCTATCAAATTTCATACAAAGCCATATAAGTATCAAACTCGACGACGAGGTAGACACTCTTTTATTTACAAAAACTCTACTAAATTCTCTTAGAACTTATCATCTCCATCCTACAATTCACTAACTTAGGCATCGAAGGAGTTTTCCAGTCAAGTTCGCCGACCAGTCTCATCCCTGTTTTCGTATACAGGAGCGATCAAGCCGACAACTCCAACAAAATAGGTTTAGTTCTTTCTGTTCTCTCTCACCCCAATGGATTCACCCCCGCACACCAAGCATATGAGCGTGTCACACCTAGTCGGAGTCCCACCAAGCCTGTCACACATTTTCTTGCCACGTCTTAAATAAATATCTAAATGAAAAATAAGCAAATTGAATTGTAAAAGCTTAAACAAAGAGAACATGGGAGCCGTTCTGACAGAAACTTTTTTTTTTCCCTGGAGGGTTAAACTGGAATGAAAATAAGATTAGGAAAAGAAGCAGCAATGTTTGAGTACATAAATTATCCCCAAAAAAAAAATGTTTTGAGTACATAGCACAGGGGCAAGCAACCCCGCTAGTGTCTTCACACAATTGACTAACAACAAAACAAGAGGCATTTATGCAAAATATTAAACTCTTGTTAGTTGATAACATCATGATGAGCAAGAAGATCTGCGCACTAGTTAGCTTCATCAAAAACACATCACACTGAAGCCATATCAAATTCTCTAGGAGAAACCAGTAATCACATATTACATGAAACAAATGATGATGATCAATATTCGGCTGTGTCAAAGTTGCAGTGCGTTGGCCAAATTCATCTTAAGCTTCAAGCATTAACAGGCGTAGGTTTATGGCGATGCCCAGGCACTTTTAAGCGCCATAGCTCGGCTTCAAGAGTGCATGCAACTCCAATCTTTCTATGGAAACCTTGAACTCAGTTCTTGTTGCAATCCCTCATTAAACCTCCATGACTACTTTCTCCTAAAGATTGAATCGCACCACCTGAATTCAATTTGTGAAAAAATGGTTTAGGTGATAATCAGCAAATCAAGGAAGGCTGCAGTTGTTTTGTAGGTATTAAAAGATGCCCCTGTGATGACCTGCACTCGAGATGGTCCACAACCTCTATTAGAGCCTCACAACACGCCTCAAAAATAATGGTTGGAAGTTACATATGTATCTCATCGGGTTCGTATATGTACAGCTTGCTGTCACACTTTCTACACGATGTGGGACAGCCCCTCCTTCGTTTCTCGTTCTCGGGGTGTTACAATCTCCCTCACTTGGGCACAATGTTCCTGTTGTGCCTTGTACACAATTTAGGATGTCACAAAGACCGGAGTTATGCTCTGATACCAGCTCTGATGACCCGTGCCCGAGATATTCCACATCAACTCTATTGGAGCCTCACAACATGCCTCTAAAACCATGGTAGGATGTTACTAATGTATTTCGTAGCGTTTTTATATATACGGTACAGCTTGCCACCACATATTCTTCATGATGCGGGACAATCCCTCCATACTTTCTTGTTCCTGGGGTGTTACAATCTATGAACTCCCATTCCAAAGCTATCACAAAAATTTTCTTTATGATCATCTCTGGTGAAAGTTGCAATGATCCAGTTTCAAAGAGATCCTTATTCCTGCAAATCCAAATAAATCAGCAAGCAAAAATGAAAATAACAGACCAAGCATTACCAGAGTGGTGCAAAACTCTAGTAGTGCAGTTGTTTTGAAGCCAAGAGGAAGCAAAACTAGAGAAGGAGCAGCAAAAATGGACAGGACACCATTGGTATTCTCCAAGGTTTTTTGTTGCAACACAATCTCTGAGAACATGGGAGGTCAACTCCACAACAAAACACAAAAGGGGCAAAGATTATCAGACAGAGGTCACATTACGGAAGAACAAGTTGTCATTGGTGATTAGACGTTGAAGAACAAGCCGAAGGAGATGCTTGACCCTATGAATGGTTTGATCCTATGAATGGTGTGATACTTCTAGACCGAGGACCAATCATCTAAAGGAGGGGTAGCAAAGAACACTTTGCTGATCCTGAATGCTGAAAAGCTAGGGAGGAAAAAAAAAGCATCAAAGTTGTGTTTCCAAACCGACCAATTAACATGCGAACTATAGCAATGAATGAGAATCTTCTTAATACTAGCTTCAAGATCAGATGGAAGAACAAAAGACAAGCTATCAAAATTCCAGCACTGATCAGCCCAACAGTCCCTCACTGCTAGGTAATGATCCTTGACGGATATAGGACCAGCAATATGATTTGTAAGAGGGCCATGGTCCATACCCCACTCAATTATCAAACCAAAAGCTTGTGATACATCATTCCTTGAAGAAAATTTTGAACCTTTCTGGAAGAGTTTCCTCCCGTTCACAACGCTCTTCCAACCAGGAGAAAGCATAGACTATTTTTTGTTTAAACCATATTGCACAATCAACACTCTAGTCTATAAGCCATAGACACTTGACTATTGGTACTCTGAATACCTAAGCCACCCAGCTCCTTGGGTTTGGCCATATTATCCCAACCACCTGCATGAATTTTCCTATGCACTGGAGATGAACCGCACAAGAAATCCCTATTCAACTTGTCTATCATGTTTGAAACCTCTTTTGGGAGAGCACTACATTGCATTACATATGTATGAATGGCTGAATTAACAGCGTAACTCTACCAGCGAAAGACAAACACTTATTAAGGCTGAATTAACAGCCTTAATAAGTGTAACTCTACGAGCGAAAGACAAACACTTAGATACACTTAGATTTGCGTCCCGATAACTTCTTGTTAATATTATCAATGATGAACTGGTTGACCTCTTGGAAGCTCTAGCATGGTGAAGAGGACAGCCTAGGTAAGAGCCCAAATCATTTGTCTGAGGAATTGGAAGGATGTTTGCCAAGTGGTATGTGCTATCCTTAGAAAGATATGCAGAGAAAAAGACCTGTTTTCAAAAACCACCTCTTCCTTAGCAATCCTTTGTTTTTGGAGCAAGCAATGGAAATTAAAATGGACAAATATTTCATACAAAGAGATGTAGGAAGAAATAAGGTCCCCTAGGCAAATATCCCTCGAAGATAAGGAGTTAGAGATGCCACCATTGAAGGATAGCTAAGGAAGACGTGGTGATGCAGGACATAAAAAGGTATTAAGGTTGATCCAAAGTGGAGGGAAGTTGAAAAAAAAAAGAACCTTATAAATGAAACCCCAATCAAGCCTACCATAGGCCTTCTCAAGGTTAATCTTGATAACCATGCTACCAAGCTTACCTCTTTTGGTCTTACAATAGTGAATAACCTCTTGGACAATAAGAACATTGTCTGTGCCTCAACAATCAGGAATGAAGCTGGACTGAAAGGGCTGATCATATCATCTAGCACGGGGCGGAGATGGTGCACAAGAGTTTTAGCGATCATTTATTAACAGTGTTGCGTAGCCTAATGGGTCTAAGCTGATTTACAGACTCAAGGTTATTAGCTTTCAGGATTAAACACAGATAGGTATTGTTAATGGCAGGATCAATCTTCCCCGAGAAACAAGCCTCTTGCACCACGAGATGAAGAAAAGGACACACAAACTCCCAACAACACTGAAAGAAACCAGCCGTAGTTGCCAGGGTTTAAAAGACCACATAACTCTCTTTAACTCATCCAGAGGGGGAATAGCACTCAAACTTTGATGCTCAGAAGAATCAATGGACAGAAAACATGAGGTTTCTTTCAAATGCCTTATATCATGAGTTCTCTCAGTAGAAAACATGTCTGAGAAGTGGCTCACAAGATGATCTTTCACTCTAACTTCGTCAAACAACTAGTTTCCCTCATAGTTTTTGAAGGCATGAATATGGTTGTTTCTAAGATGATTGATAGTAGAAAGGTTAAAAAATCTAGTATTTTTAGATTTCATTGCCCAAAACTCTTCCTCTAAGCGTAAGAGTTGGTTGGATTCACTAATCAGGTTATCCTCCAATGAGAAAATAAACAGACAAGGGCTAGATTCAATGGCGAGCACCGAAGAGCCTAGCAGCCACTCTTTTCATAAGCAACAAAATATTACCGAAATGTTAACATAGCAGGCTACAACTTCAGAAGAAAGCAATTTTAGTGCACTCAGAAAATGAGTTGGTAAGTGTCAACCCAACATGCCCTAACAAAAGAATTGATAGAGCGGCCAGTGAACCAGAAGGATTCAAATCTAAAGGGCCTAGGTAAGGACACACAGTTAGAAGGGCCGTACAGAGCAAAAGAGGGCAGTGGCCAGTGAACATGAGGAAGACGTTTTGAGACAAGCTATACTACACTAAAATCAACAAAAATTAACAATTAGTAGTATGGCAAAAAAGTTGACGAAATAATGACAGAACCACAAGCCATATGTAGTAGGTTGTTCAAACCTGGAACCTGTGCACCCCCCTGTACAAGGGGTTAAGTGTGGAGAAAAACCATCCAGCAACAAAGAACTTTCAACCAAATTTTGATCTACATCGTATCCTCCTAATTAAATATTCCTCTAAACCAGCAGCTGCTTGCAGTATTCTTGTGTGTGGCGTCAACTCCACCTTCAAAATCTCTTCCAAAACATTTGCAATTCTAACCGTTTCATTCACCTCACAAATCCTAGGGATAATTTCCATCCAAGTATCCACGTGCGGAGCCCCCTCATGGGTCAACATCTCCCCCAACAGCCCACAAGCTTCCTCAATCTTGCCAACATTACAGAAACCCTTGATTAAGCAATGAAAGACCGAAAAATGTGGAGAAAACCCCTTGGAAATCATTTCTTGCATATAATTCTTCGCCTCATAATACAAACCCTGATTGCACAACCCGGCAACCAAAGTCCGATAAGAAACCAGATTTGGTAAGCACCCATTGGAAGGCATGTCCTCTAGAACCTTACAAGCATCGAGAGCACGACCTTCCCTGCAGAATCCCAGGATGACTGTATTGTAATGGACAACGTCGGGATTGCAACCCTTAACCTTCATCCTACAAAGGAGCTTGTAAGCCTCCTTAAGCTTCTTCTTCCTACACAAACTGTTCAACAATGTGGTGTAACTCAAAGTATCCGGCACAAAACCTTTATTCAACATATCCTCCAACAAATCAACGGCTTTGTTGACCTGACTATTCCTACACAATCCCTGCATCAAAATTCGATAGGACTCTATGTCGGGCACAACATCTCTCTTAAACATTTGATTGAACAGGGAATAGGCAATGCTCAGATCTCCGTTAAAACAGAACGCACGCATCAAAAGGTTGTAGGACTTGGTGTTGGGCGACACTCCGTATCGGGTGGTAGAGGATTTGAAAAGGTCAAAGGCGGGGCGAAGGTAGTTCCGGTGAGAAACGAGAAGGTGGAGGATGAGATTCAAGTGCTTGGGGAGGGGTTTGGCGTTGAATTGGAGGATCGTGGTGTGGAAGGTGGTGAGGGCTTTATCGGGGAGTCGGGCGTCAGCGTAGGCTTGGAGGATATGGGAGAAGAGGGAAGGGCCGACGGGGTGGCCATCGGCCTTGAGGCGACAGAGGAGGGGTTGAATGAGGGAGAAGTGGCGAGAGCGGCCGAGTTTGAGGATGAGAGCGTGGAAAGTAGAGTAAGAGTGGCGGAAATTGGGTTGGCGAGAGGCCAAGTCGAAGATTTCTTTAGCGAGGAGTGGGTCTGACTGGGAAGCAATGAGCTTTTGAATTCGAGCAGGGGAGCCAATTGGGATTTCAAGAACATGCTCCATGTCTTTGTTCTCGTTAGTTCCTCATCTTCTTCTTGACAAGTACAAAGAGAACGTTGGGAATTTTTGGTGGTCAGGACCCAGAGTAAAGCATCAATGCCATAAAACAGCTGTCATGACAGTTTCACGGGGAAGAAAGAATCAGAGATTGGAAGAAAGAATAGGGGTGGTATTTATTTACTTTGGCATAATTAGTCGGAAGTTCAATTTTTAGTCTTTGGTGTACATTTAGTTTATTAAATTTGTTTACCTTGTCAGATCTGTTACTTTAAAAATTTTGAACTGTAAGATTTTTTTAATTTAATAATTAATAATTTTATAAATAAAATTATATTTATTACTCATAATTTTTTAATTACTTAATACAAACCTAGCTGCGTTGTTATTATCATTTATCAATTCTATTTATTGTCAAAAGACTTTTTTGACAAGCTCTTTCTGTGCACGAATCCCCCTTTCTCTCTCTCTGTAAACTACCCAGACGAGATAATATATAAAAGCATACTCTTTCAAAACTTCTACACTCCCATCGACATATATTAATGTACGTATATATGGATGAATATGTACGAAATCTCCAATTGCATTAGCTTTTCAGTGTGAAAAATGTTAGTTTTGTGCCTTTATTCTGTAGCTGAATCTAGATTTTCTCCCCAAACGTCGGTGACAGATCGAAGACGCCATGACTGGTCGTAGAGACAATTATTTGATGAGAAACAACGGGCACTCACTTCAAGGATTGAAAATTGTTGTGGCCACCGCGATTGGAGTTACTCTCGGGTGCGACTTTGCTTTCTTGTATACCCATGGCTTGTTCGTCTCCAATTCAACGATGCACACTCATAGAGACGGTTAATTTCTTTGATCCACCATCGTCGACAAACGCTATCAAGAGAAAACCACTCCTCCATCTTTGTCCTTTGCTAATACTTTGCTTATTTCAATGAAAAGTATTTCCTAAAAAAATATGTTATGCAATTTTTGGTTCTAACAAATTGTCAGTGCCTAAAGCCACTTTTCAATTCAATTTAATATCAAAATTAATTCTAAACAACAATTAATAATAAAATAATTACTAAGATCAACAAAATATTAAAAAATTTACTTTGTCAAAAAAAATAGAAAAAATTAACAAATTTCATAAAATACCTTACAAAAAAGTCTCAAAAAATTAACCCTGTCAAGAATTAAAACTTGGACTTAGATTAATATATTAAAATTTAACTATTTATTCCATAAAAAATCAAATATTTTTTACGAATTAAATGTTAATATTCACCACATGCTTGCCCTCAACCTCCCTCTGCATTTAAGTATTGAAATAAAAACAAAATTCATGAATATACAAAATATACAAATACATATATAGACCAATTCATAAGAAAGAAAAAGAAAGAAAATTCAAAATAAAAAAGAAGACTCACAAAAATCGAGATCAAATTTGATCACTCCTAAAATTTGTTTTATCAAAATAGATTTGTTCAAATCTTAGAACTCAACTATAGAGTTGTAAATCTATAAAAAAAAATTAAAAAATTAGACTAACCTAGTTGTAAATATGATGAGTAAATGGTGACAACGGCGTAACGCAGCGATGGCGGCGTTACAGTGGCAGTGTGGCGACGCAGCAGCAGCGATGATATGATAGCGGCAACAATGTAACAATGACAACAACGTAATAAAGGAGGCAGCGACGGCATTGCAACAACAGAGTAATAGAGATTATAGTCTTTAAGATTTAAAGATGCTTCGATAGAAAGAGAGATGAGAGAGAGTTTTTAGGGTTTGACAATGGTGTGTATTTTGATAAATATTTACCGGCTAAAAATGGGGAGAGAGAGAGAGAGAGATGAGAGAGAGATATTTACCGGCTAAAAATGGGGAGAGATAGAGAGAGAGATGAGAGAGAGTTTTCAGGGTTTGACAATGGTGTGTATTTTGATAAATGTTTACTGGCTAAAAATGGGCAAAAATTTTATTTGGTAAGTAAAATCTTAGTTTTAGAATTTTATAAAGAAAAAATTTTAACAATTAAAACATAGTTTGTCTTTAGACATTTCAAAATTATTGAGCTATTTGATTATATAGATTTGATCAGTATGTTATCTGTAATAAATGTTATTTATATGTTAGTTTATCTCAATAATAATTATTACAAATAATTTTATCACTTTTAGTATGCCAAGCACTATAATTATAAATAAATTTATCTATAATAGATAAACATTAGTTACAGATAAATTTATCTCAAGATTAATTTTTACAGCTAAATTTATCTTTTTAATATGTTAATGATAATACTTATAGATAAATATATGTAATAGACAAATGTTAGTTAATTTTATCCCTTACTCATAAATTTATCTTTTACAGATAAATTTATCTTAATGAAAATATTTACAGACAAATTTATCTATAATAAATAAATGTAGCTTTCACGTTAGTTTATCTCAAAAATAATTTTTATAGATAAATTTATTGCTTTCAGTATATCACGCATTATACTTACAAGTAAATTTATCTCTGCTTTTATTATAAATGTACAGTAAAGAAAAACTTCATTTTTTGTTATATTTGGTAATTAAAGTTATTTATATTCTCTTATTTCTGGATACAAACAGATAAATATATATCTAATTTTTATTATAAGTAAATACTAAAAATAAACTTCATTTTTTGTTATATTTGAGCAATAAATTTAATCTATGTTCACTTATTTTCTGATGTAAATAGATAAATTTATCTCTGATTTTTATTATAAGTGAACATTAAAGACAAACTTCACTGTTTGTTGTATTCGAATAATTTTTTTTTTTTTTATCATTTGGTTAAATTATTTTTTTTTTAACTCTTCTCATCGAGATGAATCAAGAAAATATTCTTTTTGATCGAAATATGAAAAAATTTCGAAAAGATAAAAAAAAGTTAAAATATGCCAATAAGTTATTTTTATATTTAGTGAATTTATTTTATCTTTTATGCCAATAAGTACGCCAACAAAGCTTGCTCAACAAGCCTCCCGATCAAAGAGTGAAGCGACGAATCGAGCAAAGTCATCACATCACCTCCCAACTGCTCGAGTCCCCGACCAACAGCAAGGTGATAGAGGCAATTGAGACGGACCAGGTTTCGATCAGGACCACGTGTAGCACACGTGGAAGGTCGTGCAGCGCAACAGTCCTTTCATCCTCGGCCCTTACCTCAGCATCCATATATTAGCTCGGATGTTGAGCTGAGCTACGTAGACACCGTGCCCGAGGTCTGGGGACCTCGGGCGGTGAACCTGTGCGATGATTTTTGGTTCCGAGCTCAGAAGGGGTTCAATACAGACCCTAATGAAGAGGTGCTCAGTGTCATGAGAAAGCATGGTTGGCATTCATGTCCGAGCAGAACGAGTTGCGCAGCTCCCAAAGCCAAGCTCGAGGGATGATACCTGAGTTCAACGACTCGTGATATGCGTATCAGAAGGGTGATACTATGATAGGAGATTAGTAGTGGTTGGACCAACTCTAGAACTAGGATGTCAAAAAGAGTTGACTTGGCCTAATATAGATTAGACCTGAATATTGATAGACAACTTGACATGATAAGAGAAACTTATAGAAATATCTAATGATGGCATTGATAAGTCACCATCAACTTGACAATTATGTATTGATCAGAGAGAGAAAGTACAACCCGACCTACTCGGGTCGGGTCGGACTCCCAGAGCGGGTTAAGTACGTTTCTTCCTATAAATAGCCAGTACATCTACAGACACAGGTATGCTCTCTTTTAACTAGGGGAAATCCTGTCAAATTTCTCTCTCAAACTCTTGCCTGACTTGATCGTCGGAGGGTCCACCGGTATAAAGCCACCGGCGGGTGTCTCACCCCTTTCTTGTGCAGGCATACACGTGTAGTCTATCCATGACAGCTCAGCTAGCTTGGACGGGTTCAGTAGATCCCAATCCTTATCCTCTACAATTTGGCACCGTCTGTGGAAAAATTAATTAGAACGCCTCCATGGCTAGCTAGGAAAATCACATTCATAGAGAGTTGAAAGAGTGACGCGCATCACGCGCAGAGGCATCGCATGCAACTCATCGTAGAAAAAGACATCATGTTCCTTCTGAGGTTCACGTTAGTGGAGCCAGGATCAACCAAAGGAGAGGACACACCCATGTTGGGAGCTCCCATGAAATCACTCCTTTTGAAGGGGACTACCCCCCACATTTCACGATGCAGCAAGTGCTGGAGGGGTATCAAGATGAGCTGAATAGGAGAGACTAGCAGCTAGTCAGGCTCCAGCAAGAGCTCCACAAAATGAGAGCTCAAGTGAACCAACGACGCTCACGAAGAGTCCGGTCCGAACATGAACAATCCAACCATGAGAGGTCCAACCAAAATCAGAGGAGAGGCGTTGTTCGGCCTCAGACAAGCTGTAGCTCGATAAGGGAGCCTCGACCTAATCGACGTGAGAAGGACCCTGAGAGGAGTCGCGTCTCAGACTCAAAAAAAAGGAGATAGGGGCAGACGTAGACCTCCAACAACACCCATGTACTAGCCGTGCGCCGTTATGAGTAGCAACGGCAAGCTGGCCAGGAGCTCGGGCGTGCAGAGGAAAAGGAAGAGCTTAAGCAGTGGTTGAACCTCCAACTCAATGGGAGATTATAGCCGGCCATGGGTAGGTCGACCTAGGATGTTACTCGGAGGGCGTTGGAGCAGATATCTGCCTCCCCATTTACAAGGGAGGTGGACGGAGCAGAATTGCCCAGAAAGTTTCAAACTCCCTAAGTTCAATCTCTACGATGGAAAGACCGACCCTATGGGTCACATTTGGCATTTCAGACAAATGATGGCCCTTTGGAGCGGGAACGACGCCCTGATGTGCAGGATTTTCCCTTCCATCTTGGGCGAGGTAGTCTTGCGCTGGTTCGATAAACTCCCAGCTAGGTCAATTAGAAGTTGGAGGCAGCTTTCCAAGCTATTCGCAGCAAGGTTCATCACCAACAGCAGGCAGCCGAGGGAGATTGACTCTCTGCTCAGCCTAAGGAAAGCCGATAATGAAAGCTTGAGGTTCTATGCTTGGCACTATTGGGAGACCTTTAATGACATTAATGATTGCAATGAGCAACTCGTCGTGGCCTCTTTCAAGCTTGGGTTGGATAAAACCCACAAATTGAGGCATTCATTGACCAATAGACCTGCTCAGGGTATGGCCGAGCTAATGTTGAGGATCGAGCAATACTTCAAGGTCGAGGAGGACATGGGAGGCATGAGTAACAAAACTCCTGTCCAGGAAGCAAAAAAAGAAGCTCGAGCATAAAAAAAGGAAATTAAGAAAGCCAAAAAGAAGCCTGATCGGGAAAAAGAGCGCGAAAGGCCAAACGAAGTATATAAAGTGGCCAATACCGTGTTCAAGGAGCCCATTCACAAGCTTCTTAACCAGATTAAAGATAAAGCATGGTTTGTCTGGCCACCAAAGATGTTCACTGATCCCAGCAAGCAGGATGAGAAGAAACACTGTGCTTACCATAGAGAGCACGGTCATTTCAAAGACCGTTGTAGGACCTTCAAGAGGTTCCTGGAAGAGCAAGTGAAGGCGGGAAACCTCAGCCAGTACATAGAGAAAGAGAAAATCCGGGTTGAGCAGCATGCTGATGCCGTGCTAGGGGAGGAGAAGAAGGACCAGCAAGAGTCATCAGTGTCATACATGCCGCCCCCAGGCCAAAGACATCAAATGAGACAAGGAGTGGAAGTCGAGAGCTAGCACATCGATGGGAAGTCATGCAAGCCCGGCTTGATCAAAGTGGCTTAAGCAAGAGAAAGTTCTTGAGTAGTGAATTATTGGTGAGAGACCTGACCTTCTCTAACGCCGACATGGAAAGGGTTGAACACCCGCACAATGATGCACTCGTTATAACCCTCCGAATTTGGAGGTATGACGTGAAGCGTATCTTGGTCGACCAAGGAAGTTTGGCGGAGGTGATGTATGCCGACCTTTTCTACAAGTTGGGGCTCAAGAAGGAGGAACTGTTGAAATGTCACACCCCATTGGTCAGGTTCAACGGTTAGCCCGTCCTACCAATGGGGAGAATCGCACTGCCGGTCAAGGCAGGGGCCGAGCTCAAGAATATCAAATTTTTGGTAGTGGACGTGTCGTCGCCGTATAATGCCATAATGGGGAGGACATGACTTCACCAGCTTAAGGCCATCCCCTCAGCATACCATCAGGGTCTGAAATTCCCAACTGCTAGGGGTGTGAAAACAATCAGAGGAGATCAAACGGCGGCTAAGTAATGTTTCATGGCTGCTATTCGAGGAAAAGCAGGCTCGTCCAAGGATGAGAAGATGTGTGTGGTTGAGGTACAAGACAGGCCACACCTTGATGATGTTGGGAGGATGCCAACGGAGAAAGTTACAGAGCCTCTAAAGAAGGTCTTGCTCAGTGGTGATGACCCAGATTGTTTCTTTTTGCTCAGATCCAATTTGGCCGAGCAGGAAGAAACTGACATGGTGAACTTTCTTCGATCTAATGTAGAGGTTTTCACTTAGACACCATATGAAATGTCGGGCCTTGATCTCGAGGTGATGCAGCACAAGCTGAGTGTTGATCCCACCCACAAACCAGTAGTCCAGCGCGGGAGGAGGTCTTCAGCTCAAAACTCAGAGGCCATATTAGAAGAAGTTGAAAAATTGCTCAAGAGAGGGGCAATAAGGGAAGTGCAGTACCCTCAGTGGTTGTCTAACATCGTGGTAGTTAAGAAGAAGAATGGAAAGTTGAAGGTCTGCATGGATTTCACCGACTTAAACAAAGTCTGTCCTAAAGATTCATTTTCACTTCCTAAGATTGATCAGTTTGTGAATTTGGCAGCAGGACATGGAATGATGAGTTTTCTTGATGCTTATAGAGGTTACCACCAGATAGCTATGAGCCCGGACGATCAAGAAAAAACTAGTTTTATTACTCCCTGCGGAGTGTATTGCTATAAAGTCATGCCATTTAGCTTGAAGAATGTTGGGACAACCTATCAAAGGCTAGTAACTAAGATATTCCAACCTATGATAGGTCGAAACATTGAGGTTTACATAGACTATATGGTGGTTAAGACCGAGCAGGGGCACGATCACCTGGCCTACCTGAGCAACATCTTCGAGGTTCTGAAAGTCTACAAGCTAAGACTCACTGCGTCAAAATATGCATTCGGTGTACAGTCGAGCAAGTTCTTGGGGCATTTGATCAGCAGAAGGGAGATTGAAGCAGACCCCAACCAAATAGCAGCGGTGCAGCATATCCAACCTCCAAAGACAGTAAGAGAGATACAACGGCTCACGAGGATGGTAGCAGCTTTGAACAGGTTTATCAGTCGATCTTCAGATAATTATCATCCTTTCAACTGTTAAAAAAGGATAAAAATTTCATCTAGGGGGAGGAGTGTGATTAGGCGCTCCAAAAATTGAAGGAGTACTTGAGCTTGGCTCCTCTTCTGTCCAAGCCCTTGTCTGAGGACGAGCTATATATGTATCTTGCAGTGTCAGAACACGCGGCTAGTGCCGTCCTGGTCAAGCTGGATATGGCCGAGCAGCTCCCAGTCTACTACGTCAGCCACACCTTCCTCGATGTCGAGACTAGATACTTGCCCCTGGAAAAGCTAGCACTGGCTCTAGTCATGGCATCCCGAAAGCTGGCACAATACTTCCAAGCACACAGAATCATTGTTTTGACTGCACACCCACTTAAAGCTTTGCTACGCATGGATGACTTCTCTGGAAGAATTTCCAAATGGGGAGTGGAGCTCGAGAATACGACATCAAGTTCCGATCAAGAACAGCAATCAAGGGGAAGGTCCTAGCAAATTTTATTGTAAAATTCTCCAGGCCGAGCTCGCTGCACAGCTCAGACTCAACCACACTCGAGTCCAAGCTAGAAGGGAAGGATGACCAAGAAAGAATAGGAAATGGGGAATCCAAGGCCCAACCAACAATGCAAAAATGGAGATTATACACTGATGACGCGTCAAATCAAAAAAACTCTGGAGCAGGGGTGGTTCTC
Source organism: Heliamphora exappendiculata (assembly GCA_034768845.1). Taxonomy (NCBI): domain Eukaryota; kingdom Viridiplantae; phylum Streptophyta; class Magnoliopsida; order Ericales; family Sarraceniaceae; genus Heliamphora; species Heliamphora exappendiculata. Next base: position 2,633,073 of record JAOTRH010000023.1, read on the forward strand.
ATCTCCCCAGAAGGATTAGTAATAGAACATTCCATCAGGTTAGGATTCCCAGCATCTAATAACGAAGCCGAGTATGAAGCATTTCTCGCAGGGCTCACGAGTGCCAAGCTCCTGGGCATTAGAAAGTTGAAGGTTTTTTGTGATCCCAGTTAGTGGTCAACCAAATGACTGGACATTATAACACAAGGGATGACAGGATGGCTTCCTATCTGTCCATAGCACTCGAGCTGGTCAAGGGTTTTGAAAAGGTGCAGATCGAGTAGGTCAGTAAGGAAAGGAATTCCCATGCCGATGCTCTGGCAGCCCTAACCTTGGCACCCGAGCTCGGGCTAAGAAGGATAGTGGAGATCTAGAAACAGGACCATTCGATCATTGAAATGACTGCTCGGCAGGTTCATGCTATTGAAGACAACCAGAAGCCAAGCTGGATGGATCCCATCATCAGATTCCTCAACGATGGTCAACTTCATGAGGATAAGAAAGAGGCGCACAAGGTCAGACATAAGGCAGCACGATTTTGGTTATCTCCTAAAGGTCACCTATATAGATTATCTTTCTCAGGACCCTATCTATTATGTGTGCATCCGAACAAAGTCCAGCACTTCCTGTTCATGAAGGGATATGTGGGGGTCACAGTAGGGGAAGATCTATGGTGCAACGGGTAATAAGCCAGGGCTATTGGTGGCCCTACATGCAGAAAGATGCCCAAGTATATACACAGAAGTATGAGAAGTGTCAGAAGTTTGCACCCTTGCACAGGCAGCCAGCCAAGGAGCTTAGCCCGATCACCTGCCCATAGCCCTTTGCTCAGTGGGGGCTGGATATTGTTGAGCCATTGCCTAGGACACCCAATAATAAAAAGTTCATAATAGTGGCAACAGATTATTTTTCCAAGTGGGTGGAGGCTGAGCCCTTAGCTAACATTAGAGATGTGGACGCGAAAATTTTTTTATGGAAGAACATCATTACCAAGTTTGGTATTTCGCGTACCATAGTTGCAGACAACGGGAAGTAGTTCGACAGCAATTTGTTCAAGACATTTTGCTCAGGCCTTGGAATAAAAAATTATTTCTCAATACCCTCGTTCCCTCAGAGCAATAGCCAAGCAAAAATCTCGAACATGACACTTCTATCAGGGCTAAAGGGAAGGTTGGAGAAGGCCAAAGGAAAATGGGTGGACGAGCACCCCTCTGTGTTATGGGCCTACCTAACAACTCTAAGAAGTTTTACTGGGGAGACACCATTTTCCATAGCCTATGGCTTGAAAGATGTAATCCCTCTCGAGGTCGGACTACCCACAATTAGAACTAAAGCCTTCGAGTCCGAGAATAACAGCCTCACTATTGCTCGAGACCTAGATTTAGCCGAGGAGAGAAGGGAGCAGACCCTGGTCAAGCTGGCAACCTACCACCAAAGGAGCTTCCAGGTCGGAGAACTGGTGCTCAGGAAGGTCCTCCTTAACACAAAGGACCCCCTTGACGGCAAGCTTGGTCCAACTTGGGAAGACCCGTACAAAATCACATCAGTTGCAGGCACGGGAGCGTACAGACTTGAATATTTAGAAGGAAAGCAGATCCCGAGGCCCTAGAACTCACAGATTTTAAGAAAATTTTATCATTGAAGCTTCAATTATATATTTGTTCAGGATGATGAATGAAGAGACTTTTTTCAAAAGTTTGTGCGTGATTAAGACATCGCAAGAAAGCCCTAGCCTGGCTAGGCAATAAAAGTTCCAGATGACTTCGAGTCATGCCTAGGCAAGAAAGTCCTAGCCTGCTTAGGCAGTAAAAGTCCCAGATGACTTCGAGTCATGCCTGGGCAAGAAAATCCTAGCTTGCCTAGGCAGTAAAAGTCCCAGATGACTTCGAGTCATTCCTAGACAAGAAAGTCCTAGCCTAGCTAGGCAATAAAAGTCCCAAATAACTTCGAGTCATTCCTAGGTAAGAAAGTCCTAGCCTAACTAGGCAGTAAAAGTTCCAGATGACTTCGAGTCATTCCTGGACAAGAAAGTCCTAGCTTGGCTAGGCACTAAAAGTCCCAGATGACTTCGAGTCATTCCTGGGCAAGAAAGTCCTGCCTTGGCTAGGCAGTAAAAGTTCCAGATGACTTCGAGCCATTCCTGGACAAGAAAGTCCTAGCCTTGCTAGGCTCTAAAAGTCTCAGATGACTTCGAGTTATGCTTGGGGAAGAAAGTCCTAGTTAGGCTAGGCAGTAAAATCCCAGATGACTTCGAAGTCCCGTGTGGGCAAGGGAGTGCTAGCTTGGTACGGCAGCATCAGCCGACCATGAGTCACTTGATAATTTTGAGATTTCTACATCTAACTCAGCTAAGTATGTTGCTTAGCTCGACTGGACCGAATTCTACAATTGAATGGTGTAATTCCTCTAAATGAAGACGTTTTGCCTGGTCGGCTACACATGCCGTTTAGCTCGAGTTGACACCAACTGTTCAGGTATAATTGCAAAATCCTACATGTGCCGTTTTGGGGCAAGGTTTTATTGTTCACACAAGTGTTATTGATCGGTAGGCTATAGCTTGCCCGACCGTACAGAGCATAGTAAAGCCGAGCGTCATTCTCTTTAAATAAAGCAGTACAGACAATGAAATAAAAACGTGCAAGAGTATTTGCTCGAAAATTAAATTGCAATTTCATTAATATAAAAATTTTCAGTACAACCAACACGAGCTGACCTCACAGAAGGAAACGAGGCCGTGCATTGTAAATTTAGAAAAAGAAAGAAAAGGAGGTTTTCATCATCATACAGCTTTGTTGGGGGAGGGCTGCGCGGGCGTCTCTTTGACTACTCCTTCCTCTCCTTGCCTTTCCTGGGCATCCCCCTCTCCTTGCTCATCCTCGTCTTCCTCCAGCGTGTGGTCCACTGAGGTGTTCAGGTCGGCATGACTGGTTTCGGGCTAGAGGGGATCAAGCTTCTCAAAGCCTTCTTCTTGCGCAGCTTTAGCCATCCCGTGCTCAAAGGGCGGAGGTGGGGGAGAAGGAATCTGTTTGGTCGGAGGAGGAGGAATTGAGACCTCAGAAAGGGGAGGTACTTCAAGGACCTCACCATGAGGCGTGGCCCGCCCAAGAAGGTGAGCAAGCCTTTCCGGGAAGGGGATGCTCGGTTGAAGCTACGGAACCTTCTAATGCAGGTGGGAGTCTTCGGAGATGGAGGCAGCCTTCAGAGCAACGTCCCAACCCATCTTGAACAGCAGGTTCTGCATCGTCATCACCTGTGCGGCGTAGTCGTTTCTGGCCTTGTCATAGCCTTAATTAAACTTAGCCTAGGGAGTTTGAGCATTGAGGTCCTAAAGATCAGCATATGCTCGCTCCAGTGCGGCCTCCGACTTTCTGGCGGTCTCCAACTGCGCGAGCACTAAAGCCAAGTTAACCTCGTGCTCCTTTAGTGCTCCCGCTGCCTTTGAGGCCAAGAGCTCGGCGTCCTCTTTCGCTTAGACAGCCTCCCCCACTTGCGCTTCGAGAACCTTGACGTCCTCCTTACTCTTCAAAGCCTCAGTATACAGGAGGTCATATCTCTCTTGTACCTTCTTGCATCGATCATAGGCCTCAATGCCCATTTGTAGGCCCTGCACAGTAAGAGAACGCATTAGCTCGGCAAAAAGAAACAGAGAAAAGGAACAAGGTTTAACGAAGTATTTGGAGCTCGAGAGGATGACTTACCACTATGATGTGCTGGGTAACCTTCTTGGTCAGCGCGGGGCCAGGGATGGCCGCATACTCCGTCTTGTCCTTCGGCAAGCAGAGGCTTTTGGCCAACGCCCAAGCCACGTTGTGGCTCTCCTGCACCGAGTCGTGAACGATGAGGGCTTTGCCGCAGTAGGTGGGGGAGAAAGAGAGGGTGGATGCATTTGTTATCTCGACGCCACCCCCAGAGCTGCTCGAAATGTAGGGGGTGGAGGATTCCTCCACGCGGTGTCGGATTTGGCGATTGGAAGTTTGCTGTGCCAAGGCCCTCTTCCTGGCCGGCTGCTAGAAAGGTGCTCAGAACCTGCGGTGCCGATCCGAGCAGGACGTCAAGAAAATCCTTCCTCGACATGTCTGCCGCCTTGTGGGATGAACGGCTACAGGAAGTGGATCTTGATGGTCGGCGCCTGCTGGTTGCACTGGAGGTGGAGGCCCTATTGCACAGGTCCTCCTCAGCTTGGTCGTCCTGGACCCTGACCAGTCGAATCCCTAGTTCATCCGGGCAGATTGGAAGGCCGTTGAACAGGCGTTTGAACGACCTCACATTCTTGTCCCAATTGAGGACACTCCTTAGATGGTTGATGTTTATCCGTTCATCCCTCCTATCCTTTCTGTCCTGAGCAGCAATGGTGTTACAGTAAATGGCTATAAAATAGAACAAAACGTACAACAAATAAGGAAGATCAGTTGGAACGGCTTATATTCATATGCTCGAAATGTATAAATAAAGACAAAAAGAGTTACGGGGGTGGAGCTCGGCTACCTGGGGTGCCTGGATTCACTGGGCATAGCCTTGCCCGAGGATCGTGGACGCCAGGGCAGAGTTGCTAGTTGCCAGTTGCCCCCGACCACGACGAAGTCCTCTAAATCTCCCTTATGGGAGTTCTTCAAGTCCAGCACTATCTGACGGCCTTCTTTGGTCTTGAAGTAGTATTTGTTGACACTCTGAGTTGTCTCTGCTGTGGAGTAGCAGTACTGAATCTCCCGGACACCAATGTTGATGCCCATGTGCCGATTCAGTAGAACTACCCCCATCAAGATTGAAAAAACATTGGGGGTGAGATGTGCCGGGAACAACCGGTAGAACACTAGAGCCTCCCTAATGATGCTCGAGAGAGAAAACTCCAGCCTAGATTCCAAAAGAGCCACAAGAGGGAAAACAACTCCTTCGGGCTCATTTGTAGTCCAGTGTTCTTGCTCGATTACCTGGCGTATGGTAACATCTGCGGGGATTGACCTAGCCTAGCGGAGCTGAGCCAAAGCCGCCAGAGAGTCAACATACCGAGCTAACCGACCCATTTCTTTAAAAAAAAATGGGGTTTCGTTTCTTTGGAGATGTTTTCTAAAAGAGGAGACACTACCAACAGCACTGCCACAATCAGCGGCGGCGGCACCACAGCACCAACGCTAAACAGAGAAAGGGCTTGCTCCCCTCATCATGAGTGTGGTAGGGAGACGGGGTTCAAAGACCAAATGGCCAAATAGCACCGTCGTAGACCACGGAGGCGGCGCAGCGGCTACATCACAAATCCCATAAGAAGGAAATTTAAATGAAAGATTGTGTGTTAATACATGGAGAATTCAAGGCTCACCTCAAAGAAGTGGTGCGAAAAGTCCCGGAGAACGTTGGCTCAGTGGAAGTCACTGCCGGAGATGGTGGAAGTAGTCGTCGAAAACCGTCAAGAAAGAGGAAGAGGTGAGAGTTCGTAAAGGGATGGCTCAATGGGACTACCCCTTTTTTATACTCTCCCATTTGCTCCAAACGAAGTGCCAACAGACACGGCGCCAGGGGCAATGTGCGCCGTGTGTATTAAATGAGGAATTAATGCTCCCCAAGCAGAAATAGACCAAGGTGCAGAGCAAAAGCGTTATATTCGGAACAAAGTCAACCTTTATATTGCTGGGAAAGGCCATAACGGTGCTCGGGCTTGAAGATCCGAGCTCCCCAACCGGCATAAACACAAATGATTGACATTCATTGAATACGACGGCCAATATTCCTCTACCCAAGGTACAGTTGGCGCCGAACGCATTTAATGCGCATTTAACATAAGCAATAAATGCGCCGTAGAGCCGATAGGGTACCGCCAGGTGGCGAAAGTGACAGTTGGCAAGTAGGAAGGCTAAGAGACAGTACGCTAACAAAGCTTGCTCAACAAGCCTCCCGATCAAAGAGTGAAGCAACGAATCAAGCAAAGTCATCACATCACCTTCCAACAGCTCGAGTCCTCGAGCAACAGCATGGTGATGGGGGCAATTGAGGGGGACCAGGTTCAGATCAGGACCACGTGTAGCACACGTGGAAGGGCGTACGGTGCAACAATCCTTTCATCCTCGGCCCTTACCTCGGCATACATATACTAGCTCGGATGTTGAGCCGAGCTATGTGGACACCGCGCCCGAGGTCTTGGGACCTGGGGAGGTGAACCCGTGCGATGATTTTTGGTTCCGAGTTCAGAAGGGGTTCAATATCGACCCTAATGAAGAGGTGCTTGGTGTCATAAGAAAGCATACTCGGCATTCATGTCCGAGCAGAACGAGCTGCACAGCTCCCAAAGCTGAGCTCGAGGGACGATACCTGAGTTCAATGACTCATGATACGTGTATCAGAAGGGTGATACGATGATAGAAGATTAGTAGTGGTTGGACCAACTCTAGGACCAGGATGTCAAAAAGAGTTGACTTGGCCTAATATAGATCAAGCCTGAATATTGATAAACAACTTGACATGATAAGAGAAACTTTCAGAAAGATTTAATGATGGCATTGATAAGTCACTATCAAGTTGACAATTGTGTTGATCAGAGAGAGAAAATACAATCCGACCTGCTCAGGTCGGGTCAGACTCCCAAAACGGGTCAAGTATATTTATTCTTATAAATAGCCAACACATCTGCAGACAAATGTATGCTCTCTTTTAACTAGGGGAAACTCTGTCAAATTTTGCTCTCAAACTCTTTCTTGACTTGATGGTCGAATAGTCTACCAGTTTAAAGCCACTGGCGGGCGTCTCACTCATTTCTTGTGCATGCGTACACGTGGAGTCCATTCTTGACAGCTCCGCCAGTTTGGACGGAATCTGTAGATCTCAATCCTTATCCTCTACAATAAATATAATCTATTTATATATCTATAAATATCAAATTAATTTTACTTTTTCTGTAAATGATAACTTCAATAAACTCTACACGGTAAACAAATTCCT
>JAOTRH010000023.1:2640078-2651180 GCA_034768845.1 Heliamphora exappendiculata
AGCAACTGCTGAGATTATGTGGTTTCAGCAGATTTTGACAGAGTTACACTTTCCACTTAAAGGCTCTGCTAGACTCTAGGTTGATAATACCTCCGTAATTTATATTGCCACAAATTCAGTTTTTCATGAGCGAACAAAGCACATTGAGGTTGACTGCCACTTTATCTGTGATGAATATCATAAAGGTGTTGTGACATTTGGTTATATCCCTACAGGTGAACAGGTAGCTGATATTTTCACTAAATCTTAACAGGGTCCACATTCTCCTATTTATGTAACAAGCTGGGCTTGGTAGATATATGTGCTCCAGCTTGAGGGGGGTGTTAGTAGTTTATTATTATATTATTATTATGTTCCGGTGTTTGTGGGTGTATGATTGTAATAATATTCTCTAAATTGATTATAAATAAGAGCTCGCCTACCTATTAGGGTACGGATTTCCATTATTCTTAACAGAAATTATCTCAAAAATATCGCACCAGTTTATTTCTCTCAGTATTTGTATTTCAAACACGAATGATAATATGATATATTCTTAGTTCCTAAAAAGCCACGACATAAAGTTTCACAAAAATTTATGCCTTGTTTGGCAACCTAACTTTAAGTTAGGATTTTTTGCTTAAAGTCGCTTTAAGCTAAATAAGCAAAAAGTTCATTTGGTGAACTAAATGGGTGACTTTAAACCAAAAACTATAGCAAAAAAGCTTGGCTTAAAGTGGCTTTAAGCCAAAAAAAAATTTAAGTCAAAGAAAAGTTATAATTTTTTAAAATTTATTTTTATATAATTTTATATTCAATATAGATATTGTTTAATAGATTTTGACGAGTAGATTTTAAATTTTTTTTTATAAAAAACAGACTTGTATAATAAAAATTATTATATTTTTAAAAAAAATATAAAATTATGTTATGTAAAAAAAAAGAAAGGCTAAAAGGTTAAAAACTTTTGGGTTCCCGAACGAAGCTTTTTGGCTTTTTTGATTTTAAGTCAAAAAGCAAAAAGCAGGGATTTAAGCCCATTGTCAAATGAAGCCTTAATTATATCCCAACCATTGAGCTATTTTACACAATTATAGATATGTAACTTCAAAAACTTAAAAATTATTTTATAGAATTGAATACAAAGTTACTTATTTATATAGTATGATTCAATAATTGCTTTGATGCATATATTAAAAATAATATTTTTGATATTATTAATAGCAAAATTATTATATACTGATCTTAAAATATAAAATCTGGTTGAATACAATTGTAGAAGTTTATTAATATTTTTTTGTCAAAACAACGGTATAATTATATCTAAAAGATATTCTATTTATTAATTGAAACATTTAATTTAGTTTGTATTATACTGATTATACATGATTAATTATTATTTATTATAAAAGTTATTATCTTGTAATTTCTAAATGATCCCATCAACCAAAATTCCTGGAGTCGTCACTACACACCACACATCTGACAAGAAAGTAACACGATTTATGCTCCTTGTCTAAAAAAAAATATTCTTTGAGAACTCATCCCAGATCTTCCTAATACTTTTCCAACCACCCTTGCCATAAGAGATGGACATCTAAATTCTAAAGTTTGTACTTCCCAGTTTTAGCAAAACATGGAATCTTTGCATTTCTTAGAATCATTTGCCATTAGGGGTTCCAAAAGTACTAGAGAATCAATAACCCCACAGCAAGGATATGACATCATCCTAAAATGCAGCAGTACTGTAGTAATCCCTTCTTGGATTACAATCAGGGAAGAAAGATTTTAATCCTAAACTACAGCAGTAAATGAAATTTGACCAGTAGTAAGTATGACTCCTAAATACATATATGAAATGGGAACTTCCAAGGCAACCCAGTTCAACCATTAAATATTTTTTTTAAAAACCAAGAAATGACAACAACATGGTTATATCACAATATCTTGCCAAAATGCTTTAAAAACTTATGTATGGCGGAAGTGTGACACAATTCCGGGGAATCAGTTTCCACTCATGAGGTCATTTTTAAAAAAAGTAAGCCTAGTTCTATAATGAACTTATTCTTTTAATTTTTCTAGCCAATAAAAACATTGACTCGTCGATATCTATTATGACTTTGTGAAACGTGGTGAACTCTATTGTCTTTTAAATATTGTAACTATTGCAAAGCAAGGCAATCTTGAAGTTCTTTATTTCTATTTGATATCATGGTCCAAGACAGACTAAACATCTTCAACATTGCAACCAAGAGGTTTCATGCGCACCCTTTTGGTGCTCTTTAGTGCATGTTGGTATCTATAAGAAATAGTAAAACTTTCTAATTGTTGTACTTAAATAAGTGCTTTTCTTTTCAATTTTTTGGGAGCATGAGAACACTCTGATTTTTGAGAGCTGTAACAGCAGGGTGCAAAAGTATTATATGAGTTTTAGTCTTTTAGATAAATTTTAATCCCTTTCCAACTTAGCGTTTTGGGCTAGTAGAAGTCAAAGGAAACATTCATGCGATGATTGAGATGGTGATGAATTTGCCACATAATCCATTTGCTTAGTTAGTAGCCTAGCTGCCTTTGGGACCTAGCTTATACATCCTATCTTTTAGACAAAGATGGCAGGAAAATAGATATATTCACGCTCCCAAATTAAGGATACTTCTTTGCGCTATGTAGCCTTGTATTGTTACAAAACTACATTAAGAATATTAACTTTAATCCACCTGTCAACATCCTAAAAAAAATAATTGTGTGAGATCTGTGTTAGATTTGTTGATATTCTGAATGTGCTTCTCAATTTGGTTTAATATTATCATTGCTTTCTTCATGTACTCACAAAGGTGAATGCGTACTGTAGTAATCCCTCCTTGGATTACAATAAGGGAAGAAAGATCTTAATCCTAAACTACAACAATAAATGAAATTTGACCTGCCATAAGTATGACTCCTAAATACAAAACAACCAGATAAAAAATGAATGAGGTAGAGTAATGAAATGGGAACTTATTAGGCAACCCAGTCCAATCGTTAATTTTTTTTTTTTTTTTAAAGCCAAGAAATGACAACAACGTACTCATATCACAACACCTTGCCAAAATGGTTTTAAAACTTATGCATACCGGAGGCAGGATACGATTCTGAGGAATCAATTTCCTCTCAGAAGGTCATGTTTTAAAAAATTAAGCCTATTTTTATAATGAACTTATTCTTCTAATTTTTTCAAGGCAATAAAAACATTGACTCATCGAATTCTATTATGATTTCATAAAACTTGGTAAATTATGTTGTCTTTTGACTATTGTGCTATTGCAAACCATGCTAATCTTGAAGTTGTTTGTTTCTATTTGGTATCATGCCCAAGCCAGACTAAACATCTTCAGCATTGCAAGCGAGAGGTTTTTTGTGCACCTTTTGGTGCTCTTTAGTGCATTGTTTTTATCTACAAGAAATAGTAAAACTTCCCAATTGCTGTACTTAAATAAATGCTTTTCTTTTCAAATTTTTGAGAGCATGAAAACACTCTCATTTTTTAGAGCCGTAACAGTCAGCTTCAGAAGTATTTTATGAATTTTAGATAACTTTTAATCCCTTCCAACTTAGCGTTTTGGGCTAGTAGAAGTCAAAGGAAAGCATTCATTCGACGATTGAGATGGTGATGCATTTGGCACATAATCCCTTTGCTCAGTTAATAGCTTAGCTGCCTTTGGGGCTGAGCTAATAGATCCTATCTCTTAGACAAAGATAGCAAGAAAATAGAGATATTCACGTTCCCAAAGTAAGGATGTATAGTGATACAAAACTACATTATGAATATTAACTTTTATCCACCTTTCAACATCCTAAAAAGAAGTATTGAGTGAGATCAGTGTAAGATTTGTTGATATTCTGAATGTACTTCTCAATTTGGTTTAATATTATCGTTGCTTCCCTCGTGTGCCCCTAGAGTGAACACGTTGCAAGAGTCCTAAGCAATGAAAAAAAGCAGTATTTGGAGCTATGTGAATGTGCAATCTCAGTCAACTACGTAATTTCCCAACAAAACTCCATTAGAACCAACAAATCATCACATACCTGTGACCTATTACAAATCGAACTATGATGCCCTTTTCTTCCTCGAGTTTCTTTCTTTTATCACCTGATTTTCATACCATAAAGCCGATACAAATTTAAGAAATCAGAAGCAGAATTAGTTAAACGAAAAAGAAAATTGCAGGTCATATTGTTAACCGTGTGGCATCCAAGTAGCACGGACCGAGTCTCTTCTCTTTCGGCTGCTAAAAGCAGTATTAATACCTATGACCATTAGATATTTTCTTTTCCTAGTAGGTTCAGAAATCCTCAAGTCGCCAGAAATTGGGGAGCCACTAAGTATAGAATCCTGCACAGCCCTTGCAGCAGCTAATTCCATCTCCAAATTCGAAATTGTTTTATCAAGTGTTCTGCACATCAAAGACAGAACAAAGGATTTAGACCTCATTGGACTCCAGCTATAATGAACGCTAGTTAACTTACTGTATAGCATGATGCGTCTTTGAAACTTCTCCTAGGATGTCCTTTGACTCTTTCTTTTCATCCTTCTAATGAAATCATAAAATTGCAAATCAGGTTAAATTCCCAATAAATTTCAAATTGGAAAGCAATAAAAATAATAATATAGAAATTTGAAAAGATAAAAGAAGATGATTTATGTTATATCAGTACGTGGTCGCCACCCCGCCAATGTTGAAAATGGAAAAGTTTATCGGTTACATAATTAATAGGAGTGTACTCACTATTCTTAGATCACAGCCCTCCAAAACTAACTTTAGCCTTTCATCTTCCATTCCCATTCTCCTTGGTATGCCTTTAGCTTCTGGCACTGCCCACCTATTACCAAAGCATATTAATTATTATGGCATTCATATACCAGAAGATGTATCGAAAATAAACTGAAAAATAGGGAAGAATAGTTATCAGGAGGCAAATTCAAATCTTCTTTCCCTCACTATGCATGCTAAAATATCTCAATGAGAACTTTCAATTTCAAGCAGCAGATATAGATTTTGCATGCCATAGTGCTAAGAATTTTAAATGCTTACCCTACTAGTCCTATAGTGCTGCAGATTCTGACCTATGCGGTTTTTTAGTAAACTGAACCCATACCCAAATTCCAACCATAGAACGGCGCAAACAGCTGAGCAATTACTTGGACAAAAGAGACTCACAAAAGATGGGATAGATCCCCATGGATGTATCATGTAGGCCAATTTGAATTTCACTACATAGTAAACAACTGTAAACATCAGTTGTAAAAGCATATAGGCGTTTGAAAACAATCCTTGTGATAATCATGCAATTCATTCACCATTAATGGGATTTTGGATCTTTTCTTAGGTCACTTATTGGTGTGCGATCAAGAATTATAACTTTCATGGTCACTAGGTAGGGAAGTAACACGTGCAAGGACATAGCTACAAGAAATCAACTGGGTTCAATTGAACCCACTCAACTTTTGGGAATTTTTGGAACCTACATGATATTATAAAATTTTGAGGAGGTTTTTATAAATTGACACCCCCAAAAGATTGTTAGAAATGTGGAAAGAACTCTTTTTTCTTCCTTTTTCTGCAATGAAATTTATAAATTGACACCCCCAAAATATTGTTAGAAATGTGGAAAGAACTCTTTTGTCTTCCTTTTTCTGCAATGAAATTCATAAATGGAACTGTGTAACTGATTGAGTAATCATTCAACAAATGATTATTGGCTACTTATATCGAAATCGATATGAAAGAGAGAATAACAAACAAGAATATCAAATGGCATTTTCCAAAAATGAAAACTTGTCATCCACAATTGCAAAAGTGTATGTTTTTCATTGGATTTTTGTTGAATAAATATATTAATGCCCCAAACTTTAATTGTTACATACTAACATGTAACTTGATAAAATCGAATTTTTTGTCAATGTTGTCGGAATAAAAGACATTATAGTACATCATGGGAAAGTTAAATAGATTTCTATAAATAAAAACATAAAGTAATATGCATTAATAAGTCTGGCTGAGCAACCCAAGTACCCCACCAATTAAAATTCCTGTCTTCCATTGAAAGTATATATGTACAGAAAAAGCAGATAAAAAGAAAAAGATTTGAGATGGTAGAGGAACTAAAGACGTAAATAGCACCACCCCTACATCCACAGAAAAAATGAGTTGGAGTAGGGCAATGACGGAGTTCTTTGAAAATGATGGCAGAAGATTTTCAATTCCCTGCAAAATTCCAGGACTTACGAAAGAAGTCTCAAGCTCAAATTGGTCATGAGTTGAGAACGGGAATTGAAGTCTATGAGATCTACTCCCTAATATGTGGTATCCCATGCATCAATGTGGGATTGAACCATTGGATTTTATTTTTCAATATGGATTTGTAACATAAATTTCAGTTCTCTCTCTCTCTCTCTCTCTCTCTCTCTCTCTGAGAAGTACCAGACCCTTCATCATTAGCATTTGTGCATTCAAATTTTTTTTTTCAAAAAATCAGCTTTTTAAGCTATACTGATTCGCAGCTCTAAAAAATCCACAAACCTTTTTCATTCTATTGCGCCCCCCACCCCCACTCCCAAAAAAAAAAACTATACACATCCTGAACAATTTAACTTTTTTCAATTAAATGACACTATAATACTCCCCTCCACAAAAAACATGTTATTTCAAATACGGCAATTTAAAAGAAAAAAATAAAGACATATTAAACATTTTAACAAAAAAAAATTAAAAAGCTATGCTAAACAAATTATTCCAAACCATCTAATTTATTTTTCTTCCACATTTTCTAAAAAAGCTAAATCTCTAAAAGGTCAAATTTTTTAGCCATTCCAAACAGGCTCTTAGATTCAAATGCAAAAATGAGGCACCTACTCCATAAAAAATAAAATACCATGAGTGAACCAAGCATTGCCAACACAACACAAACCAAAACGTTCAAACAGTACATGGTCAGACGTATCAAACATTCACATTATGATCCGAAAATATAACCCCAAAAAAATATATCAAAAAGACAACAAAAGGTTAGAATCTTCCATAATCACCTCAACAAAAAGGAATTCGGCTACACCTTTTACTAGAAAAGGGAAGTTACCGAAATTCATTACCCATTAAGAATAAGAACTTTGGGAAAATTCCGAGAGAGGGAAAAAAAAAAGGCAGAAGAAGAAATTTCGATGAAAAAATCGACACCCACCTCATCAAATCGAACATATACGCCATACAAATAGAAATCAACAGAAATTATGAAATGGGTTGCTGAATAAAGATCAAAATTCACCTGTCTGTGAAGAGCATTCCGGCACAGAAGCATCCAATACACAACAGAAGAGTCAATCTTCGAGACAAAACACTCTTCGGAGTGGACTCTGCTCCTCTGCTCTTCCAAGACATTGTTCTCTTCTTCTCCTTAATTAATCAATAATCGAAATTGAGAACCATTTCGAATCCTCAGAACACCCACTTCGGTAAATTCAGAAACAGATCCGAAGAACCATTCCCTCTCGCTTAAACATCAATCTCAGAGAAGAAGATATAATACCCATCAGCAATTAGGTTTATATTTTGATCCTCTTCCTCTTCCTCTTCCTCTTCCTCTAGGCACTGAATATTGGAATCTCCGGAAGAGGAAGAGTAACCGAAACACAGAAGCAACTGTAGGTAATAATTTGAAATTTTTTTTTTTTTTGGTCTCAGATTTTCTCTCTCAACAACTGTGTTCTTCTGTGTCTATGGTTGAGAGCTCAACATCTGGAAGGGGGATGGGGAAGAAGATGGTGGGAGTGAGGTGGTGCGTAGAATTTGAGACACCCACCAACTAGAACTACTTGCAGAGCCACACGATAGTAAATTACGAAACTGTCCTTAACAGATACACGGTCGTGTCGGTCACCGACCCAGTAACTCACCAGCGACAGCTCGGAAACTTATTTAGGTAATTCTAATAAGTTCATAGACTTTTTTTTTTTTAGACTTTTTTTTTCTTTTAAAATTAATCCCAACGATTATATTTTTTATTATATATTTTATTTTTTACAAATGAAATTTTTTATTTAATAATTATTTTCATTTCAAAAAGATACATAAATAGTTTTAAAATTTATCAAATTCTTATAAATATAAAAAATGTATTTTTATTTATTTTATAAACGAAATTTTATTCTATCTTTTTTTTTATATACAATCACTTTAGCTATTATATTTAATTACCGCTTTCAATCACCACATTCGATTATTCCCCTTGCCACACCTCAAATCATAACTTGTAGTCGCCACATATAGCTATCGCTTCCGACCACACCTCTAACTACTACTTTAACCACTATCGCTACTTTTTGCTATTATTTTTAGCTAATACATCGAATCACCACCTTTAATCACCATATTCGACCACTACATTTGATCATAACATCTAACTACTATTTTTCAAATATTTATGTGTCAAACATATTTTTATTTGAATTTTTTTATAAAAATAAATAAAATATACTTTTTATTTATTATAGACGAAAAAAAAACTGTAAACATTACGAAATGGGGCATCAATATTTAATAAATTTTTGTAATCACCTTTACTTATTAAATTAAGAATAAAACATTAAATTTAAAATTTCAATTTTCTTTAGATACCCATCTTCTTCTCTTTTTTGCTCCTCAAAAATCACAGGTCCACCACAGACACCCTTTGGTCCTTGTCGCCTCCCTCACACCTCTACAAAGCTTCCTTATCTCTTACAGATTTTGTCAAGCCACTTTGTCTCATTCTCTCTCTTATTTTTAACTTTTGTTTAGCCTAATCAGGATCAAACAAATTTAAAATGTTTAAATGTATTCGGTTAAATAAATATGATTTATCCGAATAAATTTGACCAATTACTCCAATTTAAAACCAAACAAGTTCAAACATAATTACATTGTTCAATTTTTTAATGTTTGGTTGAATACATGCAAACAAATTACAATTTTTTAGATGAATGCGTGCAAATATTTTAAATTTAAAAAAAGTTAGGATTAAAAAGTAAAAAAAGTTTGGCTAGAAAGAATCGAGAAAGGGAAGGAGAGTTTGGCGGAGGAACGAAAGAGTGAAAAAGAGTAAGAGAAGGTTTGGGTAGTAGTAGGTTAGACGGTGGGCAAAAGTAGAAAAAAATAGTATAATGTGGATGCATAGGGAAGAATTGTGGTAAAAAATGAGATTAGTTTTGGTATTATAGAATATGTGCAAATAAAAATATAATTTTTTAAAAAATTATAGTGTGTATCCAAATATTAAAGTGTGTGCATTTAAGAATCTCTCAAACCTATTCCCTAATGACCTAAACACCCTTTATCCATGGGCCTACCAGCTTCACTGTGGCTGACTATTTTGCCACTAATTCATTTCCATCAGCCCTTAAATACTTTGAAGGGTTTGATTCCTATTTGACGGGTGATTGACCTCTTTAGAAGGGCATGTAAGCTTTCAGATGATACTACTTCATGGGTAAATTACTTCAATCTATACTATACTTCCCATTTTAAACAAATGTGAATTTTTTATAATTTCTAAATTACTCTCATATTCCTTCTTTTTTATTTCAAAAACTACTTGCAATTGCATATTCTCTCTCTTTACAAAATATCTATTAAATTTTATTATAATTATTTAATTTTAAAACTATAACTATTTTATATTTACACACGTATGCATGTGCCAACCGCTAGTTAATTCTTTAAGCTTGGATAAATACTCATTTTAGCTTTGGCAATTTCAATTTAAACAATTTAAATTTTGTAATTTAAAACGAGTTTCAACTTGTGAAAAAAATTTCGAATTATAAATGATAAAGACCCCATGTCTAATTTTTATGAGGTGCTATTTATACCAAATTTTATCAAATTATTTTGACAATGATTAGATGACCCATCGAATAAAATGGTCAAGAGTAATATGTGAAGCCAAGAACCAAATGGCTCATGTATACTAAAAAGACCCATAAAATTTCAACTATTTTTCGACATCATCCAAATTTCGTCAAGCAAAAGGATTCACAATTCATCAAAACTCATCAAGTAGTCAATAGCCAAATTTCCCATCGAGTACGTCAAAGAAGCACTTAGAAATAAAATACGAGACGCAGCGGCCAATTGTCGCAAGACAGTTGATACTTTCTTTTAAATAGATAAATGTCATATAGCGGTTATGCATTCAGATGGTACAAAATTTTACTTATTCTCTTATGCTAGAATCATGTTTAATAGTCATCGTTGAGCAGTTATAAGATCATGAACCAGAGAAGGTTGCTCACACCATTAAATAACTGTCCACTATTGAAGTTGGCCCATGACGAAGACAATTACAAAGGCAATTAAAAGCAATTATAAATAAATCTATCAAATATTAGTTAGCAACATAAGAAAGGGACTTTTTACAAATTGGCAAACTACGTATCTTTTTATTTTGTCTTTCATTTACTTGTAATTTTATTTTTTTTGTAATTTTATTTTCTAGTTCTTTTTAATTCTCATATTATAGGAGTAGTTTGTAATTCTTTAACTTGGTTTTAATTCCTATCGAAGTAATAAAATTTCTTTACTACTTTTTGATTTTGTTCATTATTATTTTCTGGCAAAATCTTGAAATATCGTAAAAAGATCATGCATACAAACGCTTGATAGTTTTAAAGAATTTTCTCATTTGAATAAGATTAATTTATTTTTGATTAACAGGCGCACATTACTTTTTTATTAATTTTTGAACGATTTTCTATAAAATATCACATGGTGGTGACTTAGTTTCAAATTGCATAATTAAATTTGTGAAAACTGAAGTAAATAATCACCAAATCTTAAAAACTACTGATTTAGTTTTCCCATAATTCATATATTTTATTTTCTTTAAATCTCGGAAATTCAAACCATAGTACTTGTTTTCTTGTTATTATGTCCAAAACACAAGATTGTAATTTAAAATAGGAATGACAATCTCTTATGGTTCTCATGTCTCATTTAATTTGTCTTATTTCATTTTTCTTTTTTTTTTGCTCTAAAAAATAGGAGGTGAAAAAAAATCAAACTTTGCTCATTTTGCGTGACACTAAAAAAATTATGTCAAATAATTTATTT
>JAOTRH010000023.1:2651280-2663930 GCA_034768845.1 Heliamphora exappendiculata
AATTTCAGATTATTGTAAATTGTTGAAAGTTTAATAAAGATGTATTTTCTGGATCCCCGAACATGTATTTTATGTCGGCGTTGGATATTCTCCCAATAGGTAACACTTATACCATTGGGTTATATTAGATTGTTAATCACCAATTTATCTAAAAACTTAAGTTTTTAGAAAGAGAGAAAGAATTTTATTATTTATATTCTCAACAGGCCACTTGGTAGTGTAGAGTGAGTATTGAGAGTGTGCTCTATGGACATTCCATTTGTTGCTTTAGCATGGGCTTTGTTACCCTTAACATTCATGTTAATTGGCCGTAGGACACATTTCATCTCTTTTAGCATTTTTGAGTGAATTATATTTATTTTTTAGTGCATCAAGTGAATGACCCTTTCCACATTTTTAGTGAGTTCATACTTCTTTCGGTTAGGCCTTGATGTGTGCGTGGGCTCTCTAAAAATTCTAGAATGGCATTCAAGCTGGGTTTTTCTTACAATCCATAATGATGCGCTTGATGGTTGCTCAAAGAGAGCTTGATCTTTGTTAGAAACCTAGTGTGCTTGATTGAAGCCTGCTAGAGGACTCTAAAAGAACGAGATTGGTCTGCTTGTAGTGCATCTGAAGTGTGTTCAAGCACAGGCGCATAGATTAATTGTTTTGTATTTTTTGAAGTTCTTTTTCTGGTGAGACTATTTTTAAATCTTCAGTATAACCATAAAGATTAGCAACTTTTTGGGCTTCCCATTGATTTGCTTAGAGAATTATTATGCTTTCATCAACCAAGCATTTCTTTTTGTTTGCATGTGAGATTATCAAATGCTTGGTTGCGCTGATTTTTGAGAAACCCACACACGTACATATCATGATTGTTTGTTTTAGCCAACAACCTTTGTTCATGGAAATCGATGGAAGAATTTTTGTGGAGTATTATTTAATCTGGAGACTGACTGGGTTAGAGCTACGAGTAGTGGAGATCAAACTTTGACTAGCGCTTGTGGAGTACTCGTGAGTTGGGTGAATTGAGTAAAGGTAGTGGAGATCAAACGTGACTAGCATTTGTAGAGTACTTCTAAGTTAGGTGAACCAGGTGGGGTTGCAATTTCTAGCATTTTGAGTCTTGTAACATCTTGATTCAGTTTTATTTTTTTTAGTTGGTTAGTTTGTGGTTTTCATCCCATGAGAGTGTTTTTCTATCGAATTTCCCTGTAAAACCCTTGTTTCATCATCTCATTAACTTCTATAGATTGTTGGGATTGATATTTCACGAAAACAAACTCTTCGCATATAGGGGTAAGGATGTGTACAATTCTATGCTTCTCAGACCTCGCAATGCAGGAGCCGAGTTGCTCTTTTGTTGGATTAATATTTTCTCACTTTATTAAATTGTCTAACAAAGTTTGGGCATATTTTTAATTAGTAATTTATTTTTCATATTGGCTTGTTCGTCCCCTCAATGCACAATCTATGATTGACTCCACAATTTGAAGTGGTATCAGGGTCGAGGACTTGTGTTCAAGCCACCAAAGTGGGTTTCTTGGTGGGATTGTTAGGTTATGAGGCCAAGCAACCTCGTTGGTTTTAGGTGAAATGGTGAAAGCTGGGACCAACAAACTTGTTGAAGAAGAATACTCTCATGGTTATTTTAATCTTTTTACATTGAGGAAGGACTTCCTGTCAAATTTTTTTTGGTACCATATTAGTTATTTTTCTTTGGTAAGTTTATTAATTTCATAATTATTGCACTATATTAGTTCTTCTTCTTTGATAAGTTTATTCACTATACTATCATTTAAGTCATGGTTATTGATCAATATTGAGGTTTGAATTGTAATTTATTGTTAATCATTCCATTCAGCTTATGAAAATCCTTACAAGGAAATATTTACAAGTCTTCCAAAGCCTAGAGGTGGGGAGTTTGGAAAATTCTACAGCTTACCAGCACTTAATGATCCAAGGATTGGTATGCATTTTACATATTGTACATAATAGTGAGCTATACTTGATATGTTATTCATCACATTTTACTGACTCTATTACTATATTCTAGATGCCATTTGTTTACATTGAGAATAATTTTATTTTTGGAGTTATATTCATGTTCTAGATATTTCTAATTTAGAACTAAATTTTATTCATTTTTTTTTGCCTTCCATGTGGAGAAGTTATTTCTTTGTTCAATGAGTATTGTGCTAATGGGACATTTAGATTCATCATCTATTATAATAATAATAATAATAATAATAATAATAATAATTATTATTATTATTATTATTATTTTTTGGGCTTAAGTAAGAAGTAATGTAACAAACTCTGCACAACTATTATTGAAGATATTTGGTAATTGAAATTTATTTCCTCGGATTTTCCTTTTGAAATTAGAGATGAAGCTTATAAACACGCACAGAATAATGAATCCTAGAGACTATAGAGAATCCGTTGTTATTGGTGTTAATTGTTCTTTGTTGAGTCTCACTAGTTTTATTCTTTCTTTTTTATTCCTTTTTTTTCGTTTTATTTGCTTGATGAGTAATATCTCCTTCATTTTCTGGTATATTGCAGATGTGCTTCCCTACTCTATCAGGATACTTTTGGAAACTGCAATATGGAATTGCGACAATTTCCAAGTTACTAAGGCTGATGTTGAGAAGATCATTGATTGGGAGAATACTTCACCAAAGCATGTTGAAATTCCCTTTAAGCCTGCCCGGGTTCTTTTACAGGTTAATAGCATCAGCTTGGTGTTGAATCTGATGACTTGGTGTTTGATGGCATCATACCATTTCTAAAGCTTTGATCCATTTGTTAGGACTTCACAGGAATTCTGGCTATGGTTGACCTTGCTTGTATGCGGGATGCTATGAACAAGCTTGGTTGTGACTCTAACAAGATCAATCCCTTGGTATTCATGTGATTTTACCGATTATTTGAATGTTATTTCGAATGCGGCTGGATGAGTGGATGGTAAATTGGTAATTCATTTTCTCAGCAGTATGTCCAGATTTATCTAGAAACTCCTTTTTCTTATGATGCATATTGTTTTATCATTTCCAGTACGCTTTTTTTTTGTTAAATTGGATTTTACCTCTTTGAATTAGTGCTGACTTTTGCGGTCAACCCCCAATATCTTTTGCACTCTGCTATAAATAGAACTTTTGCTTTGAACGTATGGTGGGTATTGTAATCATACCCCTTGCTGTGTTTTATATCATGTGTTCTAAGAGAGGCACTACGAACAGGTCCCAGTGGATCTTTTCATTGATCATTCGGTTCAGGTCGATGTAGCAAGAAATGAAAATGCACTGTATGCAAATATGGAACTTGAATTTCAGAGAAACAAAGAGAGGTTTGCTTTTCATAAGTGGGGTTCAACTGCTTTCCGTAACATGCTCGTCATCCCTCCTGGTTCTGGTATTGTCCACCAGGTGAATCTTTGGCATCATTAATTGCATCAAGGATATTTTCTTTGTTTAGATGTTAGAGAGTTCTTGAGGCAAACACTCATGGCAAAGAGCGGATCAAGGCACGGGGCTTGTAATTTTCAACTCATTGCAACTCTAGCCTTTTGTAAATCATGGTTGAATAAAGAAAAAACATCATCTGTCTTTTTTCTCCTTTTTTATCATTACTGTCTTAGATTTGGCATTTAACAAGTCACTATGTTAATTTTCAGGTTAATCTTGAATACCTTGGACGAGTTGTTTTCAACACAGATGGCGTTCTTTACCTAGATAGTGTGGTTGGAACTGATTCCCACACAACCATGATCGATGGGTTAGGAATTGCTGGCTGGGGAGTTGGAGGAATTGAAGCGGAGGCAACAATGCTTGGCCAGGTATTTTGAGGTTGAAATGTATTTTCTATCTGGTTTGCCAATTGAATCTAGGTAGCTCTATTTTGTTAGGGAGAATAGCCTAAGATAATGGCAAAGCTTGGTTTTTCATGCTGTTGTTTGGCAATTAGATGTTTGCATGTGTAGTAGTGACCGACAAGAGTCTTTGCTGTTAATTTTTGTGCATCATTCGTGCATCATACATTTGCATTTGGATATTGAAAATGCCTTTGATTAACAAATGCAAACTTGTCTGTGTAGAATGCTGTTTATGTGCACCAATTTGCGTACTTGGCCCTAGCTTTCTGCTTCCTTTAGGAACTCTTTGAATATGTCAGACTTCAGGGTAGCATTGCTTTGTTTTCTTAGATATGCGTATCTGTGTTTACTTTCATCTGGGGGGTGTCTTTGCTTCTTGCTTTTGGGCGGCATTATGCCGCCGTATTAGCTGAGGCATTATGAGTTAGGAATTATATTAGATTGAATTGATTCCTCACTTAGGCTTTGATTGTTTCGATGTAAAATATTTTTGCCTATTTTTAGTGTTTGACTTGATAAAATCAACGTAAAATATTTTACTTCATAAGACCAAAATTGAAAACAAAGGTGTAAGTCATTTTACGGTGTGGTGCTACTGTGCTAGTGGCAGTGATGGAGGCAGCGGCAGTAGTCGAGCCAGTAGCGGTGGTGGCAGCAATGGTGGTGGTGGTGGTGACAAGTGGCGATGGTGACTTCTATTGTTTTTCTAGAAATTATTATTTTTAAGCATCACCCAAAGACCGGAAAACAAAAACATTTTTTCTTTGTAAAATGATTTTACATGAAAATTTTGTTATTTGGGAAATACTTTCCCTATCTGCATATACATTTGTGCCTGCATTTACTGGGTAGCAGTGTATGCACTTGTAGGTAAACAGACTTGCTTTATATCTGTAACAGTGTACTTTTTGTTATCCTCTTTTCTTTTTCATCTAATCTGTACTCTGCGATTTGACAGCCAATGAGCATGGTTTTGCCCGGTGTTGTTGGTTTCAAGTTATCAGGGAAACTGTGCGATGGTGTCACTGCGACTGATTTGGTTTTAACAGTGACACAAATGTTGAGGAAGCATGGTGTTGTTGGCAAGTTTGTTGAGTTTTATGGTAATTTCAGGTTTTATATTTGGTCGGAAAATTTAGTTGTCTGTACATCTATTTTGATCGTGCATATGGCTCTAATTTCTTTTTTTATGTGGATATAGGTGAGGGTTTGGGTGAATTATCATTGGCTGATAGGGCCACTATTGCAAATATGTCCCCTGAGTATGGAGCAAGCATGGGTTTCTTCCCTGTAGATCATGTCACATTACAGTACCTTAAATTAACTGGAAGAAGTGATGAGACTGTGCGTTTTTATTTTTCTTTTATTAATTGATATGCTAGATTTGGTGGATGGATTTCTAATATAAATTTCTGACTGTTATTAGGTGGCAATGATTGAAGCTTATTTGCGTGCAAACAAAATGTTTGTTGATTACAACAAGGTAGTAAATCTTTTTCTTCCCTTTTTTTGTTGTTTTCCTGCATTTATGCATTTAGCACTCTTACATCTAAGGCTAATGGGATTATTTCAATATCTAGCCTCAATAACGAAGAGTATTTCGTATTTGGAGTTGGACCTTGCAGATGTAGAACCCTGTGTTTCAGGACCAAAAAGATAATGATATGTACTCAGTTCTGGTAGCAATTGCTTTGTAGTAGTTGTTGTTGATATCTGCTTACAGGGATAGTTCTTTTTTATTTTTAACAGGCCTCATGACCGAGTTCCTCTAAAAGATATGGGGACCGACTGCAGTGACTGGCATTCATGTCTTGATAACAAAATTGGGTTCAAGGTAACATTCAAACAGGAGTTGCTGGGATTTGCAATAATTTAGTATTCTAGATTGTGATTCTGCTTGCATCACTTGCTGCTTTTCTTTGAGTGTGACGCATGGCCATAGCATCATTTCATTACCTGATATAAACTCATCAGCACATCTCAATTCTTTTTTGGTGTATTGGCTGATTCTACAAGTTAATAGTAAGTGGCTGTTGGATTTGTGGTGCAGTGTATGAAGAGGATAATATTACATGTGGTTGAGTTGCAATGTGAGATCTGTTAGCTGTTTTTTCTGATGTTATAATGTATCAACTTCATTCAGGGATTTGGTGTACCCAAGGAGGAACAGGACAAAGTGGTTAGATTTTCATTCCATGGACAGCTTGCTGAACTTAAGCATGGTAGTGTGGTCATAGCTGCCATTACAAGTTGCACAAACACATCAAACCCTAGTGTCATGCTGGGAGCTGGCCTTGTTGCAAAGAAAGCTTGTGAACTGGGCTTGGAGGTTGGTAGTGTTCTATAACTGAAGCTTGTGCAAATGCATGTTTGTGCGTAGTCTATAAATCATCTGATGGGGATAACAAAGCAGCAGTTATCTGCACGTTAACCTTGCCTCTAAATAATAGTTCAACTTCCGGATACAATGAGTGTTTCATATGTGACAGGTTAAACCATGGATAAAAACAAGCCAGGCCCCAGGTTCTGGAGTTGTCGCAAAATATTTGCATCACAGGTATTGGTTACAATTTCAGAGGATATTATTAGTTTAGTTTTTTTTTTTTTGAATGTCTACCATGTTTATATCAGGTATTGAATTTTGTCATTGGCTTTGGTGTCTGCAGTGGGCTGCAAAAGTACTTGAACCAGCAGGGCTTTCATATTGTTGGCTATGGTTGCACAACATGTATTAGGAACTCTGGGGAGATTGATGAATCAGTTTCTTCTGCAATTTCAGACAATGGTAACATTCTTGTTTATCCGTCTATATTTCTTTAAAGTGTGACAAAAATAAATAGTATCATCGTATACGTGGTTTATTTGCTATTGAGAGATGAAATCTAGAGTTTAGAATTTTAAGATTAAAGAGAAGAAGATGGAAGAAGAAGAAGAGTAGAAGAAAGAGAATTAAGAAATAGGTTTCGGCTATTATATTTTCCTTTTACCTTTAAATATTTATATTAAAGGAATAGAAAGTGTAAAATACAAGAACATCCTTAGGACATAAACAAGAGAAATAATTCATAAAACAACTACTCTGATACTCCCCTTCAAGCTGGAGTATAGAGATCAAACATGAGCAGCTTGGAGGACAACTGTTGAAAATAGGGACGTGGTAAAGGTTTCGTGAAAATATCTCCAAATTGGTCTGCAGAGTGAATATACAGAGTGGCAATGTGCTTCTTCAATAACAAATCGCGAATGAAATGACAGTTAATTTCGATATGCTTAGTATGCTTTAGAAAGACGAGATTATTAGCAATGAAAATAATAACTTGATTGTTACAAAACATTTGTATTGGAAAAGAAATATGAATGCCAAAATCCAGAAGAAGAGAGTGCACTCATAATATTTCTGAGGTAGTATGTGCCATAGCTTCAGTACTAGAACGGGTAACAATCTCATCTTTTTTACTACGCCAAGTAACAAAATTACCGCTAACGAAAGTACATTAGCCAGAGGTAGACTAACGATCAGAGCAACTACCCGTCCAATTCTCATCACTATAGCCAACAACCGACAAGGAACTAGAAGGGTAATAGAGCAAACCTCGATCGGGTAGACCTTTCAAATAGTGCACCATCCAACAAGGAAATAGAAGGGTGATAGAGCAAATCTTGACCAAATGCACCTTTTAAATAGCGCACAATCCGACAAGCAACATCAAAGTGAGGCTGACGTGGAACATGCAAAAATTAATTAACCACACCAACGATATAAGTAATGTTAGGACAAGTGATAGTGAGATAAATCAATTTGCCCACAAGGCATCAATAACGACTGACATTAGAAAAAGGATTGCTAATGTCAGCAACAAGCTTTGTTGTATAGTTCATTGGAGTATCAACGGGTTGAGCGCTAAGAAGACCAGTTTT
This sequence comes from Heliamphora exappendiculata, assembly GCA_034768845.1. NCBI lineage: Eukaryota > Viridiplantae > Streptophyta > Magnoliopsida > Ericales > Sarraceniaceae > Heliamphora > Heliamphora exappendiculata. The sequence continues at coordinate 2,659,061 of JAOTRH010000023.1, forward strand.
AGATAAAAGATCAAGAATGTATTTCCTTTGAGAGAGAGAGAGAGAGTAATGCCCTAAGAAGAACGTGCAATCTCAATGCCAAGGAAATAGCGAAGCACACCCAAGTCTTTAGTATGAAATGTTTGACCTGAGTGCTGCTTCAATGTAGCAATACACACCGAGTCTTCGCCGGGAATAATAATATCATCCACAGAGACAATTAAGACAATGGTTTCACTAGAAGAATGATGAAAGGAAATAGAATGATTAGCAGTAGAACGCTTGAAGCCATAGTCTATCACAACATAGCTAAAGTGATCAAATCAAGCAAGGGGAAACTGTTTCAGACCATACAAAGCCTTACGCAAATGACGCACAAGATGTTCGCTACCAGAGCCAACATAATTAGGACCAATCCATGTACACCTCCTCTTGAAGATCACCGTAAATAAATGCATTTTTAATGTCAAACTGATATAGCGGTCAAGATTGATTAACAGCCACTGATAAAAGAATGAACAGATTTAAGACGAGTCACATGAGAAAAGGTCTCTAAATAGCTTAACACGATGCTTACGCTCATCTACACCATTCTGTTGAGACGTATAAGTACAACTAGTTTGATGAATAATATTACGATCAACACAAAATGACTCAACAATAGACTGCATATATTCAATTGCGTTATCCGATCGAATAACTTTGATGCGCTTGTCAAATTGTGTAAAGATCTCGTTATAAAACTTGGTAAGAACAAGAGGCAATTCAGATCGTTGTTTCATTAAAAATAATCAAGTCATACGAGATTAATTATTAACAAAGATAACAAAATAAAAATATCAATTAGTATTAGGAGTTCGAGAAGAACCCCAAATATCTGTATGAATTACATCAAAATACTCAGATCAACGATTAGAAGGAAAATAACTATGGTGATATTTGCCAAATTAACAAGTTTCACACTTTAAACTAGACACAGAACGCAAAGTAAGAATGGCTAACTTAGCCTGTGTTTGGGCTAGCTTATTTTTTAGGCTTTTTGGCTTAAAAGCCACAAAAGTCAACTTGTTTGGCTTATTAGGCTTTTTTTTACATTTTTTCACTTTTTCTACATGATTTGACACCTACTTTTTTACAAAAAAACCAAAAAGCTTAAAAGTCATTCAAAAAGGTTAGTCCAAACACAGGCTTAAGTTTGGCTAAAGATGGGTGTCCCAACCAAAAATGTCATTGAAAAGGAGGAACAGAAGCACTCAAGAAAGATGGTGTATGGAAGATGCACGATCAATATCCAAAAAATAAAGTTCATCCTTCTCATGCCTCGAACCAGTCATCTTCTTGGTCTGTAGGTCCTGACAAACACAAGGAGAAAAAGTTATAGAACAATTTAAATCATTAGTCAACTGACTAACAAAAAGCAGATTAAAGGAAAAATTTGAAACATAGAGACTGGAGGATAAAGTAAGAGATTATTAGGACGAAGAACACCTTTATCATGGACTAGGCGAGATGAACCATCAGTTAAAACAATATCATGCTGAATAGGAGTAAATTAAAAAAACAAAAGATGGATTACCAGACATATGAGAACTAACTCTAGAATCGATAACTCATGAAGGAGGCAAAAAGCGGTACGTGCACTATTACTTGAATCAACTAACATAGCCGTAGAAGTAGAAGAAGAATAAGCAGTACACAATGCCTAAACAAGATCGCTAAGTTGAGTGGTCAGTGAATCACGAGAACTAGAAATAGAGGCCGCTTGACCAAGGGTTGAAGAGATCGAAGACTAGGACCGTGGATTACCATCGGTAACTTGATGAGAAAAATTAGTTTCCCATGTTTCTTCCAACAGTGGTTGAGTATGACTGGTACCCCACAATAATCGCATTTTCTATTAGTATGATACCGACCACCACTACGAGATCCACTACGACCACGAATGCCACGTCTACTACGGGGGCTGCCACGAACACTGCCACGACCACTATAAACTAAGGTAGAGGACTCTGAACTAAGGGAAGATCGAGGCACAGTAGAAGGTTGTCCCAAACATGAATGTAAAAGGCAAGAATACGTATTAGTGGCAGTAGGCAAGGTCTCACTGGTAATCATAAAGTCCTAAATGGCGTTGCTGCTGTGCTAGGTTGGTCGTAAAAGGTTGAAGTTGCAATAATTGATTCCAAAGATTCTTAAGAGTGTTGTAATACTCAGATAACTACTTTATGGTGAAAATCTTTTCGTACATTTCATAAATACGGGAAACATTACTCTGATGTGAGAAGGAATTGGCGATTGAGTCCCATATTTTTTTGTAAGTGTCACAAAATTCAACTGTCGCTACAACATTGGACTCCATGCTATGCTACAACCATCCCATTATAATGTGACTCTCACACATTCAATCTTTATATTTGGGATTGATCTTAGGCAAAGGATTATCAGTCACATACCTTAATTTATCCTTGTCATTCAAAATTTTTTTTGCTGCATGTACCCTAGCTAAGTAATTCAAATCCATTCAACTTCGCAGATGTAATAGATTTGGGCATATCATGATCCCTAAGTAAGGAGATTTTAATGGCAGCCATAGCAAAGGCAAAGAGAAAATAGGAGCTCAATTGATCAAACCAGCAAATGAGAGCCAATAGAACCAGTAACCAGCAAACAAGAACCAAAGGAAGGCCAAATCAATGCAAAGAAATCCTTCGAATAGGATTTTCGGTCCACCTGGAGGAGATTTGAAGCCTCAATTTGAACGAAAACACGAAATCCACAGATCAGGGAGAGAACCAGGACATGAGACCTAGTTCAAACCAAAAAAAACCTAGGTCGCAATATTTGAAGGGGCCGGAATCAACCAACAATGCAAAGGTAGATCAAATAAGTGCAAATTGATACCTCCAATAGTAGTTTAGGTTCCTATAGATTGGATTGGAAGCTTCAATTTGACCCACAGAAAGATAAAATCCTCATCCCTTTTTTTTTTTGCAAAAAAGACGAAAAGTTGAAAAAAAATTGAAACTCGCATCAGATGGTCTTCAAAAGTTGTGGGAAAAATCATGATAACGATCAGCATGTCTGGTCAATCAAGATCCAAGCAACGAGTTTTTCTACATTGCTGATGTCAGCATGCCATCAACATAGAATTGTTGACGTCAGCACTCCGATGGCCTCCGAATGATCTTCAACCCTCTTTGATTAGGATTTGATTAGGATTGGATACTCTGATACCAAGATGAAGTCTAGAGTTTAAAATTTTAGGATTAAAAGAGAAGAAGATGGAGGAAAAAGAAGAAAAGAAGAAAGAGAATTAAGAAACAGGTTTTGGGTACTAATCTTTCCCCATTACCTCTAAATATTTATATTAAAGTAGTAGAAGGTCTAAAATACAAGAATACCCTCAGGATATAAACAAGAGAAATAATCTAGAAAACAACTACTCTAACGCTGACAAATTTAATAAATCAGAAAAGTCTGCAGATTCCTGAGGTTGTAAGGTGTGTAGAATAAATATCTACTAAGAATTGTAAATCTCTGTCAATTTCATCGAGAGTTCTATTTTATTTTTCATAATAATAAAATGAAATATACATTGTACACTTAGTTGTTGTTGATAATATACATTTATATGCGCGCGCACACACACACACACATTCAACCACCTTGTTGTTTGCAAATTCAAGTCTAAATCTTTGGAAGGAATCATTAATTTGACAAGCCGAAGTGAAACCATGGTCAGCTGACATTTGGTAAAGGATCTGCACAGTAAATTGGGGTCACATACATGAATCTTTTGGCCAAGGATTGTGGGACAATATCTCTAATACCTTGAATTGTTGGTCCTTCTTTATAACCTTCATCATGCTAGTTTTTGGTATTTACCTTCTTTCTTTTTCCCCATTAATTTTTATTCCCCCGGCAATAAGGTGTGGAAACCGGGGTCTGTTTTGTAGTGTCCTTCAAGTTGTTATTCGAGTAAGTCAACCTGCTTCTTCCAGATTACTACGGTGCATTCCAGCCATAATGAGGGTATTCCAGATGGAGCCTTTGTTCAACATGTAATTTACATGTTGAACAACTTGTAAATAACCAATGCATGTCACGTATCTTACTATTGGTAATAGTAACAGTGTAATAACTTTGCAAAAGCAAAATGCTACAATGCAATTACAGGTTCAAATGTTTTGACATAAATATTCGTTCATTTTTTCATGATGAATTTGTGAAAATCTTGGGAAGTTTCTATCCCAGGAAGCTGGGTGGCTTGTAAATGTTGATTGTAAGTTGCTTTAAGGTTTTCGCTTGTAGTACAACGCTCTAAAGTGATTATCCACTTCACCCATCCCAATTAGCCTGTTTGATATCAATTAAAAATCTTCTTATTTTTTTTAGATTATTGCCTTGAAGGATTTAGAATAAGCTGTAAACCTGTTTGGTGCACCGTTTGATATGCTGTAAAAGAAAGTTGAAAATTTTGGTTAAGTAAGCTGTTAAATAGTTTTTTCTTTACTTTTTTTTTTTTGGGTTAAAAAGCTGGAGAAAAGAAACTTCTAAAACCAGCTTCAAATTTTTGTTTTCTTGTCCCAAATAACTTGTAAAAGTAAATAAATTGGAAGTAAAAATGTGCTACTAAATACCAGAGCTCAGTTTTTTCAAGCAATAAGTCAAATAAGCTAAAGCTTATAAGTGCAAACAAATGGAAATGGGCTGTTTTCATGCGTTGTTTCATTCTTCCTAATGAATGATAGTGCAAATACTATTATTAGACAGGGAATAATGAGAAACCTTACCCTAAAGGATAGGCGAGACTTTTTATTTATAATAAAACTAAGCAACATCAATACACTCATACACCCACACACACTGGATAATAAATATATATAACAAT